>CM030893.1:984389-1018866 GCA_018136845.1 Heterotis niloticus
TTTCCCACAGGTTTGTAAGGTTGGGTCAGGCCCGCATGCTCGGTAATGCCAGGTGCACTCATCCTTTCCATTGTAGTAATCGCAGTAAACCGCTGTTGTGGAGGCAAACATTCACATTTGCTAGGGTGAGGGGACACAAGGCTCTTTACTCATAAAAAGACTCAAATTTGGATGTAAATTATGAATCATTTCCATAATGTATATAACTGTACAGGGTATATTATATAGCAAACTTTTATTTTAATGTAGTCCTTTAACATTTTCTCCCGATATAATTGATGCACTTGGATCTGTCTAAGGAGAAGCAAGTAGTTTTAGGGAACTGCTAAATTTCAAAACAACGTGAATGTATCATAGTGGCCCCTGACTCTGTTTGAGTCCGGTAACAATTTCAGACCGATTCCTTTGGTACGTACGGCACAGATCTGGGGTTCTCCACTCAACACAGACACCCTCATTACTGCACGCTTCTGCATAGGCGGCCACAGCGGTGCAGAAACCCAGGAACTGCCCCTCAAACTGACAGGAACAGGTTTCTTTCACACAAGCGTCATAGTAGTACTGAGGGTCCACCTGAAATGAATACAGGATGAAAATGAGCGCCCGACAATGTAAAGCACTGTATTAAAATGTACGTCGCAACTGTGTGTGAGTACCTACCGTATATGAAGCACAGGACATTGTTATGAATAGCGGTCAGCTCGCAAATACAACTGGGAGCAGAAGTAATGCAAGCCCAGCCAGAGCATCACAACAACCAATTGACTGACATTCAGAAAATAAATAAAGTTGAAACGGTTGCAAAAAAATCTCTAAGACTTTGTTGAATCAGCTCCACATCCTATGCAAAAACACAGACTTCCAGAACATAGTACTCAAGGCAGGGGACACCTCAGAAGAGCTACTTTAGTTTTGCTGTATCTTTTGGCTTGAAAGAGCATTACAAGTATTAAGTCTTATTTAAGATGTACTGGCGAATGTACCAGTTATTAGAATGTTAAATGTAAAATTTGTGTTTCTTACGACTTTCCAAAAAATTTGAATTAGTAATGTGGCCATGGGTTTGGACAGAACACACGCATACATGGAGTCCTTCACATTATAGATGAAACATCGTATACACCCGCACCTGGATACCCTTACTGGACACCATGCTAACCCGAACACACACGGCTGGCTGCAAGTAACAAACACCGGGTTGCCGCAACTCCCCTGTTTAATCCCATTCTGCCCACGGGAACAGAACCTCCCCTGGAGCGAGAGAATTCTTATTCAGAGATCTCTCCTGACTGACTTTTCCCCAAAAGCTCCCCTGACCGATGAGCTCCACAATGGATTGTCTCTAAATCTGAACCGGTGAGTCCGTGTCCCCTTGTCCCACAAGTCAGATGTCACAAACAATCGTTGAATAGCTCTACTGTACAGCGCAAACAAAAAATGTGTTAAAACAACAGGCCGTGTTATGAACACAAACATGGAAATGTACCTTTGAGTGACACTCTTTGAAGGTGCTCTCGAGGAGGGCCTTGCAGCGATGCTCTGCCCACGCAGCGCAGTAGGAGTAGCGATCGCAGGGAAAGGTCTCATTTACAGCATCTGAGCAGGGTGGGTTGGCCGTTTTCCAGCTGTTTCCAAACCCCAGAGCGTTTGTCACTTGAGCCATTCCCCGTGTTTGCAGGTCATTTGTCTCATCGCCGTCAAAGTTCCCACACAGTCCACACACTTTTTCCTGTTAATCACACCAAGATGGCCAGAGGTGAAGCCTACGCGTGGGTCCACATCTTTCTATAACTGCATAACCATTCACGCAGAATTTGAATTTCATCAGTCTCTCTCCTCAAAGTATTACAAGATGACACTAATCTCTGAGTACATAATATTTTCTAGAAATATTATTATATTCAGTGAAGTCAGAGTCAGACATTTTTCTCCACATTTGTGTTTGTGTTGGGACCAAATTACCGACCTTCCAGATTTCCTCAGCTATGATGGTCAGCCGGGTATTCTTGTCCCAGATGACAGTCAAGCCTTTACTGGGAATAGATATTATGATGTACAGGCCAACAGTGTGGATTGAGTATGACACCACATGTTCAGGGGATGATGAAAGAGACGTTTCTTCCACAGCCAAGTCATGAAGTGTCAGTTTGGCCTCATTCTGTTGCAAATGAAAGGGATTTTTAAAATCAGAATAGGACAGGGTCTAGAACCTCACTCATCCCCGCAGCAAAATTCACCTGTACAGCAGGTGGACACATAAACCACGTGACATAAGACACATAATACAGTATATACATAACAATAACAAAAAAGAAGTAAGTAGCAGAAGACTGTTTGATAGCTGGTGGGTCCTAGTGTGGAATTGCAAAATGAATGGCTGTCGGTAAGAAGGACCCACAGAAGAGCTTCTCAGTGCCCCTACATTGAATACCCTGGGGGCTAAAAGAGCTCAGTGCGATCACCTCATTTAGGGGATGTGGGCCATTGTCCAAGATGGACTGTAGTATTCTCCTCATCCTGTCCTCTACTACAGCTTTTACCAAATCGGGGTTCTGACTCATGACAGAACCATCAAACAAAACAAAAAAGTAAAACTGGGGTGGAGCGACACGGGTTCAGCACCTTGAGGGTGATCACAATGATACGAGAACACGTCAGGGCCGCGTCGCAGCACGGCACGCTCTCGGCTGTGATGGAGAACGATCCGTCAGCTCTGCCACAATAGTCCTGATAAGAAAAAGGCATTGCAATGAACATAGTCAATGACCAACCCGTATAAATATTGAGACTCTTGTTTCATGACAGCGTAACAGTCTATTCAGAAAAGTAGCAGAATGGCTATAAAATTGAAGTGTTGACTCTATAGACTGGACTGCATCGAAGCTTATGGCACCTGGTGAATAGATAATATTTTTCTGCTGTTTACAGCTCAACTGAAAAACAACTTTTTATATATTTCTCCCATTGTGTTCTCGAATAGCAAATACTGAAATAGTCCAAACTGTACCCTCTAAGGTTTAGTAAATTACCCCAAGACCCAGGTATCTTTGTTGCGTCTCAGATTAAACAGACTTGCCGTGACTGAGCCATCTACTGAGGAAACACTTCAGGCCAAGAAACAATTTGTGCCGTTCTCACTGTAAACTCTCGCTGTTTTGTGGTGACAGCAGAAATAAAATTGAAAGCGGTTTTCTAATTTTGCGGTTTCAGCTCAGCATCACTTCATTACACAGAATGGTGAACATGCAATACTGCAAGGCTGGAATATATGCATAGTGTACGTTACAGCATCCTTGAACACTTTAGATCCATCGAGGTTTCAGAACACAGGTGAACCAAAATGGCCACAGTAGCAGCAGTGCTTGCTAACATACCTCAACCAAAGTGTACTGACAGTGGCCGTCAAAGTGGAACCATTTGGTGTCAAAGGTCTCGTAATGCCCGTTCCCATAGACCTGGCATTTCCCAGAACAATCCTTGGGGGTACAAGTCCAATTCCCACCTTGGCAGGTGCTGTATAGTGAGGGCAGAAAGCCAGGGTATATTAAATGCGATTATATTCTAAAAAGTTATTTCGTGTTATATGAAAATTTTATTTACGATATACGTTTATGTTCATTCTTTCAACTTTTCGATCATTGACACATATAAAATGGCACTTGACAAAAAAGAAATTTAAACCAATCAAACGGTTCATTATTTGCAAATATGAGGGATCTGCTTCATACTGAAAACTGCACTCACCATTCTTTACATTTGTCATTCACTGTCTCCCCAGATCTGTAGAATTTTGTATCACCAGACACACAGGTACACTTCTCACGTGGAACACAATTGCCATAATGGTCTTCATACTGACCATCTGGACAAAAACAGCCTTCAAGACAGAGCTTTTCTTCACTCTAAAAATGGAGAAAGTTAAATTAGAAATATTTTGGCTTACTTCATGAGGTATGTCATTACAATTGTCAACGGGGTGAACATACCGGAGGTTTTGTCAAAGCACTGCAGGTTCTTGGAGATGCAGAACAGTACTCATATGTATGCATGTTACTGCAAGCTAAAAAAAATGAAAAAAGCCATAAAAATGTTGCACCCCCACTTTACAACCATCCAGGTGTCATGAAGGAGTCAAAGCCACCAATACATTTTGCAGCATGGACACAAAACTGTCTCATGCCACCTAGTCTGCCCTCCAACTTATTTTGGGCGTCACAAAGTGCAATTACTGTACAAAATAATAAAATTGATATGCTTCATAAATGTAGCTGACAGTTCACCTGGTTTTTCTGTGCAGTCAAGGTTTCCATGTACACAAGTGCTAGAAAAAAGTAATGGAGATGGTGAGCCTTCGTACTGTAATACAACTCCCTAAAAGCACATAATTAAGATGCAGCTGAACTGCCATCGGTAAGATCAGAGATCCAGATTCTGTACACAGTCACATTTATGCATGACATTTTTCATAAAACTTACCATTTTTGTCCATTAACATCTACCGGGGCAGAGCCAGAGAACACCTTTCCCCCATAGTAACAAGGACATTCTATCCTGGGGACACACTTGGAGTTTTGATCCAGGTAAGTTTCCTTTGGACAGCCGCACCCCTCGACCGGGTCGTCGACCACTTCGCACGTGGGATCGTGGCCAGACAATGATCGGCAGGTTTGGTTGCAGGCCCGCACGTCGTAGTCGAACACCTGGCTGCTGCTGCATGCAGTCGCTGAAATTCAAAATAATGGAGAAATATTTCACGTACAGAAAGACTGCGCTTCCATCCTGGAATTCTAACACATTACGCTGAGAATCTGAGGCTGAGAGCAGAAGGACTTACAGCAGTTTGTGGTTGACCTCCACTCTTTCAGAATTGTACCCTGTTTGGCACAAGCCTGTGCGTAGTTGGCCAGCGCCACACACACGCAGTTGTCTATACTTTCCTCACAGTTGCAGGAGCTGTATTCACAGGCCTGTGAACATGGACACACGATGTGCAGTCATTACAAAAACGGCACATCGCAAACACATTTGTGCCAGTGTTTCCGTACAAAAAAACGAACAACGTGAAAGGGTGTCTTGGCATTTATCGTCCTACTTCCAAAGCTACGTTCAAGTGTCTGTCCGTGTTTAAAGTCACCAGTGTCACGCAAAGAAATAGTTAGAGACTGAGATGACTGCAAAGCAGGTTCATCTCTGCTATGTTAGGTACACCAAGACGGAAATATATTGAGTATCATATCTGGTCTCTTGTGTTAAATAAGGCACATACATTGGTGGCAGCATAGTTGGGGGGATTACGCCAGTTCAGAACCATAAGAAAGAATCTTACTCCTTGTGCACAGTCTGATATTAGTCTGGAATGAGGGGTTCTGCCAACTAGACAACTGTCAACTAGGTGGTTCCCAACTTTTTTCTCAAGGGACCCATTTTGTCCGTGTAATATATTTCATGGCTTCCCTTCCGGGAAAACTTGCCGATGAATGGGATCCCCTCCGACCAAAGCCCAGCTGTTGGTTCTCTTTTTAACTTTTCAATATCACAGTCTGCTACAAATGAGGAGGGGTCTCCATTCTGTGTTCATTTTCAAACCGAGGAGATGTATGATTTAGCAAACATTTTTTTCTTTTTTGGAAGGTAGAGATAAAAAAATTATTATAAAATATGAAGAATATTAATAAATATTAAGACATTTAACAGTTTTTTCTGCATCTCAGATCAAATGGGCCAGAAGACCTAACATACAGATGGTTAATGTTCTTTTAGTACATACCATGTGAACTCGCCAGTATGTCTTTAAGCTGTGCCACAGAAGCAATAGTTCTTCTGAATTTTATGAAGAGCAAAAACACACTGTGCACCACGCTCATACATTACCAGTGAAGAGTATCTTACCTGGACAAAAGGGTCCACTGTTACTAGATTGTGGCACGGTGCAAAACTCCCTTTTGGATCCTTCAGCTGATCACATTTTGCTAGAGATTTAAGAGGTTAAACTTGTTGTTTGTGGCACAGTGTTGATGGCACAAAGGGTGGTTATATAATAAGAGGTTATTATAATAAGTATAAAGTAAACTGAACAAGCAGATGAGCATTACCTGGTGTCTCCGTAGGACTGCAATGCGCATCTGTACAGTCATTGTCAGACCAGGACAGTGCAAATGCAGCAACAGAGCTCTCAAGGAATGATGTATACGATATGTATTCGTCTGTCGTGATATTGTTATAGTTTCCACAAATTCCTGAAAAGACAAAGTACAGTTGCTTAAGACAATGTAGGATAAGGCAGAGGGTTTAATCTGCCTGGCAGACAGGCTCGTACCTTTTGGTTGGCCGCTCTCTTCTTTTGGTAATGTTAGGTACAGCTGGACTGTTGGAAAAACCCGAACTTGTGCCTTCATCCCACTGGAAGTGTACAGCTGAACAAACACTGATGACTGCCAGAATACCGTAATATTTTCTGAGGAAAAAGTAAATAACGAAATATTCTCTGAGAAACAGAATACGCATTTGAATATTTTAATATGTAAGATCAGACTGGAGAGGATATTATAGCAGTGTGTCTGGAAATTGTGTGAATTCAAAGATGGTATTGAAATATCTAACAAAATTTATTGCATTACTGTATTTGAGAACGTCATACAAACTAAGAGACTGTTCCGCAGCAAATAACACTGAAAACTGAAATGAAAATTACATTGAAAAATAGCTTGTTAGGACAAAGAACTACAGACTCTTTCTGCACATTTATCAAATATTTCAGCCATCAAATGTTATGTCATATGGAGCAGTTACGCATTAGGTTGTCACACCGTGTTTTTTTTTGTTCCATTTCCTGAGTATTTCTAGTATCTACTTCCCCATTTTGCTTTTTGGTGGGGCTCCCTGTGCTCTGGTTTTCTTCTCACAGTTCAAAGGCATGCATTTCCGGTTTACTGCTTATTATAAATTGTTGGGATATACAGCATTATGGCACAAAAAACAAGAGGGGTGTTTGTGTGGGCTTTTCCACACGAGTTCAGCTCTGTGAGAGTGAAGACATGCATGCAGAAGTAACCCGCTGCATCCACGTCTCTGTGTGATATACAGGGTGAGAAGCACTAACACTGACAGACGTGAGAAGATGGTTTCTGGTTGTGTGTGTGGGGGGGGGGCAGCGGTGTAACACGTACGGTTTTCACCTCGCACAGTCATTACACTACGATGTTCCACATTCATACAGTTCAGGTACACATGTGCAATGTCATAGTGCGTTTTCATTGCATTTTCAATCCTCAGTACAGCCGGTAAGCACTTCATCGTATTGTGGTGCTCTGTATGTTTTTGTACAGCTGTCGACAGGCAAAATCGCTACACTATGATGTCATACGTGTACTGTACGTTGTTAATATTATTTATTTATGTATTTTTTGTTATTACTGACCATTGTAAGTGTGAGCATGTGGCATGCCAGATGCATTGTAAGTTGAGGACAGTTTGTATTTTTCTTTTTCCAGTTTTCCAAAATTCCTGTGTTTTACCAATTGAGAAAGGAATATAAATAATAGCAGAAGAGAAAAGAAGCAGGCAAAAGTGGTCACTGCTATTACAACAAACCTGCTTGATAGAGGTCTACAATTTCTTCGGCATCAACCTTTACGCTGTTCACAGCGAACGTGAATGTCTTCTGCAGAAGCAAGCACATTAAATTTGTTAATTTATTACATGTAAAATGATTTATCTTGACAAACAGAAATATTGATGTTGATAAAATAATGACATACCTGATAAATTTTAAGAGAAATTTGGCTAATAGTGAAACTCGTGACAGAGAAGGAAACCGAGAGAACCCAGTCGCTCCCCTAGTAACAATGATAAAAAGAATTTTAGAGACATTTTAGCAGCCGCTATGCATGTCCTCAAATAATTATTAGGCCTCGGTCTGTTTCTGTATCTGCTGTGGTAGACATACCATGGCATAATATTTACACTTCCTGGGCAAGCTGTACCGCTTGCCATCAAAAGTAGTCACATATTGGCCTTCGATTGTACACGTGGAGGGACAGTCCTTTTTGCTGCAGATCCAGTTTCCGCTGTCACATGTGCTGTGGAAAGAATGCAAGCTTGTATATTTATCTTTAACCAAAGCGTCCAATATCAGGAGTGTCCGGTACTTAGCCAAGTCCTTACCATGTTTGACATTTTCCCTCTACAACACTGAGAGGTTGAAACAGGTGGCCGTTGAGGGTGCAGGGACAGTTCCGAGGTGCAACACATTGACTCCCGGGTTCCAAATCATTCAGGACCGTACCTGACAAACAGCAATTTCACTTAATCCTCAGGTGCACCCCATTTCCTACTTGCTGCTAAGGCAAATTACAGCATTTGTAGGTCTGCATGCGGAAGCGGACAGTGTTTAATGTAGCAGGTCCACACAGCAGATATGCAATTTTATAAGCTACTCAATGGATGTTGTAGGAAATGCTCAGTTCAAAAAAGTCCATTGTGACATTCAATTTTGTCAGGATTATAACTCTAATGTATTCAATTCTCTGTATTTAATTCTTTAAAAGCATGGCAGTCGTATTTCATAAAGCATCTTTAGACAACCTTCGGCTTCTTCTCCTTCTTCGGCCAACAGTAGCCCAATTTCCGCCACCACCCAGTCGGCTAGCAGTACTGGTGGCAGTCGTTGTTAACCCGGGGCTCGACCGATCCGGTATGGAAACTTGTATTTTTCTCCGCGTATTAGATTTGGAAAATTTTTACGCCGGATGCCCTTCCTGACGAAACCCTCCCCATTTATCGGGGCTTGGGATCGGTACGAAGAAATACGCTGCTTTGGGCATCCCCTTGTGGCTGGGTTTCCATTCTCTGTATTTAATTCTTTCATTTAAAAGCATGACAATCGCATTTCATAAAGAATCTTTAGACAACCAAGATATTCGACTGCGATTTTACAAGCACTTTATACTCACCTGTTGGACATTCACACGTGGTGACACTTTCTGCATCTGCTACACTTGTATGTAGATTTGAGCAAACCGGTGAGAAGGCAGCACCAAACTCTTTAAATGTGAGGCTTCCAGGGCAAGTTGGTTTATCTACATTTGGAAACAAGAAAATGTGTTGTAACTGAGACCCTTTTGTTTATACTGAAAAGATGACCAAACTGACAGAATTCACAGGAGCTTGTTTGCATCCTACAGAAGGGAGTTGTTTATGATATTTTTTAAAACACAAATCACACAGTTTCAATTCCAAATACTGCCATTGCTCTATAAACACTACTTACAACAATGTGTTGCATCTCTCCAGTTGCTGGTATCGTCTATATTTTTCAAACAGCTGTGGACGATTTCATGATAAAATGGACAGTAGATTTCCGTTTTATTTCCATAGCCATTGACATTGTGCAGACAAAGCTGCATTGTCCAGTCACTATCGTCCACACATCTTGTCAGTTTGCTCAAATGATTACATTCAGGTTGAGGATCCTAAAAAGAAGTTATTTATTGAAAATTCAGTGTGAAAAGCAACATTGGCATAATTTACCTTAGAAAAAAGCTTCTTTTTTTTAATTTTTGAGTCATCTTACCCGTAAAAGAAATGGTGGGTTTTCAGTGTCCCACATGTCGTATGTGTACATTCTGTTGACTTTGCAGCCATTTGAGTTTGTTTCATCTCCTGCTGGGTCACCATCTGCATTTAAACAGAAACGTTGAAAAAATGACCCCTCTAGTTTTTCCGGCAGTGTTCAAGCACAGTTATAAATGAAAGGGTACCCACCACAAAAGCCAGCCAAGCGTTGGACTGCAGTTGTATTCAGTTCCACCTGAAATGTCAGAATTATCCAAAATCGCATGTTTAGCACATGCATACAGAACAGGTCAGTTTGAGATCCGATAATAGAAATGAAAGAACCATAACCTCTTACCCAAAACAAACCGATGTCATCCCCAAAACTTTGCCATATTATGGAGAAAAAGTCTGGTAGGACTTTGCTTTTAAGTTTAGAGTAGATGCCGTACTGAAAGATGTGCTGATACAGGTCGTCGTAAGGAAGAGACACGCTGACAGAAGAGAACCACAAGAAAAGTTAACAAGGGCTTTGAAAGAGATCCAGATCGGTGAAAGTACTCAGTATTTGCCTCTTATAAACAGTGATTTTGCTGTATGCCCTTGATATATGCAGTTAAATAAGACTTCTGTTAATATGACGGAATACACTAGTCAGATCAAATACATTTTTAAATAGGAGTGTACAAACAGTTTTGAATAAAAATAAATAAAGAGTACTTGCGTACCTTTGACCCTTCACATTGACATGACCATTTTCCAGAATGATTTTGGCATTGTTGATGTTGATAATGGCTTTGTGAATGAGCCCACTTTCCCCACGAGTCAGAGAGACGATGACGTCCACCTTATCGTAGGTGAACTCGAGGAAGGTGATCTGGCAGTCGGTGTTGACATAGAACGCTGGTTTTTGAAAAGGCTCTGTGATTCCGCTTCCATAGGTTTTGCATGCCGTTGCTGAAACACGCACACGAACACAAGTGTGACAGTTTAGCAGGTCATTTTATCGTTTGCATCAAAAATTTTGACCACATATTGCCACACAAACATCGAAGCAGTCTTTGGCAATATGTTGTTTTTAAAACGCGTTTGAGGGCAAGCGTGAATTATGCCACGAGAGCAGAGCTTTCTAAACTGGATGTTGCGAAGCTATCGCCCAAAGGTTCTCTTCATGAAACAATACACAATAAAAGAGCAAATTTGCTTTAAATGTTCAGCTACAACTTTAGAGACCGGTGCTGCCGATGCACTTGTGACAAAGTCGGTCCCAGGGAGTCACCCGCACCATGGATGCACCTGACCGAACACCTAGGACCCACCTGTGTGACAAAATACAGGGGCCGAGCTGCTGTTGCGCCCTTTGGTACCAGGAAGTGACCCGGAAGTGCTTGGAAAACCACTTTCTGTGTCAAACCTAGCAAAATTGTGCTTTGCTACAGAGAGGGGGATTGTGGGACAATTATGGCTTGTGGATTGCCAAAAGTTTGGTATACTGCAGTATAAATATATGGTAGATTATTTTGTCTTTCTTTTCTTTCTTTTAAACTGGCTTTCTGTAAATTTTTCTGCTTGCTGTATAGTTAATAGTACGTTCAGAAAAATACAAGAAATGAAACAGCGGTCCGTTAAACTTCTCAACTGCTACTTTTCCCTCGAGTGGCTCACAGTGTTGGGTTACTAGTTTGAACGGCCGGGTTTTTCCTGCTGGAGGAACTCGGGATGAGCGCAGTGCCCTAACGTTCTTCTGCGGGGGCTGGAAGTCAAACCCCAAACCTCTATGTCCGAAAGAAGCCGCTCTAACCGCTACACAACCTTCTGTTCTGGTAGACCATAGATGTACAGCGTTGGTCTTTGATGATGCGTATCAAAGATTCGACGCAAACCGTGGTCCTTTTCCCAAAGGTATCGCTGTAATACTGCAATGTTTCTGGAAAAGTGGATGATTTCTGCAGATCTCACGCAATTGGTTCCTTATCACACAGGTCAACCGTCCATGTGTGGGATGACGAACAAAAGCACGATCAACACGGGAGGGTTATGCGGGCTATTTTCCTTCTCCAGGCTCCAGCGCGCCCCCGCGGAACTATTGCTACTATTCCGAAACCCAGTGCCTGCCCTGTCCTTAAAGCGCCTCCGTATACAGGGGCACCTTGAGGAAAACTCCCAAAATTCAGCTTGATGGCCTCTGCTCAGCCAAGAAAAATGTCCTTTATTCGTACATTGCATCTGACCCATTTCCCTCCAAACTGCTTAGCTTTTACATCAACTCGCATTGCACCATCTGCCACCAACACCTCTATATTTCCAACCGTTGTGGCTCAGCATTTCCAGCCATTTCTGTAAGCCGCTTCTTGTGTGAGGAGCTCTGGCTGAAATAGTGCTACTGGACTAAGTGACAGTGGTTCTTCAGTATCTGCAGCTCTTTGTCTTTTGGGGAAATGCACTTCTGCTTACTCAGTACTTGTAAATATCGATGGTTTTGCTAGAGATGTGTATGCATGGAGATGCTGAACTTTGTTCATTATACAATAAATGTACTTACTTTGCTCTGCAGTTGTTTTCTCAGGTGTGCCTAAAAAGTAAAAGTAAAAGTTTAAATATAAATTAGTTACAATAGTAGGAAATAAATCCCTGCAGTCGGTGAAGAGTATTCAAAGTTCAAAAGTTCAAAAGAATTTATTTGTCACTTATATGGTTATTGAGTATACAAGTAAATAATTAAATTAAATAAGTATTCAAGTAAAATAATATATACAGGTTCACTTTTGACAAAAACAAAGAACATAAAATATTAATCTAATGCACCTTCAGATAAATGCAAGTTCAAGCAGACTCTACAGATCAAAAGGAATAGGAAATACTTTTTCCAAAACAGAGATGCATTTTTGCTTTAAAACGCAAGAAATTATTGAGCATTCATTTTCTTTCGCTGTATCTACAGTAATCTCTTGTACTATTACTGAGCACATTAAATTGACTGAATACAATCTAAATTCTTTTTAAAAAATGACAGAATACAGTCAAAAATGAGCAGCAGAAGTTTCAGCTGCAGAGACTGTGAAATAAATAAATGTCACGGAGCATCATACCCGAGAGTATTGCCAGGAGGGTCACAAGCGTCAGCCCAAAAAGAGCTGCCATGGTGCCTGACTGACCGCTGGGTCAAAGTTGGGCAAAGTAGCATCTAGCAGGGCCTTTTATTTCCTGCCTGAAAACCTCATTTGAATAGTCCATCCCCTTCCAAGGTAAACTGTTCATGAAATCCATTGAGGATTTAAGCAAGAACGGTGCGTTGTTTTATTGTTTCGATAAAAACAAGGGCGATCGATACTTGGCTGCTATGCCGCAAAAATTCATGTTTGCGTATTTTTTGTGTATTTTGTTATATATTTATATTTATAAAACCAGAGGTGTTAAATGACACAAGTTATTTAATAGTGACGTGTACAACAAAAGATAACGTTTTGTGTTTATACAACTGTATTGACATCTTCTGTTTTCTTGTTTGCATAAGAGGTTGCTCAAACAGGATTTTATCATCCTGTATCACATTGTGCAATTTGCACATAAGAGGTCATTTAAATCATCATAACCTGTAACTACACAACTTATTCCTCAGTTGTTTAAACTCTAAAGATGGTTTTTTTTACCAGAAATTGCTTATGTAATGGCGCTGCTGTTTGTCACTTTGTTGATTGCTTCTTCTTGCTTATTGGGACTTTTTTTGAGATGGTGCCAGTGCGTACACCGAGGACAGAAATTCTCCGGCACGGGCTGGCCCTGTGCTTTTTTCTGGGCTTTTGAGGTTGACTGTGTATGGCTTACTGTCTCTTACCGTAAGATCAACAAGCGATTTCCTTAATTCCTCACTCCGGAGTCTTCTTGCAGCAGTGCCACCGGGGGGCATTATGATATTTTTCCATTTCCTACGTTGGCTGCGCATCGCTTTAATAACCCAGTATTCAGGAACTTCATACCACTTTTTTTTTTTTTAAATCAATTTTCATTATGTTTTATCTTTTGCTCTGCACAACATAACAGCACAAAATAACCAGATGTGAAAATGCATAGACAGAGATGGACTAATTCTTAACATTGGTATACAAGTAATTTTTACTTCTGATAAGTAATGGAAAAAATTGCCATTTATTTAAATTAGGAATCAAACAAATGAATTTTTGGCTTAAATGTTGGTATTCATACAGGTTTTCAGTTTAGTTAACTTTTCAGCATAGGTCCAATAAGAAGCTCTTCTGGGCCTCCCTCCTACCAACAACTATCTACCTACTGAATGCCACCCAAGGACCCGTCAACCATTACACTGTATTTACTCCTGTTATTTATTGCCTGTTTATTTCTCTTTGCTTTTGTTGTTTTATCGTGAATGTCTTGTGTTATGTGTCCAGTGTGTTCTACTGCTATACTCCGAATTATCCTATCCTAAGAACAAAAGCCTCTAAAAAGTCAAATTAACTGATAAAAAATTGAGATACAGTCCTTCTTCAGGATACGCCTATTCGAGTTACAATAATTTGACTTCATGTGGAGTTTTATTTATTACACCTCCTTCAACTTACTCGCCACTTTGTTGTGCATCTACAAGGACTACGTTTCAGTTTTGCATCCTTCCTGACAGCTGAGACGTGCACAGCATTCACGTTAACATTTATTTAGCAGACATTTTCATACAAAGCTGTGTATTATGACTAGGTAACATTTCCATCCATCCATCCATCCATCTATTGCTCAGTCCTGGTCAGGATCATAGTGGTGTGCAGCCCATTCCAGATCCATAGGGCTCCATGCTATGAAACAGTCCTTGGTTGGGATTTCAGTTCATCCCAGTGTGACCACACACACAGTCACATACTGTGGGTAATTTATAGTGATCAGTTAACCAGAAACACACATCTTTGGACTGCAGGAGGAAACCAAAGCACATGGAGGAAACCCACACAGGCTCAGGGAGATCATGCACACTCCATACAGGCTGAGCTGGATTTGAATGCACATCCAAGCAGCCCATGTGTGCTGGGGCAGTAGTGCTGCTTGCTGAAGTAACATTTCTTAACCAGTCTTTAGCTGAGCCTTTTATTCAAGGTAACCTACAGAGTGTGATACCCAGCACTAATCCCTCTATAGTGAATCGCTAGATTCATCCATACAGCAGAACACGCACACTATAGGCAATGTAGAGTCACCAATGTACTTGAAACAAATGCTTTTGGATTGTAGGGGGAAACCCTGGTTGGGGCCACTGGGTGATGGTGTCCAAGACATCCTATGAATTGAACGTTTTTATGGGTCTTTTGTCCACAGAAACTGTTCCCGGGGTCGGCCTTAATGTTGACACCCCCCTCCTTCCCTATCTCAGTTACAGTAGAAACTCCATTTATTCCTAAATGCATTTTTATTCCACAAATGGCTTGTGAACTTTTTTGCTTCATTTGTACATGCAGATATTACCCTGGGAAGGGAAGACCTTGCCCCCTACAGATACACTACAAAGGTAGATAGTCGTCCAATGAACTGTATATTAAATGTATAGTTGTGTATTTTATTTAAATAAAATAGTTATGAAAAACACAGTGGCAAAAGACAAATTGGGACCAGGGCTGTGTTCTGTGTGTTCTTTTAGTCATGAGTGATTAGGTGTGTCCACAATATGGAAACTTCTGTTCAAATATTTATCTATTTTTTGACCTTTTTTGTTTTATTCCTGGCTACAGTGTAGCATGTTATCCATATCTTTATTAAATATTCCACATCTTTGTCAGATATGACAGTGTGAACAACTAACACTGTGTGTTGAGTTTTTAGCCAAAGAAGGGAGCGAGAAAGGAGCGGAGAGGAGAGGGGCTGCTGGCTGTGTATGAGGAGGGCGGGTGTGTAGCATGCAGTCTCCTACGCCGTTCTCCTCACACGGTCATCACGCCACGATGGTACGTGCATACGGTGCAGGTACACATGTGCAGTATTTTAATGCCTTTCACAACATTTTTTGCTTACAATATAAGCTAAAAGCCCTCATTTGTGTCGAAGTGCTGTATATGCTTTTTCACTATGATGCCGTGCAGGTACTGTATATTGTATATTGAGATGTTCCTGTATATATAGCTATAACTTGCTCATTTGCTTACCAGAATTCTGAAAATCATAAAAAAAACAACCTTTTTCATTGAATCAATTTCATGTATTTAATTATTATTACTATTATTTATTCATTTATTGATAACTATTGTAAGGGGGACCCCGTTGAGGACAACCTGTGCACTTTTACAGTAACCAGTTGTTTGTTTTGTTTCATCTGTTGGGTTTTTTTTATTGTTTTGTTTTGTTTTATTTAGTTTTTTGCTTTGTTTTGTTGTATTAAACGCTGAAATACTACATTAACACTCAATATGTTTGGCCTGTGTACCATTTGTTAATTGTGTGCTGCAAGTACAAGCGCAGGTATACAGTCGTACAGTTTTACTAAGTAATAAAAATGAGGGAAACTGCCTTGTTATGTCATGTCATTACATTAATATTACCAACTGAAATAATTGTGAAATTCTGGGGGACATATTAGCCTTAGTGGGACTCAAGAACATATATAAAATAAAATAAAACCATTTGCCATTGAAAATATTGGAAATTGTACTTTTGAGTTATGACAATTTGCATTACACAGAGTTTCTCAGCAGTGCCTTATCTCCATATGGAGAGGGAAGACTGCATTAAACCACTCAGTAGGATATTAAAAGGTGCTTGTTTTACGGTTTATATTACCGAACAAACATCTTCATGTACATAGAAATATTCCCTGGAAAATGCTGGTTCGGAACAATATTTACATTTATTGTGGTGAGAAGCTTGACTGAGGAACTGCCAGCCTTAAGTAAATATATTGGCCAACTTTCTCACTCACTTTTATGAACCACTTGTTAGGGACACGGTGGTCTGGAGTTTATGCCAGAATCACTGGGCATTAGACTACGGGCAATTTAGAGTGACAAATTAACCTGAAGCACATGTCTTTGGACTGTGGAAAGAGGCCTGGTCACTGTGAGAGTGCAGAACCAACTGCTGCGCCACCGTGCTGCTCTCAGTGAATTCTACAGAGCTTGAGTTCTATTAATATTACCGCAGAACACAAGTAAATCATCATGCAGGTCATTTGTAAGCGACAGTGTGTGTTCTGTCGCACAGCGAAGCCCATATTTATGCCTGGCCATGGTGTCAAAACACATCACAGGTTTGCTGAGCATGGGGCTGCGTTGCTTCAGACCCACTGGTCAGAGTGTCCATGCTGACCCCAGTCCACTGCTGAAAGTGCCTACAATGGACATGTGAGCATCAGAACTGGACCACAGAGCAATAGAAGAAGGTTGCCTGGTCTGACGAATCACGTTTTCATTTAGATTGTGTGGACGATCGGGTACGCGTGTGTCTTTACCTTGGAAAGAGGTGGCAGCAAGATGCACTGTGGGAAGAAGGCAGTGTGATGCTTTTGGCAATGTTCTACTGGAAAACCTCAGGTCCTGGCATTCATGTGGATGTTACTTTGACCCATGCCACCTACCTAAACATTGCTGTCCACATTCACCCCTTCATGGCAGCGCTATTCCCTGATAACTATGGCCCTGCCACACTGCAAAAATTTTTCAGGAATGGTTTGAGAAACATGACATAGAGGTCAAGGTGTTGTCTTGGCCTCCAAATTCTTTAGATCTCAATCTGTGGAATGTGCTGGAAAAACAAGTCAATCCATGGACGCCCCACCTTGCAACTTACAAGACTTAAAGGATCTGCTGCTAATGTCTTGGTGCTAGAGACCACAGGACACCTTCAGAGGTCTTGTGGAGTCCATGCCCTCACGGGTTAAAGCTGTTTTGGAGGCACGAGGGAGGTCTATGCAATATTGGGCAGCTGGTTTTAATGTTGTGGCTGACTGGTGTATCTTTTCATGTACCTTATCGCTTTCTTTACTTTTTATTTTATTTTATTTACATTTCTTTATTTACTCTTAGGCATGCATCATGCTTGCACTCAGATAACATGTTTTACCTCAAGGAGTTTATTAATTATAAAGCTGTTACATGGTTTAAGCTACTGTAAATGTTTGAATAGTAGGAAGTTCTGTGTAAGTCAATAAATGAGTCAAACAGCACATTGTCAGACATCAGGTGAATTATTTTTATGACAAGATGAATAGTGCTTTTGTTGCCTTTTTCCTATTTTTTTCCAGGCCTTTCTGCATAAAGCAGGGCAGGGAGATAACCTGTGCTAAGTCAAGCATTGTGGGATGGATGCCAGCCTTCATGGTTAATATTATGTTTTTCCTATGAAGGAGACAGACCTGGTCCTCCCCAGTCCCATCTTCCATCTGGCTTTGGTGGGCATTCATCTCAGTTTGCTATAGCTGCACTTTCCTTAGAAGATGATGGAAAACTGCTGATGCTCTCCACCCTATTTCTCCAGCTGCCCAAGTACATGATAAGCAACTTACTGAAGTTCAGTACCTAAATGCCAAATCTCACACAATTGGCTGAGGAACCAGTGTGAGCACAAAAACAACACAGTATCATCTGCTTACTGGGCCAGCTTTACAATTTCCCTGCTGCTTTCTGGACCCAGCAGACAAGGTCAGGCATTACCTGTTTTAGATGCTTGGTGAGGACTTTTGTGATAAGCATTGGAGTTGGAAAGTGTCATTGAGTTATGTTTGACCCTTAGGCAACCACTGGCATGGTTTTCAAAGCAAGAAGGGGCAAAAGTAGCTTGCCTTTGCCTAGCATATTTTTTGTTAGTGGGGTTTAAACATGAAGGAGAACATGCAAGCTCAGTAAAACTCCAGAGCAAAATTTTAACCCCACATCAGCTAAGTAGTCCAGGAGTTGTGAGGCACCAGCTTACCCTGTTGTATCACTGCATCCCCTGTGGTCAGCCTTACCCCCACACAAAGCAATGTGAGGGGCCTGCAGCAAAGATGTACTTTGTTGTCTTTCTTGTATATCAGTGAGAGAACCCCAGTCCTCACGCTTGTGGTAACTATGCCTCCACTATGCATCTTCCCAGCTACTCAGCAAAATGCCGGCCCTAACCGATTCCAAAAGCTGGAATAGATTTCCACCGGGGGCCCATCCAGACCAGAAATCTTCTGTCAGTTCATCTTACTGAGCACCTCAGCTCACTCTATATGCTGCCAAGAGGACACTGAGCAACATGCATTTTTTTTATTTTAAAAAAGGTTTTAGTAGAAACAACATGCAACTTCCAGCATCTAGGATGTGTCAGTGAAGGACTCCAGTTCATAGACTGGTGAAACCTTTTTTACATTTCAAGTACTTCACTATGTTAAAAAAGTAGGAGGTTTACATCTAGTTCTCATCTATTTCCTTAACCCTGGTGCCAAACAAAAAAGCTATAGCCTGGTAGTCGTGCAACTGCCTCGAAGTTGCATTTATTTCCATAGTCTTATTGTGATTAAAATCTTCTTCATGGCTATACCAGGCATAAATCTTGTGGAGTACCTTCTTGAGCAAAGTAATGCCCTGGTGTCACAAAGCAGTTTTCTGTGTGCAATAATAACCAACGATCACGTTAGCTTTCGCCTTGACCCCTTCCCACCACTCAGCTAAAGAGGGGTTAAAATCTACAGACTCCCACAACAAGAAAAAAATGTTGTAAAATAGACCAGATGATCTTCACTCCTATAGAGGTTATAATAATGGATGCACTTGCAGTTCCTAGCAAACTGGCCAGTCTCCAAACAATTCCTGCACCTCACAATCCTCTCCAGTGTTTCCCCTACACTGGCAGATTCTGCAGAAGGAAGATTATGGTACATAAAAAGGAACCTCCTTTATTATCACTAATATAATATGTCAGGGAGGGGCAAAGTCCATCAGAGGTCATAAGATCCAAGCATGCCTGCACCCATTTCAAATGCCCAGTTCACCTTGGATGCCCTTGTGACCTGCCAGGAGATCAACATGCTGTTGAAGAAAAGTCCTGACGGTCTTGTCAGGAAAAAAGGGGTTCAACAGTAGAGTATTTGTCTATCCGTTCACCATAGCTGTTCATCTTGATCATCCGAGGCTAAGCCCAACACTTTGAAAACTGGTTGCTTAAAGAAGGTGACTACCTGGGAAGACCCTCTACTGCCTCAGGACCTTTCCGCCAGTAACACGTGGAAGTTATTACATGGATTTAATGTGGTGAAAATCAGAAAGATGTTAAAAAAAACAGCAGTAAAAGCACAAGAAATGCCTGGTATGGCAGCTGCAGTGTATCAGACCCTAAAGCTCTACAGAGAGTGGTCAAGACAGCACAGAGCATTACCAGGACTGATCTGCCAGCCCTGCAGGACCTCTACACCCAGGGGTGTAAGAAGAAGGCCCATAAAATCCTAAAGGACCATAGTCACCCCAACAATAAGACTGTTGAACCACTGCCCCCTCCTTTGGACATTGAGACACTGTCAGTCAGAGTCTGTCTGTATGCCCTGTATGCCCTTATTGGTTTGTTTGTCTGTTGGTTTGGTTGTTTGTTTGTTGCTTGGTTGTTTAACTTGTTTAACTTCTGTGTATATTTATTGCCTATTTTTCCTTGTTTATTTTTCTTAATTTAATTATTTATTATTTATTTTTCTTATGTCTTATTTATATATTTTTTTACTGAGGATGCCTGGAAGCAACACATTTCATGGGTTAGGGCTAGGGTTAGGGTTAGGGTTAGGATTTAGGGTTAGGGTTAGGGTTAGGGTTTAGGATTAGGGTTTAGGGTTAGGGTTAGGGTTTAGGCTTATGATTTAGGGTTTAGGGTTAGGGTTAGGGTTTAGGATTAAAATTTAGGGTTTAGGGTTAGGGTTAGGGTTTAGGATTATGATTTAGGGTTTAGGGTTATGATTTAGGGTTTAGGGTTAGGGTTAGGAGTTAGGGTTAGGATTAGGGTTGCCATGCTGCTGTTAGTGCACTCATGACAAATAAAACCTTGAATCCTTGAATCCTTGAGAATGAGAGTGCCACAAGAAAAAGAAGATTAAGTAAATCGGGCTCTGGTAAGCATCCATTCAAGTTTTTCTATTCTGGGTTATGAATGAAGGGCAAAAACAATGCCGATGGTTCGAAAACTATTTACTTTCATGCACCATTTATAATACCATTTTTTATATTTTGTAAATAGTTATTACAATTTAACAATTTTATTATAAATATGATTAAATATGTTGGCATTATCACTGTAATGTATAAAATACCTTTCATTTTACTATTTTAAGCAATTTTAGGCTTTTTTATTCATATGCCTTTTTTTTCTCCATGAGAATTTAATTAAATTTGATTCCCTCACAATCCAAGTTTGTCTAGTGAGCTGGTGCCCTTATACACAAGGGTTGGGTGTACTTTGTTAACATAACTTTAGTTCTGAAACATTTAAATAGAATTTGGCAGGAGGTCCTTGCACATTAATGTTAAACATTAGATCTTGGACAGATCTAAACATTAGATAGTCAAATTATGGGAAGAGTTGTGCTTGCTTACTGCCTTGCCTTCTTATGTCTATAGTCTTTGTCAGTATTTATTTTTCTCTTCCTTGTTTGTATGTCTTGGGTCATTGAAAACTAAACCAAGTTCAGTTTTATTCACTTTGTCTATTCTTTTTGCCATGTAAGGGGATTCTCCTGACTCTGGCCTCGTTCGGAAGTATTTAATATTTTTACCCATTTGGTCAAAAAAAAAAATCAGGGTCTGACCTGTGACTTATCTTTCATTTGTGGTGTTTAATTTCAACTTGTGGACCAACAAAACACTATGGGAAATAATCGGCCCTGCCATTCAAGAAGCTGTAACTCGTTGAACCACAGTGGCTCTTCAGCATCTCTCACAAGTTCAACCCCAGGATCACAGTGCTTCCTAAGCCAAAACTGACTGGATAATAAGGCATTTTGCTTATTCATTAGTGTGGTCACATCTTCATCTAAGTCACAAACACAAGCTGCTTAATGTAATGGCAAAGAAATAATAGCAAACCGTAAATATGTAAACATATACACGCTGTTAAGCTACATGGCATTTGTTTTCGAGATTGCAGTAGCTGTAGCTCATCAGATTATGGTGTAGAAAGAACCGCAACAAGGACTCAAGCCTGGGGTCCCCACCCCTCTAAGCCAACCCCTAGTAAAAAGGAAACATTTTTTACTTTTTTCAACATGCAGCAAATGAGTTCATATTTAAGCAAGTATGTACAAAATGCCAAAAACAGACCAATATTGATATGCAACAGACAGGAAATAAGGAGTAGGGTCTTTCCATAAGAACTTCAGTCCTTGGCATGCTGTCCTGAAATGTGTTTAAGAGAAAAAGAGTTTTCTTCAAGAATGGGGGAGATTATCCAGACCAAACAGCCAACTATACTACTATGCCACTTTGAAAGGGTATGTATGCTGAGCAAAGTCAGTGCTGTAATATCTACATTTTTTGGCACTGAAAATGATACAGTGAATTCATTTAAAATGATTTAAACCAGCTTCATTTTATTTTATACACATTAAGATGGCATGCTTTACCTCAAGTTTATTAATCATAAGGCTACTGTATTACATGGTTTACTGTAAATATTTGAACAGTAGGAAGTTTTGTATAAACATTTTTGTTAATAAATGTGTCAAGCAGCACATTGTCAGATGTAAAGGGGAATTATTTTTATGACAAGATGAATAGTGCACTTGTTGCCTTTTTCCTATTTTACTTGTAGTCAGTTGCCTACTTTTTGTCACCCGGTGAAGCACAACACTCAAGTGAACTAGCAAGCAGCTACTGAAAAATACAGGCATTCACAACTAAGATGTTCTGCTCATTTTCATCTGACATTTTTAATGCTTTCTGGGATTCCCATTCTCCTTTCTGTATGAAATTGTTCATTTTCCTCAGTGCCGCTTGAGGAAAAACATGGCACTAACCCACATGAGGAAAGCAGACCACAACCCAACATTATGTATTTTTCAGTCATTTTTAAGCAGAGTTAATTCTGCTTCATGCTGACAAAAGACATTAAAATAAACAGAGGAACACCAGCACCCTGCAATGTATGCATGGTTGATGAATAAAGAATAAACAGTCTTATAGTGGATTTGTATCCATTGTAGCTTTGTGCATTTTTTCTAACACAAACTAACTGGATAAATTGAGGGGTTAAGCTGCGTTGTAAAGCCTTTGTTGACCGGCACATAGCGTTAAACCAAGCATAAATATGGGCTTCGCTGTGCGACAGAACACACACTGTCGCTTACAAATGACCTGCATGATGATTTACTTGTGTTCTGCGGTAATATTAATAGAACTCAAGCTCTGTAGAATTCACTGAGAGCAGCACGGTGGCGCAGCAGTTGGTTCTGCACTCTCACAGTGACCAGGCCTCTTTCCACAGTCCAAAGACATGTGCTTCAGGTTAATTCATGACTCTGTTTTTGGCAACTTGGGCTAGAGTAGCTTTTGTGGGGGATTGTATCCGCCCCGAGACCACGTCATGAGCTCCTAAGTACTCTTGAGTTTTGTTCCTCCCTAACTGTGTGTTCTGCGACTCGCCTGCTGTGGCAAGTTTATTGTGTGTTCTTGTTGAGCAACTGTTTTCCCCTAAGCAGCTGTATCTTGCGCCGATCTGCTCTGTTGCATTGTACCTTTCTGTTAAGCACTAGCACCCAGACATAGAGCGCGTCTTTGTGGTGTTACATTTTAGTAAAACTTTTGGTGACTTAAACTAAAACCTTGGGTGTCTCGCAATTGCTTCCACCGCCTCATCCCTTAACAGTAGGACTGAGCCAGAAATGGAAGCAGTGGAAATAATGCAGTTGCATGAAGCGCTAGTGCAGCAGCAACAGATACTCACACAACACCAATCTCAGCTCGCTCAGCTGACAGAAAGCGTACTGCATCTCAATGTGACTTGTGCCCAGCTCACCTCTTTGCTGGAGAGCCTCGTTTGTGCCCAAGCTCCACCTCCCCTGGTTCAACCTCCATCTCTCAGTTCCACTGATGTTCCTGCCACTCTCTGTATGGTCATTGCCCTGCATTATTCAGTGGAGAAAGGCAAGTGTCCTTCCTTCCTGTTCCAGTGTGAGTCTTATTTTTCAGCTTCCTCAGCAGAGTTTAGCACTGATACAAATAAGGTGTCATTCCTTTTTTCTGTCCTCACAGATCGAGCTTTGGCCTGGATGACTCCCCTCCTCCAACAGCAGCCGCTTGTGACTCGCACTTGGTCTGCCTTAGCCGCCAAGATGCACTGCATCTTTGACCAGCCTGTTACTGGTAGTGAGGCAGTTTCTCAGCTCATCCAGCCCAAGCAAGGGCGGCACCCTGTGACTAAATATGCCTTGGAGTTCAGAGCCTTGGAGTCCGCATCAGGTTGGAATAAGGAGGCCTTGCTTACTACATTCCTCCACTGTTTGTCGGATGACGTGAAGGATGAGCTGGCCGCTCGAGACCTCACCTCCAACCTGGAGCAAGCCATCTCCCTGGCTATCAGGATTGACAACTGCCTCCAGGAATGGCAGTGGGACCGCTTTGCCCTCCTGACTCATCCCTCCGCCTTGACTCAACGGCTCTCACGCCCACCAGAAAAGATCTCCCAAATCTTAGGCAAACCCATACAGCTAGGATGCACCTGACTGTCCCTGCAGGAGAAGCAGAGAAGACGTCTGGGTCTATGCCTTTACTACGCTTCATCCACTCACATGCAGGAGGCATGGCCAGAGCTGCTGGAAAAAGGAGACACCTCCAGCCCACCTCTTTGTACAAGACGCCTTCCATACCCAAGGTTTCCGATGGGCTAATTCTTCCCAGCTGGCAGAGCATCCTGGTGCGCTATGTTCCCAAGAGCTCCTGCATCATTGCTTCCAGTGGTTAACTTCCAAGCAAGACATACGACCAGGCATGTTCCATCTGCGCCCGCAACCAGCCTGCTCTTAGTCAGCTCCTGACCTTACCTGTACCGCCACAGCCTTGGGCTCAAATTGCCATTGACTTTGTAACTGGTCTGCCGCCTTCTGGTGGGTTCAACTGTGTAATGGTGGTTGTGGACCGTTTCAGCAAAATGGCTTATTTCATTCCTCTCCTGTCTATGCCTACAGCGAAGCAGACTGCAGAGGTGCTTCTCCACCACATAGTCCGGCTTCATGGCGTCCCAGAGGAGGTCCTCTCAGATGACAGCTCTCAATTCACTTCATGGTTTTGGGCCACTTTCTGCAAATTGCTAGTGGTCAATGCTAAACTCACGTCGGGCTACCACCCCCAGACCAATTGACTGGTTGAACAAACCAATCAGGAGCTGGGGAAATATTTGGACTGTTTTTCAACTTCCTACCCCAGCTCCTGGAGCACCCACCTGACATGGGCTTGATTGGCTCACAATGCCCTCTACAACTCATCCCTGGGAATGTCCCCTTTCAGGGCCCAGTCTGGGTTCCCCCCATATCTCCTACCTGGACAACCCGTGGGCTCCGCAATCCCTTCAGCCCAGACCTTTGTCACTTGCTGCAGGTGGACCTGGGAGGTTGCTAGGGCACACCTTCAGAGGGCCTCCAGGTCAATGGAACGAACAGCTAATGGCTGTTTCACCTGGGTGATAAGGTCTGGCTCACTGCCCAGGACTTCACTCTCAAGCATGCCTGTAGGAGGCTGTCTCCCCACTTCATCGGGCCCTATAGGATCCTCTCCCGTGTCAGTCCTATCAGCTCTCCCTTCCCTCTACTTAGTGCATGTGTCCCAGTTGAAGCCCTTCGTAGCCTCGCCCATGTACCCCCTGGACCCAAGCCCTCCACCTCCTCGTCTTGTCAGTGGGGGTCCTACGTACACGGTCTCCCATCTCCTCGACTCCCGTCATCAAGGGCAAGGCTTGCAGTATCTTGTTTACTGGAAGGGCTACAGTCTGATGGAGCACTCCTGGATCCCAGCTTCATTCATCCTGGACAAATCACTGGTGCTTCCACCAACATCATCCAGAGGCTACTGGACCATCCATAGCCGGTCACTGGGGAGGGTACTGTCACTCCCGTGGCCACTCCAGCAGAGTTATGGTGGTATTCCTGCCGCCCCCACTGTCAGACTGAGCGCTGACTGGTATTGGAACTGATCACGAATGGTATATAAGACTTACCTGGACTTCTGGCCAGCACTTAGTCCTCTGCTGATCCCCACCGGAGTTCCCTGGGTCCATGTCTTGAGCTCCTAAGCTAAGTACTCTTGAGTTTTGTTTCTTCCTGACTGTGTTCCACGACTTGTCTGCCGTGGCAAGTTTATTGTGTGTTCTTTTTGAGCAACAATCTTCCCCTAAGCAACTATACCTTGCCCCGATTGCACTGTTGGTCTGCGCTGTTGCATTGTACCTTTTTGGTTAAGTGCTGGCACCCCAACATGGAGCGCGTTATTGTGGTGTTACGTTTTAGTAAAATGTTCAGTGACTTAAACTAAAAACTTAGGTGCATCGCAATTGCTTCCACCACCTCATGTCAGAACAGGAATCGAACCAAATGGGCATCAGTGAGCCTTGGGCGCCCGTGACCCTGTGGCCGGTTCACCAGTTGTCCTTCCTTGGACCACTTCTGGTAGGTACTGACCACTGCATACCGGGAACACCTCACACCCCACAAGAGCTGCCGTTTTGGAAATGTTCTGATCCAGTCACCTAGCCATCACAATTTAGCCCTTGTCAAAGTCGTTCAGATTCTTATGCTCGCCCATTTTTCCTGCTTCCAACACAACTTCAACAACAAACTGTTCACTTGCTGCCTAATATACCCCCACCCCTCCCCTTGACAAGTTTCATTGTAACCAGAAAATCAATGTTATTCATTTCACCCATCAGTGGTTTTAAAGTTGTGGCTCATCGGTGTATATATAAGTATATACATGTAATTATTCAGCTATAAGACAACAGATCTTTAACACAGAACAACCATTCCTGAGATCCTGAGAAGGCTTTATTTTACATGAAAATAAAATGCAATGACTTTATGAAATGTCAGCCATCATTCAAAGTATAAAATGGTACTGTAGGGTGTGATACACAATTTACCATGTTGCATAAACAAAGTTTCATATAAAATAAAATGAAGCCAGGTTAAATAATTTAAAATGAATTAAGCAGAAATACTGTAGCTTAAAAAAAAAAAAAATTCAAGTATTTAACAATTTCTGCTCATATACTGGAAGTTAAGAGTACAATGTACGAAATAATGCCAAATGGTACTGTAATAAATAAATAAATAAAAACATTTAAAAATTACAATACTTTTACATTGTCCCAGCTTTCATTTTATAGTGTATGTTGAAGACTTTCCCACAAAGAGATCAGTCCTAATTTCAACACACTTTTAGTTCATTTTTTAAAGTGGACATAAGGTTGGAGGCTGTAATCAAAGTCTAAGTGTTGAGTTGCTGCAGGTGCTGCTACGCGGCATCAAAAGTGGACAGAAAGGGACCAAAGAATCAGGGGTGCACGACATCAGCGCAGGGGTGTAAACTGTGTAAATTGTAAACTGCAGAACAGCAGCTCTGAGTCCGGAACAGAGGTCACAAATGACAGATGGTCAGACACATTCCAGAAAGAAGCTGTAGAGAGTTTGTCCTCTGAGTGTGGACACAGCAAAGCGAGGCAGCAGTCTCATAGGGCAGGATACAGTGTAGGGTGGAGTAGAGGGCACAGTGGAGGGTACAGTACTGACAGCTCAGAACAGGAGCATCACCAGTGGAGTATTTATGGCAAACAGTGTGCCTTCCCCATGCAGGCAGTTTGTTGCTCTGAGCAATGTCACGCACGTCAGTTATTCTGTGTAAAGCCTCCACACATTCACTTGTTTTATTTTGTTTAAAAAGATATTTCACCACTTTCACAGAATGTGATTTTTAATGAACATTATTCAGCCTTCTGAGAGACCTGCAAATAACTCAGCCTTGAAAGAGCAAAAGAAATTTATTTCTGTTAGAACACACAAACACACAAATCCAAATAAGGAGACAAATAAAACATGCAAAACACAGCTGAGCGTCAGGGGCATTAAAGTAATTCACACCACTTGGCAGATAAACCTGAATGATATTCACTGAGAGGGAAAATTTAGTCAGTTTATTAGGAAGGGGGAGGAAATTAGAGATGGAAAATGTTCAGGCAGGCAGAAGACAGAGCAGCTAAGGGGAATTAGAGGGAGGGAAATTGGCTGTGCCCCAAGAAATAGTTAATACAAACTTGACACTTCATGTGGTACTGTGGTCAGTAAGCCAGCTAATAGTGTATTTTATTGAATTGACAGTGCCGTGGGAGGACCCAGTGGTTTTGAGGCATTTGAACATTTGAAGAAACTTAGGTATAAAGAGCTGGTGGCAAAAGTAAAGAGGGGGGCATGGAGCTCAGCTGCTAGAAATAGGTTGTCCTCACTCTATACCCTGGTAAACAACGGCACTGTTTCATGAACTCGGAATCCGGGTATAGAACCTGCGGCAGGTAGTGAGGGAGATGGCGGAGGCAGCTGAGCAGGGAAGTTTGTGGATATGGAGGAAAAGGAACAGTGCTGATAGAGTACTGAAGGAGAAGGTGTAAAATATGGTAGACGTTTCCTGCTTAGATTATAGTGGTTAAATGTTAGCATGTTGTTTTGATTCATGCATAGTGTTGCTGAATAGTTAATTGGGTTGCGAGGAGGTAGCAAGTAGTACAATGACCAGGTAGTGTTGCAAGGTGTAGCTTGTTAGCATAGATGCTAAGGCACATAGCATGTGTTGTGTAGTTGGGTAGCATAGGTGGTGTGCACAGTTATTGAGTGGAGCAGTTCTGGGATGCCAGAGCTGCAATTGAGCCTTCCAGAGATGTTGTTGACTTAAATCGATATAACACATGTGAAGGGAGGTGCCCACCTGACAACCTTGATGAGATACTGCACCACCATATTGTCATCTCGTGTGTGGTTTTATGTGTGTGGCTGGGTAACTTTGATGGCACTGACTTTGTAGACTAAGGAGATGCAAACCATTGCATAATGGCTGAATAGGTTTGCCGTAGGTCTGACTGTGAGGCTGCTGTGGTGTTAACAGGTTAGAATAAGATAAGACTGAAGGTTAGGATGTTGAATCCCCTTTGGAGCCCTTTTATAAGCACTTTGTGTTAGGAATCTGACAGGTCCCTTTTTCAGAGTTTTTGCATATTGATATTGCATGCTTTATCATTTTGAATATATACAAAATAATTAAATATATATAAAATACAGTATATTACATATATTTATTTATATATTTAAGAAATAATAAAATCAAAAAGCCGAGAATAGCTGCAGAAGAATCCATGAATTCAATGATTTATTATAACGCTCCGTCATAGAGTGGGAATCTGATTTTTTCTGCTATTTCCTTCCTCATGTCCTCATGCTGCTGCAGCTCTCTGATCTCCTGTGGAAATGCGCTGCTCCACACCAGCAGGACCGAGTCTTCACCTGAGTCTGTTCACACAGTATAGACCAAAAAGTGTAAACAGCAGCTACTGGTTTAAATCGTCTATTGATTTGTATTATATTAAAAGGAACCGAGATATATTATTAATATTATAATTACAAATCACAAAAAATACAACAGCTGTTCAATATGAAACAGTGCAGTGATATCCTGCTTTTAGAAAATTTTGGCTTCCTGTTGGGATTATACTTGGATGGAGAATATATAGTGCTTTTGCTGATCACTGATTTGTCTTGCAAGCACCAAACACACCAAATCCACCTTCCATGATGCCCAGGATCTTTACACCTCTGATATGCTGTAAGGCAAAAGCAAACCATGGAAGAGATGTTAGCTGCTCTCATGAAACCACAAGTTCAGATAAGTGTGGCCCAGTAAAATTCCAAAAGATGAACCCTGGTGATGACAATGAGACCTTTCTCAATGTCTTTCCCAAGGCAAAACAGAATAATCCCTTCCGCCTGACCACGCTGGCCACAGCCAATGCCCTAGTTGCTGCTAACTAACTCCCCTCCAAGAATGCCATGGATTACAAGTTTGGTATGCTTCCATTCTGCAGACCCCAAAGGACATTGTAAAAAGCTGAAAAAGCTCTGCTCTTGGGATATGGAGAAGTTCTCAGCTTTCTCAACACAAATGCTCAATGCCAGCACTTGCTGGTTTCTCCCCTAGACTGAAGACTCCCACCAGACCACTGAGCTTATTGCTCTAGACCCGTTCACAGTGGCCTTCCCGAAGAGTACGGCTGACTCAATATCCTGCAACCAGAACAGAACAGTGGCTGAGTCAATTCAGCTGACTGAGAATCACACGCCAGGATCAGATCCCCCCTCATGTGCAGCAGAACAAACCCACCTTCTCCACCTTACTTTCCAAGTCTGTTACTTTCCCCTTTGGGCTGCATGGGGCCTCAACCACATTCCAGCAACTCATTCTCAACACCCTTTCAGTTGGTCCACCGGCAAAGCTCCTCCAAGACGGTTCCTGATTCATTCTCCTGTTGGTATGTTCCCTCCTAGCTGTTTGCCTAGGCTTCTACCATTTTTCCAGCTGTAGAAGAGTGAAGCACATACCCTACACATACCCTGCATTTGACACATCCAAAGTACACGGATGAATACAAACACACTAAACATCTGTCCTGTGATGCGTGGGACCCCAACACATCAGATGCACCTGAGCATATCCTGCTGCTGTGACACCTTCAAGACATCCCCACAGTTCCAGGCGTGTCTCTGTGGTTCAGACATTATGAGACTTGCACACGGGTGTGTGTGTGTGTGTGTCTATGAATGTTGCACTAGCCATTTTTTCAAAAAAAAAAAAAAAAAAAATGTATAACGTTTCTTTAAATGACATGCGCTTCCCTCACTATGTGTGCTCACAGCAGTACTAAGACTCACAGATACACACTGCAACATACTCACCATATTCTGATCTAGCTTCATCTTTCCCTGGCCTGCTGCTCCGCCCCAACACAAGAACAACATTTCTTGGGTTTAGTGTTACTACAATGAAGAAAACACAACAATAAATGAACATGCAAAATATTTCTTAGGAGGATCAACGCAATGCTGAGAAATATTTTGATAGGAGAAATTATGTTTAAATGAGCATAGCAATTTAAAATTTTATGACTGAGAAGGTGCTGTGAACAGTACTGTAATCTAACATAATCTACACTAAATCCAAGTAGCCCAGAAAAATATGAATCAGTGACAAGCAGCTCAGTCATAGTACAACCGATTCTCACTCAAGAAAGGGAGAATAACCACGCACCTATATGTGCTGGTGCCAGGCTTCTGACAGACTTGCAGAGGTGGCCAAGGACTCGGAGAGGTAGATGGGTTGACAGATCCAGGAGGATCACATGCCCACCCCTGGTACCAATCCACAGGGTACTACTGGGCTGCACCAACAGAGCTTTCACACTGGCCCAGGAAAGGCCTGTCTGCAGGAGGGTCTGCTCTCTCTCTGTGATTTGTTTCTTCTTGAGACTACACCTGGATGGAGAATGCACAATGCTTCTGTTCCACTTTCCCATGCCAAAAATGTAGATACAGTGGCATGCAAAAGTTTGGACACCCCTGGTCAAAATTCCTGTTACCACGAATAGTTAAGTGAGAAGAAGAACTGATCTCCAAAGGGCGTAAAGTTAAAGGTGAACCATTCTTTTTAGCATTTTAAGCAAAATTATTGTGTTATTGTCATTTCGTACAATTTTACAGTGAAAAAAAGGAAAGGAGCACCATGCAAAAGTTTGGGCACCCCAAGAGATGTGAGGTCTCAGATAACTTTTACTAAGGTCTCGGACCTTAATTAGTTCATGAGGGCTATGGCTTGTTCACCATTAGGAAAGGTGAGATGATGCAAATCTCAAAGCTTTATAAATACTCGGACTCCTCAAACTTTGTCTCAACAATCAGCAGCCATGGGCTCCACTAAGCCACTGCTTAGCACCCTGAAAATTAAAATAACCGATGCCCAAAAAGCAGGAGAAGGCAAAAAGCAGGAGAAGGCTAAAAGAAGGTATAAAAGCGTTTTCAGGTAGCCGTCTCCTCAATTTGTAATATAATTAATACATGGCACTTAACAGGAATGGTGAAGGTCAAGTCAAGGTCTGGAAGACCAAGAAAGCTTTCAGAGAGAACTGCTCATAGGATTGCAGAAAGGTAAATAAAAACCCCAGTTTGACTGCGAAAGACCTTCAGGAAGATTTAGCAGACTGTCAAATGGTGGTGCACTGTTCTACTGTGTGGCGATACCTGTACAGATATGATCTTCATGAAAGAGTCATCAGAAGAAAACTTTTCCTGTGTCCTCACCACAAAATTCAGCATCAGAAGTTTGCAAATGAACATCTAAACAAGCATTCTGGAAACAAGTCCAGTGGACTGATGAAGTCAGAATAGAACTGTTTGGTTGCAATGTGCAAAGGTATATTTGAAGGAAAGGGTGCAGAATTCCATGAAAAGAACACCTCTCCAACTTTTAAGCATGGTGGTGGAAAGATCATTCTTTGGGCTTGAGTTACAGCCAGTGGCAAGCAGAACATTTCTCTCGTAGAGGGGAGAATGGATTCAATTAAATATCAGCAAATTCTGGAAGCAAGCATCACACTGTGTGTAAAAAAGCAGAACATGGAAAGAAGATGGCTTCTACAACAGGATAATGACATTTGAAACACCTCAAAATCCACAATGGACTACCTCAAGAGGCACAAGCTGAAGGTTTTGGCATGGCCCTCACAGTCCCCAATCCTAAAAATCCTTGAAAATCTGTGGATAGACTTCAAAAGAGTAATGCATGCAAGACAGCCCAAGAATCTCACAAAACTAGAAGCCTTTTGCAAAGAAACATAGGTGAAAATTCCCCAAATAAGAATTGAAAGACTTAGCTAGCTTTTACAAGGGGTAATACTTGTCAAAGTAGATGTTACTAAGTACTGACCATGCAGGGTGCCCAAACTTTTTCTTTGAGCCCTTTTCCTTTTTTGTTATTTTGAAACTGTAAAACGCAGAAAGAAGAAAGTAATTTTGCTTAAAATATTACAGAAATGTATTACCTTTAACGTAATGCCTTTTAGAAATCAGGTTTTCTTTTACTTGCTTAGCTATTCACAGTAACAGAAATTTTGACCAGGAGTGCCCAAATACCACTGTATTTGCATGCCACTGTATTACAGCACTGACTTTGCTCAGCATACATACCCTTTCAAAGTGGCATAGCAGTATAGTTGGCTGTTTGCTCTGGATAATCTCCCCCATCATGGATACAGCCACAAAGCCACAGACCATTTGTTTACATGCTTCTTAATTTCCAAAAACACGTTGAGAGCCAGCTAGAGTTTTAGCAATTGTATACACAACGTATCCTTCACTGACAGCTGATTTAACAGATTTCCATCTTGCTCATCTTTAGAACAGTTATTTGGCTTCATTAGGGGCTTGTTTATGGTATTTTGTACATCTTTGTTCAAATATTAACTGATTGACTGAGCAACAGGATTAAACTAAGCAGACCTCAATATCTCGGCGCAGTCGATGATGTCGGTCATGTTCTCGCTCTTCTTGTCCCACAGTTCTACCGTGTGCGCCCCGGTTTTGCTCACGCAGATGTGCTTGTCCACCACTAGACGGGACAAGTTGGCGTCACTGCTCTTCTTGTTGCCACGGCTAAAAAACCACAGGGATGTTCACTCAGACACTGAGAGGGGCATGCCGAGACCCTGCTCAAAACAGATCTCACTTCATGTTATGCAGTCACTGCTCTGCACAGGACTCAATGGCGCTCATGTTTTTTAATATAGAGACTAGTCTAAACCAGCAGCAGCAGTAGCAATGGTGGTCTCACTTGATTTTGTAGTGGTGCTGTTCTAAAATGGGTTCTGCATCAGTACTGGTCTAAATGGCTGACTTAGAACTCTATTCCCTGCAGACTTACAGCAGTTCCTTACGTGTCGGCCATGCTGTTTTCTTAAAGATGCTTCCTTTTTACTGTGCCTTTCAACATTGCTTTATCTGCTAAGGGTGTGCTAATTGCTCTTGGAGAACTCACTGGCGCAGGAGGTTGGATTTGGTTTCAATTTTCTTCCAGATGTCATAGTCCTCTGTCAGGGCCAGGACCTGGGTCCCACAGCCGGCCCAGACGGTAGTCTTATCCAGCGAATGACTCGACTGACCAAGGCACACAAGTGGAGTGTTGACGTTGCCAATTGTTAATGTCTTCAGAGGCTGACCATTACGGCGCTGTGAGATGCACCAAAGAAAAGAAGCACAGCTAAATTATTCTGTCATCCTGTATTGATTTATGACTGCTCGGCTAAAAAATATAACTGAATTACTCCCGCTGTGATAAAGAATTCAAAGTGCTGCAAAGTTGAGAAATGTGTACTGTTAAGTATTTTATATTCCCATAGTACCTGAATCTCTGAGTCTTCATAAACTGTCAGGACTCCATCAGCAGTGCCCACTAGCAGATGGCTCTTCCTTTTGCTTTAACAGGAATACAGGTATAAGCCAAACAATTATCCTTAGCCAAACAAGAGCAGCGCAAACAAGTTCAGATGTCCCATGTAAGCCTAGTCTTCGTATGTTAGCTATGGGTCATGCCGCCTTTTCCATTTACATACAGTAGCTGCTGGTATCTGAGTATTTACGTATGCTTACCTGTGCTGAGGATGTGAGTGAAAGAACAGTGCAGTCACCGCATCAGTGACTCTCTGAAGATGATGCTGAACCGCCATGTCCCTTGCGTTGATTATTATCAAAGCCCCTGACTGTGTTCCAGCAACCAGCCAGTCACAGTCACCCTCTGGGACTCTTACTGTCACCAAGCACAGCACCGGACTCCTGTCAATCTCCTGTAATGAGTGTTTCAAAATGCTCACATTCTTCTGCTGCTTCAGTGACGGAGGTACTTTTTAAAAACAAGCAAAGTGTGAAGGA
>CM030893.1:1019366-1063527 GCA_018136845.1 Heterotis niloticus
GGGGGGGGGTCCCAGTTTTCTCGGGATGCTTAGAACATACTAGTGTGATATGGCATCAGATTCAGGAAGCCAAGTGGGAGAAAAGGGACTTGCATGTGGTGTTCTTAGACCTAGCAAACGCCTTTGGCTCTGTGCCACACAGTCTTATCTGGGGTGCATTTGACTTTTTTAGAGTACCAAGCCAGATAGCTGGTTTAGTGAAGGAGTACTTTCGGGACATTAGGATGTGTTTTACCACGGCAGGTTACACAACAGCCTGGCAGAGACTGGGAATGGGGATCATGGCAGGCTGCACCATTTCCCCGCTAGCATTTACTATGGCGTTGGAATTAGTAATTAGGGCATCCAGTTGGATAGTTGGTGGAGAAAGACGGCCAGATGGGCTCTGTCTCCCCCCAGTTAGGGCATATATGGCCACATAACGCTGGTGACCACAACAGCGGCTTGTGCAAGGCGGCTGCTGGGAAAGCTGGACGAGAACCTGAAGTGGGCTGGTTTGAGGATTAACCCAGCAAAGTCCCGGAGCATCTCACTGGTTAAAGGGAAGGTAGAGAAAGTTAGTCTTCTGGTGGATAGTGAGGAGATCCCATCAGTGTTAGAGAAGCTGGTAAAGAGTTTAGGGAGGTGGTACACTAGGGAGCTAACTAATGTGGATCAGGTGGACCAGCTTAAGGAAAGTGTAGTAGATGGGTTACAGAGGATAGAGAACTCAGGGCTGCCGGGTAAACTGAAGCTCTGGTGCTTACAGTTTGGCCTATTCTCAAGGGTGATGTGGCCACTAACTATGTATGAGGTATCAGTCACAAAGGTGGAGAAGCTGGAGAGGCTGATCAGCTCCTATATTAGAAAGTGGCTGGGGGTTCCTCGGTGTCTAAGCAATGTGGCTCTGTATGGGAAAGGAGTCCTGCAGCTGCCGCTCTCAAGCTTGACAGAGGAATTTAAATGTGCAAAGGTGTGGTTAGAATTGCAGCTGTCAGGTAGTAGGGATGAGGTTGTAAGGGGTTTGGTACCCAGGATAGCAGCAGGTAGGAAATGGGATGCGAGACAGGCAGTAGAGGAAGCTAAGGCAGACTTAAGGCAGCTGGAGATGGTCGGGAAGGTACAGCAAGGAAGGGAAGGTCTAGGTTGTCGGTTAGGAGACCCTATGTGGAGTAAGGCAGGCCCAATAGAGAGAAGGAGGTTGGTGATAGTGCAGGTGCATAGGCAGGAAGAAATAAAGAGGTGTGTCAGGGCAGTCTCACAGGGGAAGCAGGGACAGTGGGTAAACTGGGAGGGGGTCGAGAGGAGGAGGCTGAGCTGGAGGGAACTGTGGAGTATGGATGCATATCAAATAAGATTCCTGCTAGGAGCGGTTTATGATGTGCTGCCATCACCTCAGAACCTGAAGCAGTGGGGGGTTGAGGATTCAACTTGTAATCTGTGCTCGGAGGTTGGGACGGTGAAACATATTTTTGTTGGTTGTAAGGTTAGTTTAGCGCTGGGTAGGTACACATGGAGGCATAACCAGGTCCTAAGGTGCCTGGCTGCTACCATTGAAGACTGGAGGAGGCAGGTACGGTCAGGACATGAGGTTGAAGAAGAAGAAGAAGAATTTATTTGTCAAGTACATAGCAACCGAGTATACCATGCATCAAAATGCGCCCTGATTGAACAGGAGACCGTGCGTGGTTACATTCCAGAAAGAAGAAAATGTACGAGTACAGAACAACTCGAAAAAAAAATTTACGAGTAAAGAACAACAACAAAACAAACAGTCAGTCAGTCAGAAGGTGCAGTAGTACAGTTTATTAGGGAAGGGGGTGGGGGTAGGAGATGCGGAGGTAGGAAGGAGATAGGTGTAGTAAGGGGGATTAGAGACTGAGAGATGCAGGTTGACCTAGGAGGAAGATTAGTGGTGCCCCAGGAAATAGTACAAGCTTGAGACCAGATATGGTGCTGTGGTCAGCAAGCCAACAGGTGGTGTATATTTTATAGAACTCACGGTTCTGTGGGAAGGATCGGTGGACGATGCTCATGAGAGGAAGAAGCTTAGATATAGCGAGTTAGCGGCGGAAATAGAGGGGCGGGGCTGGAACGCGAAGGTGAGGCCAATTGAGATTGGATGCCGTCGATTTATAGCCCGACCACTTTGGCGTTGTTTCGCGAACTCGGTATTCGGGGGCGAAAGTTGCAACGGGTGGTGAAGGAATTGTCACAGGCTGCAGAGCAAGGAAGTCTCTGGGTCTGGAGTAAGAGGACCAGCGTGGATGGTAGCGGGGCGGTGAAGCGGTGAGTGGATGGGTGCCAGTGAAGCGTTAGCGCGTAGTTGTGGTGATGTTTAGCTGTTAGCAGGCAGCGGTGTTGGTGTGGTTAGTTGTTGCGAAGCGTGATAAAGGTAAAGTAGGCAGTGAGGGGCTTCTTGCCCTGAGACGGCGGGTAGAAAGAGCGGCGAGTGTGAGGACGCTAAGGTAAAGGATAGGTAATGTGTTGAGTGACAGGGTGGCGCAGTGGTGCGCGCAGTGGTGGAGCTCTGGGACACCTGAGCCACGATTGAGCCTTCTGGAGGTTTTGTGGGCCTAACTCGACGAAACACCGACGAAGGAAGGTGCCCGCTTAACCCCGATGAGATACCGCGCCACGCCATGTTTGGAGTTATAGTTAGTTGGCGCTAGTTTTGGTAGGTTAGCCATTGTGTAGCAGATTTGTAGGCATCCTGTGGGATTGCCATGGGGGTTAGGACGGGGTTAGATGGGTAATGGGATCCCCTTTATAATCCAAGCTCTTTTATTGGCACTGTGTGTTTAATACGAACACAGGGATAATTGAGACTCTTGTTCTCTTTTCATTTGTTTTCCTTCTTGGAACTCAGGTCTGATTTCCTGACTAGCAAGCATAACAGCAGTGTTGCTCTTAATTTCTGAGCAAGAAGAGATGAAAAAAAAATACACAATGTGGATGCGAGAGGATGAGAAAATGTTTCTTGGTCTAAACAAACGTAGGTGCTTCCACTGACTGCGCAAAGGGTGAACTCTGGTGCTAGAACAGAAAATCTGATAATCACAAACTTTTCATTTCATTCTTTTGTCATTTTGATCATTTAATGAATGAGACAGTAAAACATTTTGTGTGTTACTGCACCTACGAGCCTGCCACTAAAACGCTGATACATGCCAAGCGACCAGGTGGTCAGCAACCCTCCATAACACTACTGTCATCACATTCTGTGACTCTGTTCTCTGCAGCCCCCTAGCGGATCATTATGGCAACTCTCCCAGCCAAGCCTCTCCCCACAGCTACGGAAAGTTGCTCCCAGGATGCCTCGGTGAGACTGACGTCACCGCCAGCTGACGTTCCCTTGGCCATCGTTATTGTCTGCTTATGGCTCGCAGTGCAAGAGCTGCTCTTCCATTTTCCCTTCCTGGCTGTTTCCCTACCTTCTGTCGCTGCCCCGTGTAAATAAAGGCTGTGTCATGGAGAACTTTTCAGCGTCCTCATTCCCAAACCTGCGCACGTACAATACACATGGATCGGGTTTTACTTTTGGTCAACTTCATACAAAATGCTACTACGTGCTTTTTTTGTCTTAATTGTTCTAATGTTATAGCATTAAATATACGTGGTTTAATTTCCTATTTTAACGTCTTTGTTACCTGCGCGAACTTTTGCCGTTGCTGGGCGCGCATTCTTTCCAGAATCTTCTGGTTCTGCGTCGTCCGGAGTGAGCGGCACGTGAACAAACCCTGGTTCTGGTAATTGTTCATAAGCGCTAACTGTGTTGTTTAACAGGTTCAAAATGATTTAAAAATATGTGGGAATGTAGGTCTAGCCTTACAAGTTTGTTCTCAGCTGTAGTACTTTATACTTTATGAACGCTTTTTCTTTAGCTCACGTCTGCAAAGCAGGAACCTTCATTTGACACTTTTACAGACATCCCACCTCTCCCGCAGGTTCCAAGAGTCTCCCGCATATGGACAATGGCTCCCTGACGCCCACAAATTATATATAATATCCCGGAAATTAGTTTTTTTGGAGCGAGAAAGCAAAGATCCCAGAACTTCTCTAAAATCTTCGGAGAAGGAACTCGAGTGACTGACAGACTGACGTAACAAAGAGCGCATCCCGATTGGTCTCTTTTTCTGCTAAGTAGACCTTTCAGTTTTCTCTGTGGGAGGGCTTTACAGTTTAGCATTTTGTCCAGCAACATCATGGCGGGCTGCCCGAATAAAAAAATATATTTTGAAACGCATTTCACTTCAGATTCTTCAAAGTTGTACCCCTGCCTTGTAGCAGTAAAAAGTAATGACAGGGTTGCACGCTGCACTATTAAATGATTGTAAAAGACACGTTGAGGTGAGTTTAACAGGCGTCATTTGTGCATTATCATAGCGAACGTTATTTAAATTAGCTGGATAGTTGCCAAGGAGCTACGTCATGAGGCCAGTCTCCCTGTAGACTCACTTAAAGTTGTGATACAACTCTGTGAGATCAATAATATAAGTACATATTTTAATGTAAGATTTTCTCACCAAACACTTGGCAAACTGCTCGAATCTGCAAAGCTACATCACAGTACAGGGAAAGTTTGCATAAGAAATAAGCTAGAAAAGCTATTTGTGTTAACGTGTAGCTATTAGCTATTGCGTCTACCAGCCAAATATGATGAGATTAAACAAATTGTGTTCTTACACACTCAACTGGGGGGGTACCTCCCTGAAATGAGTTTTTGCATACATATTAGGGCTATTTTTTAATGCGCGCACCAAGAAGAGAAAAAGTTGCGGCGTCATTNGCTTCAGTGACGGAGGTACTTTTTAAAAACAAGCAAAGTGTGAAGGATTATTAACCATGAGCATGTGTTTAGTGTATTTACGAGTAACCAGAGAGCAGAGGAAAGTGTGTTAGAAAGCAAATCTAGGAAAATGTAAAAGGTTTGTTGTGTACCTGGGTGGTCAGTTTCTCAGGGTCCAGCTGCACGGATGTGATGCAGCCCCGCTTTTGACTGCTGCTGCCACCCCCAACACAAACATATGGCATATTGCTTCCACGGGCAACCACAAAGCACTCAGCATTTGGTGTCCTCCTCACAGCTATCTCTTTTATCAGACACAGCATTTCCCCTGAGTTGAGCCTGTCAAACACCTGTAGACACAAAGCAACATCCCATCTCATGTGATACACAAGAGAACACATGTACCTGGCTCAGTCCCAGGAATAACCATCTTTTTACCCATCTTTTAACTAAATGTGTGGCTCTTCCCTGAAAGGATGTGGGTCTGTCCTGAGGGTTCTCCTTCATGCACTGCTTCATGAGGTTTTCAAAATGTGGCCATGGGCAGCATCCGTAGTGTTTCACTGGATCTAAAGGCAAGGTGAGATGCTGTCAGCTGTTTCCCTTATATTTGCCATTTTCCATCTCTGCTAAGAGCAAAATTTTATTCTGCTGTATGGATACCTGGAAGTTTTCCTTGCACTGCCATCTCATCAAACTCACTCGGGAATTTCATTCCATCACATATCCTCTCTCCACAGGTCAACAAGTCGTACATCAGCAGGCCAAAAGAGTACACATCCGCCTGCTGGTTGTATATTACATTGCCACGGGCAACCTCAGGTGCTCGGAACCCTGTGGGGTAAGGAAAGATATTAGATCCGGTGAAGATGGAAAACAGATCTTTTATTACTCTCATTTAATGCACAGCTGAAGATATCATTCTTTCTTCTTTGACCTTCATGAGTGTAGAAGGGAATAGCTGATTTGTGAGTTGAGGTGAGTGGCTCACCTCTTTCCATTCTTTGAAAAGCCTTTAAGGTTTTCTACATTTTTTGGCCCCAATTTGCAGGGTTACATTTTAATTGAGATTAGAACAGAGAAACTGCATAAACGCATAGAAAAAATATGAGGCACAAAGCTGTGAGAACATTGGAAAAGTATGCCCCTAACATTTTGCCTTACTCTACAGTATTATGTTGCAAGGCAGTATGGTAAAGGAACAAACTACTCGTGCAACACAGGAACTTTTTCATTTCTACCACACAAATTTTTCGGGCCGTTTTACATCATCAGTTATAGCAGGATGTTTGTTGTGCAATCCAGGAGCTGATATTAAAAGCATAGCTGCTTTATTGCAAAATTGTGTATACCGGGGCTGCGCATAGCAGGGTTTACCTCTAAACTTAGTTGTTAAAATTACTGGGTTCACTATAATTGGATTTGGTAATATTTTAACCTAAATAGGTGTTGATTTTGGGCTGAGGAATGCAGACAGTAAGTAATGATAATTAATTTTAGTTCTAACTTTGAGTTTTTACAGTACTATGAATTACCTTTGTGCTGTAAGGGAAGACTGTAGACCTTTAAAGTTTAAAATAACTGTACACAAGATTTCTCCTAGTTTCTGCATACTTTACAGTGCAGTCTTTCACTCTCTCAAGTTTACACTTATTGTGCTCTGTTTCTGCATAAAATTTCAATTCACATCACATATTACACTCGGTGAGAACAATATGAGTTGCACATAACATAGAATATTATAGATTGCAAAAAAAAAATACAAATGGGACCAAGCGGAAGGTGGAAAGAAAAACAAGAGAAGGAAAAAACTGGGGTTTTCCCTGCCACACCAAACAGTTTTTTTTCCTGTTTGAAATTCTGTTACACTTCCTTCTTTTGTTTAGTTTATAAAGGTGACAACTCATTTCACTTGAAGGAAATGTATATACATTAGAAAAGGATGGAAATCAGTTTTTTTTACACAATACCAGTCAAGACCAGTTTAAAAAAATATATGGAAAAAATGCATGAATACATGTACATCTGTTTGTAGCTTATTATTTTGCCGCCCCTTCTTAGAAATACATTTCTGCCAGCACATGAACATTAGTTATGAGTGGACCATATACATCCAATAATAATTTTTCATTTTTCATAGTCCATGATCAAAGGTACCAATTTTGCTCAGGTTACTGTCTGTAAAAGAGACTGGTAACAAATCATTATGTTGGGTTGCCAAATTGATGCTCATAATTTCATCTAAATCATCAATTATTCTGGGAGAAGTGTATGTCTATTTATTGTGGGTTGCTTCAGGGATCTGTTTCTACAGGGTATCACCAGCAGTCAGAGAAGAAAGGCTATAAAAGTTGCTACTGAAACTGAAAAGCGGGCATGTAGATGGCTGTGAATCACGACAAGCCTTATTTGCATTTTCAAACTCTAGACAAGTTTATACCAGCTTCAAGACCCATTTCTGAGAAATGTCATCCTGATATAGTTGCCATGGTTAAAGCAAATATTACTGGTAACTTGAAGAAGCATGATTCTGTTTCAGTAATAGTAGATATATGGACAAATAACATCTTATGCTCCTTCCTTGTAGTTTCAGCATGTTTGCTGTTGATACGCAACATGAGTCATTCGTGTTTCTTCTGAGTTGGAGATCCATCCATTCATCCATCAGTGCAAATATTATTATGTAACTGTTCTGTTGTTGTTATGCAATGTGACTTAACTGTGTGTTATTTTAAATCAGACATATGAATTAAAATGAAACATTCATATAGCGTACAAAAAGTGATCCTTCTATCACTTAGCCATCTTTAAAGTCATGTTTATATTTCATTTCTCAGTTTTTGCATCTAAACTATTTTTAAAATGTATTACAACTAAGAAAGTATGAATTAAAGTACCACTATATGTACATATATTTTTGTATATGCATTACAGATGACAGTACATGAGTCAGAGTCAATTTAGCTGGTTAACTGGGGTGTGGAACCATTTAGCAGCCGTTTCAGTCCACCCATTATTCAGTATGGTTTGCCCAGTTGTAGTGATGATTGTTTATTAAGCAATAGTTTCTCTCTCTCTCTCTCTCTCTCACACACACACACACACACACACACACACACAAAGCATGTTCGTCCAATTATCTAATCAGCCAATCATATAGCAGCAGCACAGCGCATAAAATCATGCAGAGATATGTCAAGAGCCTCAGTTAAGTTTCACATCACACTTCAAAATGGATAAAAATATGATCTAAGTGACTTTGACTGTGGTGTGATTCCAGACAGGGTAGTTTGATAATATCAGAAACTGCTCTCCTGGGATTTTCAGGCACAACAGTCTCTAGAGTCCACATAGAATGGTGCAAAAAACTAAATATGTAAGCGGCAGTTCTGTGAGTGAAAGCCCCTTGTTCGTAAGAGAGATCAGAGAAGAATGGCCAGTCTGGTTCAAGGCCACAGGAAGGCTACAGTAACTTAAATAAACACTCTTTACAACAATGTTGAGCAGAAAAGCATCTCTGAATGCGCAACATTTCGAACCTTGAGTCAGCTGGGCTACACCAGTAAAAGAGCACTATGGCTGCCACTCCTGTCAGTCAAGAACAGGAAGCTGAGGCTGCAGTGGTCAATGGTTCACTGAAACTGAACAGCTGAATAGGGAAAAATGTTGCCTGGTCTACTGAATTTTGATTTCTGCTGTGACATACTAATGGTCACCTGGGTTACCATCTTTTGAGTTGGTTTTCAATGTTATTCTCCAGTGTTCCACTGAGTTCTTGATGAAGGTTACAAGAATCAGAATCTGATTTATTTGGCCAAGTATGCATACAGGTACAGGGAATTTGTCTTTGGTTCCCAGTGGCTCATAGTGCACAGTAGACAAACACAACATACACACATATACACACACACATATATACACACATATACATACAAGTGCAAAGATGCATTGATAGCACCAGAGAATAAGTGTAAATAATGAGGGATGGAATAAATAATGAGGGGAAAAACAAACAAACAAACAAACAAACTACGAGAGAGCACGGCCATCTGCAGCGCCATTACAAGTGTGTAATTAATGAATTAACTGATGTGTTATTAATATCTTATTAATCTTGTATTGCTCTAGGCATTGTAGTATCCATTTGTCTGGCATTTAATTACATGCTTTCTTGTAAGCAATTCAGGTAAGGTGAAAATCTTTATATAGCCAAATTTTCGCTATAATGGCTGTTGACAATTAATAGTTAAATTAATACTTAAGGAGATGCACTCCACTGCTGCTCTACATAGGCCTGAACCCCATGAGCCAGACCACCACTAAGAGTGGTTATGGATACAGGTTCAGAGTAGAGAGCTTCCATAAGCTACTTCCCGCACACGGATGACAGCAAGCTGTGGGCCAAGTCAAAAAAAGACATTGATTCCCTGATCCACCTGACTGGGACCTACAGTGAGGATATTGATATGCCTTTTCAACTAAACACATGCAGAATGGTAGTAAAAAGATTAAACGTGATAAGGACAGAGGGACTTGAACTATTACAAGGCCATGTAACAGATGTGCAGGAAAACTGCAAGTACTTGGGGATCCTGCAATCATACAGGAACTATGAGGAAAAAACTATTTACAATCATAAGGGTTAAACACATTTACTATTAAAAATCTGGAACATTCCCGAGTACATCCAAACAATGTCTACTGCTGTAGCCTGAAGATGAGTTGCGTTGCTAGAGGCATGTCTGAACCAGATAAGGGAGGTGGAAAGGAGGGAAATAACTGAGGTTCCGTGGTCGGACAAACTTCTGTATGGGATGTACCGCTGACAGAGAGCAGAAGAGCCTACCAATGGCTGGAAAACGCAGGACTGAAGGACAGTACAGAGGCACTAATCAGAGTAGCACAAGAAAAAGCATTCAGCCTCAGGTCAACCGAAACAGACGTGTACTATATCAGACAACATTCAAAAAATACACGTACTTGCACATGACAAAAAAAACAGGCATGAGTGTAAGTCACACACAGCAGGTATTTTATTGGTAGAACCGCAATGCACCGAATCGATTTGCCAGGTCATGCATAGATTTGTATTTGCATACCCTTTACGCCAAAATACTTCCCCCTGACCCTGGCTGAACTTAAACATAATATATACTACGGTGTTTCTTTCTTGCACAGTCCTTACAAAATCTCTTACACAGGCCTTGTTTACTCCTGCCCCCGCCGTGGCTTCTGCGAGACCACCACGTGCATGGTCTCTCCACCCCGCCCCAGACTGAGCACTGGCAGGCAGCAGCCTTAATTATGGACAGTTTAAAAGAGCCACCCAGACCCTTGTCTGGCGCTCAGTCTGGGAAGATTTGACTTCCTTCAAATCTTGCCGAAGTTCTGTGAGCTAAGTCTCCGTGATTTCCCGTGCTTTGTTAGTGTGTTTCAACTTGCATGCCTCAGCGCCTATTCTGTATTTATTTACCTTGTTTCCTGTAATTCTCCACTGTGTCTTGAGCCCCGCCATTCGGCAGTGAAACTCCAAATTTATTCCCCAGTGTTGTTTTTGCACTACGCACATCCGTGTTTGCCTGTATTTTTGTTAATCATCACTTTCAGTAAAACAGCCCCTGTCTGTGAAGCTGCTTGTGTTCCGCGATTGTTTCCTCCATGCCCTCAGAAGTTTATTTGTTCTATGCCTTGATTTCATGAAACATTAAGACATTAAACTGTGTGCAGTTCCATAAAAACTGAAAAAAAAAAAACTGAAGTGCTCTAAAACTTTTGACCGGTAGTGTAGGTACACAATTGTAAAGCTTATTATCTAATGTGGTAAATCACTTTGGGAAACATTGTCTTGTAAATAGTAATGTGGTGGTTATGACCTGCCTAGTATGAAATAACTAAAGTACACTACCGGTCAGTTTTTTTTTCAGTTTTTACGGAACTGCACGCAGTTTAATGTCTTAATGTTTCATGAAATCAAGGCATAGAACAAATAAACTTCTGCAACAGTCTTGGGAAGATCTTTCTGACCAATATTTGATTTCCCTTATAGAAAGAATGCCGTGTGTTTGGCTGTTAAATCAGGAAAAGGTGGCTACTTTGATGAATCAAAAAATTTGAATAAACTTTTGTACACCTAATGATTCCTTGACTTTTTTTTTTTAATTTTCCATTGTTTTTTTGTTCTATGCCTTGATTTCACGACACATTAAGATGTTAAACTGCATGCATTTCCATAAAAACTGAAGAAAATTAGGTGTTCTAAAACTTTTGACCGGTAGTGTATATACTACAAAGGATAGAGAATAAGCTCAGATGGACTTACCAGGAGTCCCTTCAGATGTACGAACACCCATACTGCAGCAGTATTGGGCTATGCCATAGTCCGTGATCTTCGCAATGATCTCAGAGTCTGTTTTCAGGTTGAACAAAAGTATATTGTGAGGCTTCAGGTCCCGGTAAACAATCATGGAGGCATGAAGGTACCTGCCAAAAACAGCAACAATACAAAATATCAAAAGCCACATACTTCTATTTAACCTGGCTTTCCTCAGTCTCTACGCAGTGCATTCATCTGCCACATGATGGAGTCAAGTACAAAAAAGAAAAAAAAACTTGCAGTAATTTTTTTGGAAATATAACTTTTTCCTACAGCCTGTTTACAAATAAAGGACAGCACCATTCTGCCCACTGTGCAGTCACTTTACTTCTGGAAGTGTGCTTCACATGATCCTAAAGAAGTCAAAAGTGACAGTACAACCACATAGTCCTGTACTCAATCCCATATAGAACAGGGAAATTTAGTGGCTGGGTATTGGTTCAGTGCAGTCACTGAGCACACCAACAAAGAATACATGCAATACACACTCACTGTACCTTTTAAGACAATTATAGAGCTCCATAAATTAATTTAGCTTTGCACAGAAACAATTAAGTTTATTGCAAGACAATAGGAGAAAATGTCCTGTCACAACTGACAATCTCAAATGTCAATCAAATATCAAAATTGAGAAGGACTAAGAACAGAGTGTGTCTTATGAGAGTTGTGTCACAATTATATAAATATTAACTTTAGTAAGATGAATATACTTGCATTACTGTAAATAAAACTTTAATCTTGCAGGCCACTAAAATGGGAACCATCTAGTGTTATACATTTGTTGTGCTTGAACAATGATATAGAAAGTGTTCTGCAGAACTTAATTTCTTCAAATCATAACAAAATGGTCAAAATGTCACCATCCAGTGTACTGTCTCTCACATCTGTGCCTAGAGCGTAGACTCCAGACCACTGTGACCCTGCATTAGACAAGCAGCTATTAATGATAACTAAAATAAATGGCATTTTGATGAATTACAATGATCAAACCCATATATTTTTTGTGAAAAAGTTTTCTTGTTCATTTTAGGTAACAGATTCCTTGTCCTGGACACAATTACTTAATTTCTTTAAGAAATAATGTAATATGAATTGACTGACATCACAATCAGGATTTGCCCAAGATATTAATTTCACAGAAAGAAATTAAATCAATGGGCATAATAAATATGAGCTTAAGAAAAAGTTTTATTGTTTCTCTTAAAGCGGGGGTGTCCAAAACCCCCCTAGGAAGACAAAGACCTTGTAGGTTTCAACTGTTACCACACATTGATACTTTCCACAGCTGGTTTATTCCTGCATGATGATATTCATCACTTGGCAAACACTGAAAGTAAATTACATACACTCCATGATAGTTTAAAGGCCAAATGGAAGGAATGGTTAGTCCACATTAAACAGACCATCTAGGCACAGGTGATAGGCGTGCGCACCTGAGCCCATCAGCCACCTGAAGGGCAATCCTGTGTTGTAGCTTGCGGTTAAGGCTGCCGTTGTCGTACTCAAACAGTGAGTCCAGGGACCCTCGAGGGGCCAACTCCATGACTAACAGTGGAGGGGAAATACCAGCAGCTAGGAGGGATACCAGGCTTGGATGGCACAGGCGTCCAAGTACCGTCAGCTCCTGGAGAAGATGACAGGTTCACACTATATCATAACAGACCTAAAGAGACATCATGATAACCTGAATAAGCATCATCTGTCACCTCCTCCTGACAGAATAAGGAAGTAGTTGTTTCAGAATCAGAAAACTGTATTAATCCCAAAGGGAAATTACTTTACTTAGTTTCTGTTCCAGCAGAACAACAGCAATGTCTGGAATGTTAATATGTTCATTTACAGTCTATCAATCTTCTTGGGAGTCAGCAGCAAGTGTCATCTTTACTGCAAACAATTGCTTACAATTAATAAACTATATTTTTGTCTAATAAAAAATCTATAAAGAGAATAAATGTTATATTATACTTCTACGCAGCTTTTGTGTTTATTTCATAACAATAGCAGTGTAACAAATTTACACATTTTACATAGTACCATATAAAATATTACCAACTTTATATTCATATTTTAAAAATGAAAATATTTGGAATATACGTATATTATCAGTAGAGAACTGGTACTAAAGACCGGAAATCACAGTATTTGGACCATTACAGCAGGGATCAATCCTAATTGGCATGTAAGAAGACAAGGTGTTTTTACCTGTCTAAGTAGCCTGTAGATATGCATCTTTGATGCATGCTTGTTGAAAATTTTGACAGCTACCTCTTCGTTCTTGTAGAGAGCTCGATAAACAGACCCAAATCCTCCATCCCCTTCATTTCAAAATAAAAACATCAGCCGTTGTTGAACTTCTGCAGCAGGTGGGCACTAAAGCAACCAGATTGCTATTTATGAATCCCTCTGAAGTAAATAGTGTTTAAAGATGCCTAATCCTCTACATGACAGCTATAGAACCAAGCAGCATATTCTGGCTTGCAATGACAATAAAGTTTTAGTATGAGACCATTTCTGTGAAACATACCCAACAATAAGCACATACCCAGCAAGTATTCCTTGTTAAGGTCTATCTCTAACTCTTCATTGTTAAACATCAAACTTGAAGGCAGATCACTCAAAATGAGATCCGGAGCAATCTGAGAAATGTGAACTGTAGATCTAGGATCCACTGGATTCACTAGCAGGCAATCTGGGAAACAAAGGCAGTACAAAAATCAGATTCCGAAAAGCTTGTGCTGGTAAAAGTGGCACAATATGTAGAAATTCATGAGGTTACAGGTTCTGAATCCTGGTCCAGAGTCTGTCTCAAATTGTCTCACATATCTTTGTTTCTTTTCTGCTTCCTTGAAACCTTAGCTTTACATTCTATCTTAAAAATTTAGAAAATGATACTGACCTTTATTAATATGTGTGAACAGATCTTCCAGAAGTATCTTGTTCCACTCCTGCCCATCCCTAAAGCTGTAGAGCACCCACTTCTTCAGCAGTGTTTCGCCACTTCCAAGAATATCAGTGGTAAGAAGGCCAGGGAACCATTCTTCAAGAAGGGACTCAGTGTGGTCCACTATCTGACCCAGGAGAACGTGACCTGGAAAACACATTACCTTCACCACCTCTGTTTTACTGATATTATAATCACCTCACAATTACAATCTTCATAATCATTATTATTGCTATCATAATTATAATTCTGACCATATCCCTTAATAAGTGAAATATAATAGAAATCAACTTAGTAGAGGACTTAATACTTTTACTTATGCTTACTTCTATGACTAAAATACAGAAAAGCAAGCTGCAGCATATTTCTTCATCACAGATCTCTATGTGTGTCAGTGCAGGACTCACCCAGTGGGATGTGGACATGTTTAGAGGATAAAATACCTTTACGAGAACAAGGCACTGTGATCTTGATGAAACTCTCAGGCATGTTTTCCATAGTGGCCAACTCCACGAGGCAGTAAGCTTCAGGTGACCAACTCAGATAGATCCCTGTCCTCCAATAAATGTGGTTTGGTCTCAAATCTTTCTCTGAGATAAAGACAAAATATTTTAAAGGAGATTAATAATATTTTTAACAAACTTCTCAGAAATATAAAATACTAAATCACTGTGATCAGTTTGAAGTATAAAAGATTATTTCAAGGTTACCTATACAGGTAAACCCCGGTATACACAGCCCTGGTATACACAATTTTACTGTAACACAGCTAAATTTTTAATACCAATTCCCAGTATGCACAATAGACCATCTGCAACAATGCAGAGCCATAACACATTGCCAAAAAATTGTCTGTTCCCGTCACAAGTAGCTTGTTCTTATACAACACTGTTTTTTGATGTATTGTAATACTATAGAGTAAGGCAAACTGTAAGGGACATACATTATATGACCACAAGTTTGTGGACACCTAAGCATCAAACCAATATGTGCATGTTGAATATCCCATTCCAAACCCATGGGCATTAATATGGAGTTGTTCCAGTCTTTTCTGCTATAACAACCTCCACTCTTCTGAGAAGGCTTTCCACCAGGATTTTGGAGCGTGGCTGTAGGATTTTGTCCCCATTCAGCCACAACAGCATCAGTGAAGTTGTGTAAGAATGCCAAGCTCATGGTCAGCATTCCAGTTCATCCCAAAGGTCTTCAGTGGGGTGGAGGTCAGGGCTTCCACAAAAATCTAGGCAAATCATGTGTTTATGGAGTTTGCTTTGTGCACGGAGGCAAAGTCATGCTGGAGCAGGAAAGGAGCTTTCCCAAACATTGGCTACAAAGTCGGAAGCACACAATTATCTAGAATGTGTCTGTATGCTGTATGGGTGTGGTTCAAGGAGCTCAATAATTAAAAGGGGTGCCCAAATACTTTTGGGCATATAGTGTACTTTGATAACATCCTTACAGTTCCACATCTCATGGTGGCTTTGTTTCTACTGTATTCATTTGTGGAGTGTCTCCATTTTAGTCTCATTAAGTGGTGCAGTCCTGTGTATATGCTGATGCTGTGTGTGTTTGTAGTCTTTGGAGTTGAGTAAAAGCCATTAGAAAAATGTGCCAATCGGTTCCCTGAGATAAGGACACAGTTACAAGTATACAATAGTCACATCTAGTTACATCGATGGTAGAGCTGCCATCTGTTCTTGTGCGCAGCCACTTAAGTTTTGAGTTGTTCTCTGTGATTCTCATGTGCCTCTTGTAATTTTCTTTCAATTTATCTTTTGGATATATGTTATTATTACATTACTGAATGTTGTAAATGAATGAAAATGTCTGTTTTGTAATTTAGTTTGCTATTATTTATCTCAGTTTCAATGGGTGTTAGTTGGTCACGGAAGTAACTTTCTGGGCTTAAGAAAACTTTTTCTGAATTGCAAGATTATACCTTATAAACCAATTTCTAGGAAAACATTGCACTCATAAGCAAGGGATACCTGTAAAGAATTATGAATCAATCAGATTAACTTTGTAAGATTCTATGGACAATGTGTCAGATAAAATGAAATGCACTAAATGAACATAAGAGAAATAAGCTTTGGCATTTTGCACCTTTCACACTAAACATGGTGGAGGACATCTCAAGCAGTTGGTTTATCTGCCTGGACCAGAAGCCCATGGGGAAATAAGGCATCTCATAGAGTCGGATGATGACTTCAGAGTTCTCAGTGTGGGGAAGCTTGATAACCGGCCGCTGATCAGACAAGCTGCAAAGGAAACCACCATGGTGGGAATGAGGGCTGTGCCTGTCCAAGGTAATATCACAAGCACCACATCTGCTGGAGAAAGCAGTGTCATTTCTTACCTGCTCGGAATGAGGAGCTGATCTTCGCCAAAGGGAAGGGCAATCTGGAACTTCTCCAGCAGTTTAAAGTACTGGGTGAAGTATTGCCTGGGAAAACATTTGCTGTCCAAGAGAAACTTCTCCACAGCAGAGCGTTGTACGATGCTTTTGGAGTGTTCAGAAAGGCCAGCACTTCTCAGTGTTAATATCTATATAAAAAACAGGAGAAAGGATTTTTTGTCAGCCAAGTTTCAATATTTTTCATCTTCTATTTTATGGGTTTTCTTCAGTGAATTAACAATGAAATTCAATGAATGTATTATGAAGTATTTGTGAACACTGTGTTCAGTTGCATACGCTTTATAAACAATAGTAATTAATTCTTACAATTCCTTTTATAATCTACTCTCTGAAATGAGTCTACCTATGATTGTAGATTTTTCTTTAATGAATGCCTAACTAAAAGTTCCTTATCATCTAAACAATTTTGGCTGAGGAAGCACTGTGAGACTGGGGTTAAACCTGTGAGATGATGCTGCAGAGCCATTGTGGTTTAATGAAGTACAACTCCCTAAGCTGCAGGGCTGGGTCATCAAAGTGCAGAAGAACACCTGAGTAAAGAGAAACGGTGACATCATTTTCCATTGGAACTATGGGCATCTGGCACAGAACAGCACTATGGTCTTTCCCCAATTCATGAATGAAAAATCCTCCTGAGGTGAATTCCCATAAATCATAACAAGGCTGTTTCCCTTCATTAATTCCTGTATGTCTGTATCTCTAAAAGGTAGGATTGTTATGGGAAGCTGACATCTTGCTGCTTGGCGGGGTTAGGGGGCTGTGTGTTCTGTCTGCTTCATACCAGCCTCGCTGAGGAAGTGCACAGCATGACCCAACTCTGTCTCATCTAACTGCAGCTGTTGTTCCTGGACAACATCGAGCAGCTGCTGGTGACAGAGCACGGGGAAATGGTGGGGCACCCGGGACCTCTCCAGCAGAAGCCTCTTCTCCAGCTCTAGGTAGCTGTCTGGGATGCGTTGTCCAATCACCGGCTGACCTTGGATCTGTGGGATGTTACACAGTTCATAGGGACAGTGTGGAAATGGTATTCACAACAACAAATTTTAAACAGGAATTCTTGCTTCAGCATTCAAAACAATGTATCAGATATGTTTAATCTACATTTTAACTTTGACAAAACTCATACCAGCATTGCTGGTTTTTTATCTGAGCAAAAATGCACATGATTTTAAAATTATATATTCATTATTAACTTGTTTTAGCTCACTGGAAAATGTCTTTTTTCCAATAACATGGAAATATAAAGTAATTTTTATCAAAACAAAATAAAGCAAAATGGAAGTATGAAGCTACACCTCCATGGCCTATCCTACTTAGACGCAGACTTTCTGGCCTTCAGTTCACAATTTTAATCCTTTAATCTATCTCTTTCCATGATGTGAACATGAGGTACCTTAAAACTGGTGGCCTCTCTAAGGATGGCCTTGCGCAGTCTGCCCAGGACGTCAGACTCCTCACAGGCATTGACCATATGATAGTCCCTGATCACAGGGAAGCCATAATTAAGCAGCAACTCCTCTTTGATTTTCACCATACAAGCCTGCAGGTGATGCTCCTCACTCAGGTCAGCATGTGTGCCCACCAGTATTACTGGGGACATGGGAGCCATAGCCTTACAAAAAAAGATCAGAAACCGTAAAGACTCAGTAGCAGCCATTCCATTCCAAATGATATCAAACATCAGAAAATAGACACATCAACATATTGAAAGATTCATAAATCCCCAATCCACACTGGACAGCTCATCATTACTCTCATTCACTGTTGACAGCATATATTCATACATAGGTAAACCCCATTTTAAACTCTTAATCTGTTCTTGAAAATGCTGCACAAGTCAAAATTCTATCTCCCATGATGTAATTTTACATTATTTTAAATGTTAAACAAAAAGATGTGTTCCCAGCCACTGAAACCACAGCTTGAAGCACATGCAACAAAGGGCTATGCATATACACAGAACATCATGCAGCACACACACAAGGGAACGTGCAGCACAGCACACAGGGATCACACGACTTTATTTACGAGATTAAAAGAGAAATACTATACAAACACCTAAAAGCAAAGTGAACATGAGACATGAAACTGTAAGCATATTAGTAAAGTAAGTCCCTTACAGCTTGCCTCACTCTACAGTATTACTTCATAAGGCACTGTGGTGCAGGAGCAAGCTTATTGTGCTTCATCACAGTCTCCCAAAGAACCCAAATTGTGAGAAAAGCTCCAGCAATATTGCTCTTGGGTCACCTTGATGTTGAAGAGCCAGGGCTTCAGTGCATCCACTTCACCAGAACCTTTGCTGAGGTCATACACCACAAGGTATAGAGCTCTCTGGGTCATGAAGTGGTGGTGTGAGCCATTGTACTCCTCTCCACCTGGGGAAAAGTACATATCGATTGAATTGTGGCCAACAAAAAAGTGCACATTTAAATTTCCAATAGCAATCTAAAGTAGTTTACAGTGCAGATGACCCCATTTAATATTCCCCAATGCACATCAAAATAAAAACCAGCTTTCAGTAGAAAGAACAGTGTACTTAGTACCACTATCCCTCAATTTATGAAATTAAACAGTTCCTGAAAATAGTTGGTTTAGTGAACTTTGGCATACCAAAAGCCTATTCGTTTAAAGATGCACTGGGTTATATACCTGAGTGGAACTGGAACAAGATTCCTAGGTGACACGCTGAGCTCAGCAGGGAGTACAGATCTACCGGTCATGACTTAAATAAGGTGTGGATGGAAGAAATTTTGGGCATTGCTTAAGTCTAAGGGGACATTCCTGAAAATTAAGGGAAAACATTATTCGACTAAAATGAGAATGATGTGAGATGCTGTGTCTTAGAAGACAGAATTATAAGCAAAACCTTATCTATCTGGGATAGATAGGTTTCAAGTCCATCAGGGCAGTTTTATTCAGGCAGAGACTTCACTGGTATGACCTTGTGATGCACAAGGACATAAATGATTAGATTCAAATATGAAAAATGCAAAAATCTCACTGTAATATTTCACTTTCTGTAAAAGAAATGTTTGCAAATCTAAAATGCTCTCCTACTGACACACTAATGCAGAAGATGTAAAATAAGAAAAATATTTTTGTGAAACATCTAAAGTGAGTAAGACTTCTACACTGCACCGTGTATGTATGAATAAAAATTTGGAGTGAAAAAGGCAGTATGAGTGGAAAGAAGCTACTGTAGAGTTGTGTTTAATAATAAATGGGCATGTCTGCAAGATCCAAGCTGTGCGTTTAGAATCTTAATAAACCACAAAATAACAGAAACCAAGAAACACCGGATGGTGCCCTAGTACCAACTACATTACTTACTGCACTTCTGCTTTGCTTACACAACACTTAAATTTAGTTTTGTTATGTTGATTTTTCATCTCAGAAATCAAAAATTAAGTATCAAAAGCCATGAGCTGCTATACTGAAATTGAGTGATACCTGTATTTCAAAAATAACAGTTGATTTAATATTGTAAGTCATTTAGGGGAAAAGTGTAAGTTACATGAATGACAAAATTACAGAAATACTGCTGATCAAGAACAAATGCACACTATCTGCTCTGTGTACTTTGTAGGCCTACCTGAGAAGTCCCACACACTGAGGACAATGTTCCTCTTCTCTCGGTCCCGGATTACCCAGTCTTTGACATCAATGCCTGAGGAGGGTCGCTCCATGTGCCGCTGGGTCCACTTCAGTTTCATTAGCTGCCACAGTAATGTGGTTTTCCCACTCCCAGAGTTCCCCATCACAATAAGCTTCATCCTGAAGTAGGGGGTTGCATTCTTCAGCCGCTGTTGCAGAAACCTGAGTTCCAGGAGAAGGGAGAGGCCAAGAAAGAAGATCAGCATCAATATGAACTCAGCTCCAGCACACAATGACCTCCTATCCAGGCTTCATTATAAATATTGGACTTGGAAAAGCATAACTGTTTGTCATGTTCTATAATAAGAAGATCAGTACTTCTCTACTCACTAAACCCTTAAACAAAACTTTTCAGAACATTACAAATGCATCAAGAGACTTTTATTTGACAAATTAATTGTGCTGGATGCTACCTCACAATATCCTTGGTCTTGTTCCCAATGTGCTTCAGGTTGAGGTTGAGCTGCAGTCCATCCAAAGGCAAATCCCACAGCCTTCCAAGCATCCCCATCTCATCTGGAAAGGAGTGCAGGCCCTCATTCTTGCTCACATCAAGCGATGTCAAGTTTTCAAGCAACCCAATATTCCTGGGGATCTAAAACAAAACATTTGAAAAACAAGTAATTTCTCTTTAGTACTTTTCACTACTCTCCTCATTTTTCAGTGTCAAAACTACCCTGAAGGGTCAGGTGGCAGCTGCAGTTATACAGTGTTTTTTTTGGATATTGATCATGGATAGTATTTACATTTATTTTTCTGAGTTTTCCTCAAAAAAGATAACTGAGTATATTATACTGTATCAATTCAGGGGAAGTATGCTGCTCAAAGCTACTTCAGCAGGAAGTGAGATTAAAACCTGAGACCTTCAAGTCTTTTGTAACCAAAGGTAGCAGTTGCAACAACTGCTCCACCTGCTGTTCTAACTATAATTTTCTTTTCCTTTAGGCACTTCTGACCTAATACTACACTCTAGGAGAGTCACAACTGATTTCAAATGTGCCATGAGAACATCATTTAAAAACTTAAATATATATATATATATATATATATATATATATATATATATATATATATATATATATATAGCAAAATTTTAAAAATTGAGTACGTACAAGTAAGTACAGTAAATATGGCCTGTAATAAGATAAATTTACATGTAACATGATTGTGTCCTCCAGCTCTCTTTACAATCACCATCTTCTTCCGATGGTGATGAAGGTAGAGGATTTAATGAAGACATCAAAAGTTGGATAAAATTCTATTAGCTTTGTCAAAATTAACATCGCTAGTACAGAAGGTCCCCAACTTACAATGGGGTTACATTCCAATAAACCCAACATAAGGTGAACATGCATTTAATACAACTACACATGGATGGGATTTAGTTCCTATCTGAACTTCCTGTCAATGCCCAGTCTTCCACTGGCCTCAACTGATTGTATATATGTACGTATCGTTGCTGCTGACCAGCATCATGACAGAGTTAAAGCAACTTTCGGCTGCTCCCACAGCAGATTGTCTGCATATTCGGTTTGGCAGATTTTTACACCGGATGCCCTTCCTGACACAACCCTCCATTTTGTCCAGGCTTGGGACCAGCACAGAGGTGCACCCCCTTGTGGCTGGATTTGCATCAACACCCAACATGGGACTTGAACCCACAACCCCAAGATTACGAGTCTCATGCACATCCGACTGAGCTAGCCAGGCAGGAAGCAGCATAACAGAGTATCAGACCACATATCGACTGGCAAAAACAAACCAAAAAAAAAAAATCAAAACAAAATTCAAAGTACAGTTTCTACTCTTGCCATCGCACCATCGTAAAGTCAAAAAATTGTAAGTTGGATCATCCTAACTCAGGGACCATCTGTATACATAGCTGTGGCTCTCCTATAATGCTCATTGCTGTGTTTGTAAATAGTTGGCTATGTTCACAAGCTTAGGGGTGGATGTGTCACTGTGTTCTGTGTGTTGGTGTTAAAATATGCCAAAAAAAATGCTTATAATCTGACATTCCAATCTCCTGAGCCTTCCTTTCCTAATGCCAGCAACACCATCATTGAAGCAGGTCTTTACAATGTAATTATTTTCTTAATAGTAATACATATAATATTTGCGTGTTTTTGTTTGCTACTAAATCCTTTTTGCACAAGTCTAATAAATTAAATTTTTTCCCTTTTCTTTTTACACTGTTAGTGAGATATTGATTTTTATTTAACCTCAAAATATGATGAAGGCTTTACTGTAATTTATATTTCTTACATACTTTATATATGTTTCTATAATCAGGTGTATTGTTAAATGTCTTTTGTTGTGACTGGACTCCGGTAACCCTCTTTTGGTATCTTGATCAAGGAGTTTATTCTTCTACACAATGACAGACATGTTCATTTGCTCTTACCAACTTACCAACAGAAGTGGGACTGCAAAACTGTTTCTAACTCATTTTGATTGTAACCGAAAAGGGTTACCACAAAGTCAAAATTAATATAGCATTAACAATACAGACATCTTTCAAAATATTAATTTCTGTAAATATTACAACTAAAGTATAATAAATAAAAATTATTTTTTAAAATTGATCAATATTTTTAACACAGAGCTATATTTAAATTTAAACTAATTTAAAAGGCTTCAAAATAAAGCACATTTTCTCCCCAGACTCCTATAGGCAACAGTTGTCCTCTAGTTATTGATCCCCAACATTGAAGAATACCAGTCATAAGATGTAAACCCTGTGAGAGTGAGTGAAATAAAGGTAGTCTCATATTCGTGTCTAATTTGCGCGTTGAGCGCTGACGTATCAGCTGGGTGTGTAAATAAAGGTTGCATTTGTTCTGCTAGAAACAGAAATTAAATTTTTAAAAGTCAGTAAAGAAAATGCAATTAAAAATAAACCGGAAAACATTTGTGCCCTGAAAATTTGTACTCTGTCTTTGGACACGAGTAGTCACTATACTAGGAGTATTTGAAGCATAAGCTAATTGTTTTACCCATAAGCCACTGCAGTTTTCTCTATACCAAGAAAGGGCGTGGTGGCTACCTCCGTTAGCCTATTCTTGCTGAGATGCAGCTTCTCCAGCCGGGTCCACTTGTCAACAGGGTCCCTGGATGTCTAGTGTCCGATCCGGTTAGAAGATGAGTTCTTCAGTTCATGGAGGTCCATGACGGACCAGGCATCCGCAATGTTGTTGTTTCATGTCCAAGGATCGTAAACTGATATCATACAAAGACAATAGGTGGACAATATTTTTAACACTAAACAAAACCATAGAAAAAGCACGCAATGTCGTGTCAGTATTTATTACTGTAAATTTGTTCAACACCTATGAACACCATACTTACTGAGGTAGCTGGATAATAACTTCTGGAATACAAGAGAACCGATTCTCAGACAATTTAAGTGCTGTTATTCTTGATGGAAGAAAAGATAAATTACCTATTAAATGGAAAAAAAATGACACTTTTAGTTTCAAAGATGACAGATTATTGATACACCGATATGGGAATTCTGGCCTATGCTGATATCCAATCATTTCTATATTCTTAACACTGATGCTGAAACACACAATTATAGGATCTACCTGGATGAGAATTAAAGGCAAATGTAACATCTATTTGTGTAAAATATCAGTTTCGCAGACCATGTACAATGATTAAAATAAACAGCATCCGCTAAACCCCATTTGGCTGCCTCATCCTTACAAAGGGAATAGTTTTGCAGCTTTTAGTCTTAAATGCTACACATTTTGTTTTCTTTTTGATGGAAAAAATCCTAAATCATTTAAAATAATGAAAACTGAAAATGGGTAAATCAATACAATGATAAAAAAAATATAATTTCATAATCTTTTTTTGGAAGTGCGCTGTTCTTTTTTAAGGAAGGTTTTTGTTAACAAACAACTGCATTTTTGTTTTCTTCTCAGGAAATTATCTTTGTCTTATTATCTTGGATTTTGCACTGCCCAATCTCTTGGTGTGGACACTAGTTCAGTTCTCAAGTGTGACAAATGCTATATTTTGCTTAAATATATTTTGCTCATTTTGAAAAATGTCCACACCACAGACATTTTGATGAAATAACTCAGCTTTGCCTAAATGTTCTGTTGATCTGGAAAGACTGCATCATTAAACTTGGTTTAAATTTTTCAATCACCTAAGCTGCCCATCTATTATTAATTTAGATATTGCTAGTCAATACTAGTATGATTCCAATATCATTCTTCATCTCTAACTTTGATCAACTAAATTTATACACTTTCCTATGAACTCTGTTAGGAATCCCGACTGAGGATGGTGGCACAAACTGTAAAGTCAAAAGAAATATTTGACAAAAAAGATGAGAAAATGACATGAGAAGACAAAACAAATAAATTAATAACACATACCAGCTCAATTCGTGGAAGCACTGAAAGTCTCTAACTTTGGGCAGCCAGACAGGAAGTCAGAAGAAATTCCGACTACAATGTTCTTAAGTAACATCTAGAGATGTATCTCGGCAAACAGTGGGGCAGACTGAGCTCCGTCATTTTATTCCTGAAGCGCATAAGGAAGACTGTTGTTACTTAACATGACAGTGTTACTTAACATAACAGTATCACGCCATTTCGCAATGTATTTGGATAAAATTACAAAACAGAGCATTTTAAATATACTTCAAGTAGCAGTTTGTAGATTTTCACGCACGATGCTAGCAGCATATGGAATAGCAGAACACACCCTTCAAGACTGAGTTCTTCCAGTTTGTCTATAGCTTGACCAACATCAACAGGGAATGTGGTGATATGGTTGAAGGACAAACTGAGTTGTTTCAATGATGGACATCTGGTTCCCTAGGGCAGAGTCAGCAGCGGTCCCAGGTAATTCCGGGATAAATTGAGAATGCTTAGAGATGGCAAGCCCAGCAAACCCCGTGGCAAGCACTGGAGACGGTTCCCATGAAGATCCAAACGGGTAAGACTCCTCAGATTCTGGACAATTTTTTTGAAATTAAAGAATCAGATTAAATATCTTTCATACAGAAGTTTTGAGGACTAAAATACTACACTGATACACTGGGTTGATAAATGGTTTTGGTAAAAGAAACTTCACAAATGGAAAATGTACAGAACTTAATATAAGACACTATGAATTTACAGTCCTAACTGATGTGAACAGAATATTAATAAGAACATGATTTATATAAGTTATAGATTAAATAATGTTAAGCCATACTGTCATTCCTGGAAATTAAGGTTGACAGTACTGCATTTTTTTTTTACAAAATAAACATTTCTCAATTTATACCTGACATCAGGTGACAATGTAGGAGTTGAAGTTGAACCCAAACCACTATCTTACAGACAAGAAGCGGAGTTTGGAAACTTTACTTCTTAAACCACATACTAGTAAGGACCATTAACCATTAAGAGGTGCATCACAGAGGCATACTCGGTAAGGTCGTTCCAAAGATGTTTTGTGATAGTTTGTCCCAAAGAGAGCTACCTCAGAGAGCAGATCAGGAAATTCAGTGAGGTTGTTTTGGCTTAGTTCCAGGCGAACTATATGCTCCAAATGCTGTGAGACCATGCACTCGCCAGTGAGGCAGGACAGGTTGTCTAGCTCATTGCCTGACAGATCCAGCAGCTTGATCCGTTCTCTGTCTCCATCAGCAGGGGATTGGCTTTCCAGCCTACCTACAAGATAAAATTGAATTTCCCATTTTCATATTGTCTACCCTAAACAGGCATTTCAAATTATAAAACTAAGGTAAAAACCTTGCAAAATAAAGTAAAGACTGACTTTGGCTGTGGGATGCCCTGGAAAAATTCAGTTCTAAATCAGCGCTGGTTCCCTGTAGAAACAAGCCTTTGTTTATTTTAAACCAAACTAGTTGAGCTACTTGCTGTGGCCTTGGTCAGAAGTGGAAAGGTAAAAAAGTAATAATGCATTATATATCACTAAACTGTTTAGCCATTAAACTGGTTGTATTCACGACATAAGTACTGTCAGTGCTGTGAATGCTGGATAAATGGTTGTTATCTTTGGGGCCCAGGAATTAATAAAATATTTAGCATTGATACCAATGGTAAGCATGTTGATTTACAGACTGTCCTGGACTTACAACTATGTTAAGGACTGAGGGCCAGGTCATAAGTCAAATAGGTCTGTCAGGATCCGACCTGATGGGGCCCGCCCACCGGCCACAGGTGCACTGGATCAGCTAATCAACGCAGGGATAAAGAGCACTGGGATGGACAAAACCAACAGGGCATCTCCACCATGGCTTGTACTGATTACTGTGCATTGTCTCTGTGTTTTCCAGCATCCCCGATTAAACCCTGTATCCTCACAACCCTTAGCCCCGCGCGTCCTTTCCACAATTGGGTCCCCTATTTCGTCCCCTTCGGTTGCATGACAAGGTCGCAAGTCAGACTGTACTATTAGGGGAGCTCTAGGGTTGAGCATCGATTTTCGGGCATGTTGGTAGATTTGGTCATACCTCTAAACTGGCCTGTCGTCGAATTTTCTGCAGGGTCACCAGTTGTCCATTCTGCTCCTCAAAAACATCACACTGAATTTTGCTCTTTGCATAAGGTGTCCCATCACTCCCTGTGCAAAACCACAGACTTGGTGACAAGTCCTGCCATTTGTACCACAAAGGGAAAAAACAGATTAATGAGGTTGCAGTAGAGAAATGAAATTGCTTTACAACACCCCACTTGCCATCACTCTCCAGGTCATCATGGGTAGAGACCATCTCTATCATCCATGGAAATAAAACTGAGGTCATCACTTTCGTCTGACAGATAGCCCGAGGAGCAGGTCACAAGCATCCTCTGAGAGCACAAGGTGGACCTTCTCCACTGTAAGGACAGTATCATTCTCGCCAGAGAAAGTCCTTTACCTGTAAACCAGAAAACAAGACTTCATCCACTATAGGTAATGAGGATGAATACCTGCAACTAAGGAAACCACCTGGGGGAAGCAATAAAAAAAAATGTAAGCACACAAGATGAGACTCACTACTCCTTTTCCTATGGCTCAGAGGTCTGCGCTCAGAGAAGAGTGGAGCAAGCCATGATGCCTCTATGTGGCCCAAGCGGAAGCTACCCAGGCAGAGGGCATTGTTGTTGTGCTGCGCTCCAGTTTCTCCAACAACAGCCGACTGACCACAGTGGGGCCCATCCTTCCGCGGCGCACACTGGCATTGGAGAGTGCTACGAGCGTTTCATGAACCCCACTTCTGTAAGGAGTAACTGCACCAGCCCAGAGGCCCACCCCTAATACAAACCTAAAAAGGCACACTGTGACTGTTTCATCGAAAACAACCTTCTGCTCACTCACTGTTTTTTAGCAGTTTTAGTGCCTGTTTAAATTTCTTGGATCCTGACCAATTAAACATAGGTTGTATGAATAATAGCAGATATGTGAAAAATTATACTGGGATACTGTGCTTTAATACTCACTTGGTAAATGAGAGACTCTGTCTTTGTCTTTCTGTTAACGTCGGCCCCTAGGTGAATTAAGCATTCAGCCATGGTGATGTCCCCATCCTCACAGGCCTTCTCTAACATGACATACCTGATGTCACTGTTGGCAGCCATCTGGGAAAGGCACAAGCAACTCAATTTCTGCAGCTTAAACAAAAGAAAAAGACCATTAGTCATGTTAGGGATCCTTAGCACCACATCTGGTACGACATACACATCTGGATATACACCAACTCTAATATATACACTCACTGGATTAGGGGTTTCTCCCAAAAGACCTGCTCTCAGATGATGAAAGATCACCCTATCAAAGTCATGCCTTTCCAGTGCGGTAACAGACTCTGTACTGGTGTCCAGCAGCTTTCTTGCCACCTGGAATCCCTGTGAGCAAACAGTCACATGTGAAGGTGCTGAGGAGGTGCTAAGAAAATAGTGGGGAAATTTATATCATGCATGTACAGTATGAGTCTCCAAGCAATGTACTTGTAAAGGATCTTCTGTTCTGGCAAAAGTAACAGAATTCTTGCTACTTGCAAAAACACACCGACCTTCAAATTACCTTCGCATCAGCTTATGTATTGCTTCAGACAGTGCACAAGCACAGAAGCCAACACAGGCACTATGGTGCAGGAAAGTTTCTTCTTGGAAATCAGGTAGTGTAACAGATTTAGGCCCCAGTACTGTATTTCTGTGAGAAGAAAAGATGTATATATAACCTTTAGATTCAACATGACACCACTCCAGCTTCACAGTACTTTTGTGCTTGTTTTGACATGTGAGTTTGAATTGTATGCTCACCCCTCTCCCCTGGGAACATCTGCAGCGTGTGAAGTACAGTGTCTATCCCCTGTTGGCACATTAGGTCCACCGCACCAGAGCAGTCAGCCAAAGTAGAGAGCACTCTCAATCCCCACTCCTGTATTTCCAGTGTCCCGATGAACTGGACACAGAAAAACATTGAGGCCACCTTACTTAACAAGTATGAAAGGCAAAATGTGCAGGCATTACCGAAAGACGGAATAGTCAGAGGAACTAGGAGAGCCATATGCCTACCCTGTTGAGGGCCTCCAAATACACTGAGTGAGCACCCTCAACCACACACTGGTTCTGAGCACCCTTCAAGAAGATGTCCGCAGCATCTGGATCACCAACTGAGAGGCCATGTTCCCTCAAGCTCCGGTCTGTACCCGAGTTGAGGAAGACAGACCAGGCCAAAGTTCAACACAAACAGCCAAACAGTCAATACAGGACATCGGAGCATAGCAAGACACCTCAATTTTAAAAGCTGTCTGGGCAACCAGGACAGGTCATCTGTCTAAATTCTCACAGTCTGACAGGTAATCATTCTAGTATTTTTTAGCATGGAAAGGTAAACAATAAATTAAGATAAGGTATTAGAAAATTCAATGCAAAATGGCAACAGCCTTAATAAAGAACTGTTAGATTTTCACTTCCAAATCATTTTCACTATGAAGTGCGCCAATTTTTTTCAAAAATAAAGCAAACTTGTCTCGTTTATCTTTCTATTGTGGGCAAATTATTTTGCGGCCTTTTTGTAAGTATTCTTCTCATATGATTCCTCGTTTCCCTACCTTAGGTTATAGTTTGAAAAGATATTTTACACCTACACATTTACTTATTTTTTGCATTAGGACAAGAGCAAAATTTGTTTAGACAGGTAACCGTAAAATGTTCCTGTCCTACAGACATCCACATAGAAAAAAATGCTGAGCCCTGCAAGGTGTCTTAAACACAGATCTGTCACCTGAATGCATACTGCTGAGAGACTATGAACACAGTATTGTGATCCCATAAAGCTCAGTGACTTTCTGACAACTGCAGTTTGCAGAACAATCCTATACTTTGCATTTATAGTATCTTGTTAAATATTATAGCAAGCTTAATGAACTTTGTCAAAAAAGAAGTGAAATTGTGCACCTGGGTTGAGAAATATCAGACTCGCTTTTAGAGCCTCAAGCTGGACTTGGGGCAGAAAGTTGTGGGCCTTCATGACCCTCAAGATCTCACACATTGTCATGGTCAACTCATCCAGACTTGCGGTCCTGCAATGTAAACAGCAATATTTGTTTGGGTGCCAGTCTCAGTTTATTGTATAAACTCAGTAGCCAACAAACTGTCAACAACCTCAAAAAACACATCATTATTATTCTTAGTACCCGGTTACCATCACCCTGTTCAAAAGAAATAAAACATAATACACCATATAATCTAGCCAACAGTCACATAATGAGATACTGTACAGTATATCTGTTTCCGTAGTAAAATATACAACTTAACTTCCTTGGAATAGTTTATAGAGCAGCTTACATGCACTTTCTGCTATTTCAGGAGAGGAATGGTGTTTCTTCATCATTTCCACAATATTGATATGGATCCCATTGGATAAATGGCCAATGCACGTATTTTACCTACAAAGGGTTTGTGAAACAAGAAGTGGGAAAATTAAAGCACAAACGTGACATAATGAATGAGAGTATCAAACAAAAATAATTACAGTGGTCAGACAATATTAGGAGCCACTGACAGCTTCTGAATCCATCAATACAATACGAACAATTTTACTAAATGCCAGAAAAAGTAGTATATTGCAATCAGAAAGATCAATAAAAAAAGATATTGGAGTAGACTGAAATTATAAGCAAGGGAACCTTTATAATCTAGAAAATAAAATAAGACTGAGTAAAACCATAGGCATGTAGAACTGATTCACGCAGTGTTGCCTCGGTTACAAAGTGGAAAGGTAAATAGTAATAACACATTATATAATCACCAAATTGTACTACACTTAAAGTGGTGCAAGTAGTGTTAGTAGTTTTGTGCTGTGGAAGAAGTAGATACCACAGAGAGCAACATTCAGTCATAATTCAGTGAAAAGTGGAAAAAAGTAATAAAATGTGTGTCTAAATTGTATCACCCCTGAGACAGTATGTGTGCAGTGCTGTGTGTGTGTGTCTCATGTATAATTTCTTACTCTGCTACCATCACCAGTCTGGGTCCTTCCCGCTAGCACCCCCATTCCCCATCACCACTTCCTGATGTGTGTTTGTGTGAGAACAGGCTCATTTGTCTGAATTTTGATGAACTAATTGGGAACAGCCTGGAGGCACCAGTCACTAATGTGCATAGTGCTCTGTGTGTGTGTGTGCGCATGTGTGAGTGAAGTGCCCTGTTTGTCTTCATTTTGCCGAAATAGCTGTGCACAGCCTTGAAGGCATCCACCACTGTGTGTAGCAGCATGTGCATAGTTATATACATCTGTGTGTTTCACTACACAAAAACCTCACTTATACAGTAGTGAGAAGTATCATTGTGCCAAATTTCAAGTGCAGCATGAAAAACAAAGCTGTGCACAAAGACTAAACAGACTGAGCTTTATAGATATAGAGGTATCTGAAAAACAGGATTGGTCAGGAAAGATGACCAATCCCTGAGAATTACTCCCCTGAGAATATGTTCATGTGCTTGTAAATTTCCAGTGACCTTAGATTTAGAGATCTAGAGAGTGCAACATTGTCCTCCCAAACCCACTTATCTGAATATCCTCTGAACAGCACTGAGAACATCACATTAATTAATTATGAGGATATAAAGGATTTTTCCTGACTAAAAGCATGAATTCGGTTAGTAGTTCATTGAATTAGATGAAAACTAGCAGAGGGATCTGACTCACTGTTCTGGTCAATAAGGGTCCCCAGAGTGGCAGTAGCAGCTTGGAAAACTCCCACAGAAGATGAGTGCAGCAGCATTGCTGCCATAATCTGTCTATGGATGGGGGTCCTGGAGCAGACAGAGAAACGTTTAAAATATTAATTGAAAACAGACTAAATAAGGCCAGTCCAGTCATCTCAGAAGTTTGCTGGAACTGCATTCAGGTGTAATAAAATGTAGTCCTCAGTAAAAACACTGGTGATGTAATGAAACTTTTGATTCTTTTATGGAATGAATTTTTGTTGCAACAAATTACACTGGTTCCCCTATTTACAAACTTAGGAGCGAGTGGATTCATTATTCAAAAAGGTCTGTTGAAACAAGACACAGTGGGTCAAGGGCTCATCATCAATTCTATATGCAGCTAACCAGGTGCTAAAAAATATCCCTTGAAGTTGCAGCAACTGAAATAACAACATGGGAATGCACTTCATATAAGACTATATGAATTACACACGTCGCTCAAATAGTATTTCCTTGTTACCGTAATCTAAAATGAATTATATACACATACGGGGTTAAAAAAAAAAGGTAGCATTGGACTACATGACTGTATGTCGAGCACAGTGTGTCTGTGTCTATCATTCTGGAGGTGAAATGCACTGTTGTTAATTCTAAATGCACCGACATCTCTTTCAAGAAAAGCATCTGGTAAATAAATAAATGCAGTTTTTGAAAGTTTTAATGTGTTCGTCTCTTTCTTTCTCCCTCTCCCAGTGAGTAGCTTGCAGCTCACAGGCAGTTCATTCGTCTTCTGAATCAGTACCTTATACGTACACCTGTGCGTTCTGTGTTGCCGAATAAATATTTATCTATCCATCCATTAATCTAAGCAGAACTGCCCTGTATGAGCAGAGTAAGAAGGTAAAGTTGCCTTTTAGGAGCATAGGAAAGAAAGGAGTTTAGGGTAACACAGGCAAAGGAAGTATGACAATATGCAGACTCAAGAGATGCTGGAGATGCTGGAAGAAATAATGAGGTAAAAACAGAAAGAAAGTGGAAAGAACATTTGTTCCATATTTATTTTGTTGTTGTAAAGAATGACTGCACTGAATTGATAATCATGGATGGGAGTTCTATTGCCTGTAACTGTCTAAAGTATTAAGAATGGGAATATTTGTGTCTGTTGCATCTTTGCCAGGGTCATGCAAGCATATTTGCAAATTAAGAATGAACACATAATGGCAAAAATGATTCAGTAGCCATTACAACAATTTTCACAGGACCCTATTATGTAAGGGATGAATGTAGAGACCATCACTAAGGACACCACTCACCTCCTTCATAAAACAATTTGAGACATGAAAACAGGGCAGATGCAGTATGATAAAGCAGATGGGCAAACTTCAGAGAGCCAGAAACACTTAGAAATGATAAATGCTTCAACATGCAAACACTTTAGATATAATCTTACACCCTTTGCTCAGGTAACTGTAGCATGTACCGTATTTTCCGCACTATAAGGCGCACCTAAGAGCCTTAAATTTTCTCAAAAATCAGCCGTGCGCTTCTTATAACCGCAAGCGCCTTATGTGTGCACTGAGTTCCAAAAATTCGTCAAAATGTTGTTGTGCGATCTTGATAGTTTACCCCGCTGGGATTGACTGTCGGACTTCATTTCCCCGCTGACACATCGGATGTAATACATACACTGGCAGCTTATAAACCAATCAGAGAACAGACGCACACACGCATGCGCAATGTGCGACGTTGGCAGCGATAAACCAATCAGAGAACAGGACGGGATACGTACGCTTACCTCCGCCACGCCTTCGGTAGGTATACTACCGTATGCTGCAAAAACAACATTTGTTTGTCTAAGGACCTCCTAAAAATGGCGCCAGTGAAGAGACATACATTTGGTAAGCACAATTCAAACTACAGGCTATCAGTTACTGGTTATAAAATTATGGAATAGAGCAGTTGCGAAAAGAATTCAACATCATGAATCTATGGTACGGAAGTGGAGGAAGCAAGAAAATGAACTGCGCCAAGTTAAGAAGACCAAACAGAGTTTCCACGGGAACAAAGCGAGGTGGCCACAGTTAGAAGACCAACTTGAACAATGGATTATTGAACAAAGAACAGCCGGGAGAAGCGCCGCTTCTACAGTCACCATTCGAAAAGGAAGGTAAACAACGATAGTTAATAAGACATGAAGATCGAAACTTTCAAGGAGGTCCCGTTTGGTGCAAGCTGCTTTATGAAAAGGCGTTATCTTTCATCCGCTGCTAGGCGACTACTGTGGCATATATCCGCCAGCGGATACAAAGATAAAAAAATAATGTGTATTGTTAAATAGTAGAATAAAGTTCAACTAGACTCACTGTTTTGCTTCCAAGTATCTTTTTTTTGTAGACCATATGTTTACATGCGCCTATAATCCCGGGTGTGCGCCTTATGTATGGGTTACAGAACAGACCCCGTAATTCGAGACTGTGCCTTATAATCCGTGCACCTATGGTGCAGAAAAGGATGGCATTCTCGCCAAGCCAGTAAAAGATAACAGCTGTTGTTCCATTTCTTTTCACTAACACACCAGATCTCTCCTAGGTCGGGTTGGATTTTGTTTACCTCCCATCCACATCCCCAAACTTCTGGTAGAGCTGGTTGTCATGTAGCAGAAGGCTGTTCAGGGCCCAGCATGCAGCTTCCTGGAACAACGTAAGAAGAGTGCAGTGAGTGATTACTGAGGTGCATTGGGTAGCAAGGACGTACAGTGCATGTCCTCTTCAAAGAATTTGTATAAAAACAGAGAAAATGTGAAGTTAAAGATACAGTGGAGAGGGTGTTTAGAATGGGATCATTTGTTTGTCCTTCATAAAAGACGACTTGGTTGAGGCTAATGACATCACACAGCAATACCAGGGCAGAATGAACATCAGTGTGACAGATCAGTAGTACCACAAAGTTAAGTATCTATAACCTCACTCATAACATGTCTGGCTGGCTACGTTTTTCATGTCATACAAACAATTAACTCCTCTGCTGTTCTACCTGCATAATGCTTATGTGCTTCTTACCTAATAGCACTGCTTGCTTGCCAGTCTAGCAAAAGAGCCATATAGTACAAGGTTTTAAGTAACCATATACATATAGTGCTGTTTGGGTTTATGCTCAATATTGTGATATTGGTGTAAAATAGTTCAGTCCTTCCTCAGACACAGAAGGCATGCTGTTGATAAGTCATACAGTATTTGATATTTCCAGAACTATGGTACAGATTATATAATGAAGCTGTATTAAGACATCTGAAATGAAGCATGTTTAGGAGAGATGGCAGTGGAGTTTTTAACCAGATTGTTTAATGGAATCTTGGAAAGTGAGACGATGCCTGAGGACTGGAGAAGAAGTGTACTGGTACCATTTTTAAGAATAAGGGTGATGTGCAGAGCTGTAGTAACTACAGAGGGATAAAACTGATCAGCCATAGCATGAAGTTATGGGAAAGAGTAGTAGCTAGGTTAAGAAGGGGAGGTGACGACAGTGAGCAGCAGTATGGCTTACGTCGGTAGAAGGAGTACTCACAGGTGCGAGTGTTTGCCTCTGAGGGTGTTGGATGGAGAAGCATCGAGAAGGTAAGAAGGAGTTGCATTGTGTCTTCGTGGACTTAGAGAAAGCATATGACAGGGTACCTAGAGAGGAGCTGTGGTATTGTATGAGGAAGTCGGGGGTGCCAGAAAAGTATGTAAGAGTGGTACAGGATATGTACAAGGACGGTGTGACAGTGGTGAGGTTCATAGAGGACGGATGCTTTCAGGGTGGGGGGTAGGGACTACATCAAGGATCAGCTTTTGAGTCCTTTTCTTGTTTGCAATGGTAATGGACAGGCTTGACAGATGAGATCAGACAGGAGTCACCGTGGACTATGATGTTTGCAGATGACATTGTGATCTGTAGTGAGAGTAGGGAGCAGGTTGAGGAGACCCTGGAGAGGTGGCGATATGCTCTAGAGTTAAGAGGAATGAAGGTCAGTAGGACTAAGACAGAATACATGTGCATAAAAGAGAGGGAGGACAGAGGAATGGTGAGGATGCAGGGAATAGAGTTGGCGAAGGGTCAATGAATTTAAATACTTGGATCAACAGTCCAGAGAAATGGGAGGGAAGAGAGGTGAGGGAAGAGAGTGCAGGCAGAGTGGAGGGGTGGAGAAGAGTGTCAGGAAAGTGACGAGACAAAGAGTACCAGCAAGAGGAAAGGGAAGTTCTCTACAAGATGGTAGTGAGACCAGCTATGCTTTTATGGGTTGGAGACGGTGGCACTGACCAAAAGACAGGAGGCAGAGCTGGAGGTGGCAGAGTTAAAGATGTTAAGGTTTGCATTGAGTGTGACGAGGATGGACAGGATTAGAAATGAGTATATTAGAGGGTCAGCACAGGTTGGACGGTTTGGAGACAAAGTCAGAGAGGCGAGATTGCGTTGGTTTGGACATGTACAGAGGAGAGATTCTGGATATATCGGGAGAAGGATGCTAGGGATGAAGCTGCCAGGCAAGAGGAAGAGAGGAAGGCCTAAGAGGAGATTTATGGATGTGGTGAAGGAGGTGTTACTTGTTCTTGTTTTTTTTTTTTCTGGTGGGGAACTGTTATGCTTCCTGTTCAAGGGTCTCCATAGGGGCTCCGCTTGACAAGTCAGTCAGGAGCCAGGATTGGGTCCGCCGGGCGGATGACGCCACCCCCGCCTAGCGCTATCTGTGCGGACCACCATGGAGGCGGGCGGCAACAGCTCCATCTTTGATCGTGTTTTCTGGCAATTTATGTCTAGCGGGGATTTCGCTTGTTTGCCCTTGTTTTGTACAGTGTTAGCACCGGGAGTACACACCCCTTGTCTACCTGTTGCTAACCCCGTAGTTGGGTCTGTTGTATTCTGGGCTCAAGTTTGTCATTTTTCTTTTCTTTTCGTGGGCCCAGGTCGTGGAATGTCTGTTTTGTCTTCTTTGTTGTGTTTTGGAGTTAGAAACCCGCCATGTTTTGTATAACTGTTTGCTCGTTTTCTGGTTTTTGTTTGATTAAGTAAACTGTATAGATGTATCACCATCCCACTGTAAATAAACGTCACTTGTTCACTGTACGTGGTTCGTCAAATAGCTGTTCTTCCCTACCACCACATTGTCTCCTCGCTTCCTTTAAAATGCATTTCCATCCCAAAATCGGGTCCCCAGTCGACGAGCCGGGTCGCAATTGATTTAAATGGGGGCTCGTCCGGGATCTATTGCCTTTTGTGTAGTTCCTTAGCTATCCGGGAGAAACCTGTTTACCTGTTCCGCTTGTTTGTGTCGGCTACAATTTGAGCCCCAAAAATGGCGCTGTTTTCTGTTGAAGGGTTTTTTCGACAACTTAGCCTTGACTGCTTCGACAGTTAAGAAAAGATCTAATTTGTTAGTGCTGGCAGCCCATTTCTCGACCTCGGTAGGGAGGCAGCACTACATGCTTATTAAAACGCTGGCGGAAAGGCTGGTGAGCGAGAAGGTATTAAGTGGCATCTGTTCCCCTGACTCGCTGTTACGTGTAGTGTGCCGCCAGGGCGCAAACCAGTGGTTCCAGCGCCGCCGAAGAACCGCACGACTTCCCGGAGGGGGGAGAAAGAAGAGTTCGACTGCTTGCCACTTGAGCCCTCAGACTCCATCTTCTGCTTCGACGCCTGCAAGGCGGAAGTAGGAGGCCCGACTAAAGGTCCGCTAGCTCCAGATTCAGGCTGAGGCGGAGGGCAAAGCACAGCAGAGGGAACTGGATCATAAACTGGAGATCCTGAGTTGGAGATCGCAGCGAGAAGGAGGTCCAGCTAATGCATAGCTGGAATTGAATATGAGCAAACCGTTTGTTAAACCGCTTGCCACCGAAGTGCTGTTCAGCGGTTATTGCGTGCCTCAATACCTCGAAGCACACCAAGCACTACGTCGATGTAAGTAACATTTTTAATACCTCAATTTCGGGAGGACCGAATCGATGCTCATTTCACTATAAGCCGAACGCATCGCCACTGCCTTAAGCTGGTCAAGGATGTTTTGGTCTTTAATGTTACAATAAAATTGCTGGTAAAGCCCAGGAGGTTTGTTCTTCTTTGTCGGTAGAAGACGGGCTCACTACGGCAGTCAAGGCCGCCATTCTTTTCGCGGCATATGAGTTGGTTCCGAAGCCTTATCGGCAACGGTTTCGCTTCATAAAGTTGCCTTCGCAAACGCTGTTGAGTTTGGCGAGAGAAACAGCTCCTGTTTGAAAAATGGCTCAATACATGTAAAGTCTCTGATTTTGAGTCTTGAAAGAGCTACCCTAGTGGAAGAACTGAAACACTGTTTGCCAGAATCCGGGTGGTAACCTACTTGGTCGGAACAGAAAGTAGACACGGTAGAGAAAGCTATATTCTGCTGATGAGTTTGTTCTGGACCCATAAAAGTGTAAGGTTTAGCAAGAAATACCGAGATCTAAAAAACTAAGGTTAATGCACCTGCTACTGACTTCAGGTGATCGGGTTGTGTTACTATTGTCACAAGAAAGCGACATGATTGTGCTGACTGCTTGGCACTAAAGGCCAAGAATAAACGTATAGAGCTGAAGAGCAAGTCTGTAGGATTGGTATCGCTATTATGAAGCAAGTAATCTGCCTGCACTCAGTGAGTCATGCCATCAGGCTTATGAGGTTGTTTTCAGACCTTTTTATGTTTCAGGCTGTAGTATGCTTGCTCACCGATGAGAGTGTTCGCAAAGGAGATTAAAGTTTAAGGGACACAGGTGCCGCCCACCCTTATTCTTGAAGATGTGCTGCCCTTGGGGGAAAACACTGTGGTCATTCTATGTTTCGCCGGGAATCGAACAACGCAAGTCCTCCGGCTGCATCTGGATCCACCTACAGTCCCGATTGTTATCAGGCTTAGTCAAGGTTGGCGTATAAAAGGCGCTACCTATTAAGGGGAGTCTTCATTTTAGGGAATCCATTTGGTTGGGTGTAAAGTTGTGCCAACCTTAGAGGTTCTAAATACTCCGCGATTCAAGATGACAACGTTGTTGGCGAAGAATTTCCCCAGGTGTTTCCGCTATAGGCGGTGACGCCGAAAGCTCAGGCACGCCAAGATTTCCAGATGTTCTGGATTTATCGCAAACGCTTTAGCGGATGAGGATGGTAGTGTTGAGACCGGTCATACTAAGTCAGCAGTGGTAGAGATAGCTAGCTGCACAGATAAAACTTTGCAGGTCAATCGCTGGATTAGTCGCTGCCCAACGGGCTGATGTCTTGTTGTCGTGGTTTTCAGGCTGGGTTAAGTCCACAGTTGAGAAACAAAAATATCCTGGGAAATATTTTCTGGAGAAGGATGTATTGATGCTGTAACTTGGTCAGCTTTTGTCGAAGATCTAGGCAAACGCGACTAGCGCCAGACAAATTGTGGTTCCCAAACCATATCGCCACCTTTATATTGAGTCTTGCACATGAACATCCTATGGCTGCAATAATTAGGGGTGACTAAAACATAATCGACGATTTTAAATCACTATTCAGGCCGGGTTTGGTTGTAGACGTTTCGGGTATTTGGTCGAGCATGTTCAGTTTGTCAGACGGTGGGGAAGCCAAACCAGCGTGTTCCTCCGCCCAAGTACGCCCATATCTTCGTAATCGGGAGCCTTTTGAGCATGTGGTTATTGACTGTGTGGGACCTTTTTGTCGAAAAACTTAAGTCCGGTAACCAGTATTTGTTAACCGTTATGTGCCGCTATTTCGATACCCTCGCCATTCCACCGCGCAAGTAAATCACTTCGCAGAAGGTGGCTAAAGCTTTGGTTAGGTTCTTCTCAACTTTTGGCTTGCCAAAGCGGTACAGCCTGACCATGGTCTAATTTTACGAAGTTCCTGTCTTTTCCCAGGTGCTAAACAGCTACACGCCCAGCATACTCTTTCTTTCCTGCATCATCCGCAAGAAGGTGTCTTAGAACGCCATCAATCGCTGAAGAATATGTTACGGTCATATTGCACTGAGTATAAAAAGGATTGGGACGAAGGAGGTCTTTGTTCTATTCGCACTGGAGGCTGCAACTATTGATTCAGCCCCGCTGGAACTGGTGTGTTTGGTCACACGGTGCGCCGGGTCCACTACATCTATTGAAAGAAACGCCCCAACAGAGCGGTCGAAAAGAATATCATCATAATGCGAAGAAGCCACAAAAGACCGACCATGCTTGCGCCACGCCGAAAAACCTTTTCTGGACACGGTCTTCAACCAAGATGAAAGCCTGGTTTGACCAGAAGGCGGTAGAGCGCGGTGTTCAACCCTGGCGATAAAGTTTGGTTTTATTGCCAGGCGGTCAGTTTTTTTCTGCTACCCGTCCGTATACGGTGGACCTAAAACCGTCCGAGACGGACTACGGATTCAAACTCCTGACCGTAGACGAAAAACATCGAAGCTTGTCACGCTAATATGCTTAAGCCATTCGTTGGGGATTCTCAACCCACCGAAAGTACTTCCTCAAGGTGGTGCAAACTTGTTATTGTAGACGCGGATCGGAAAGTAACGCTACAGATGACATTCAGTTAGATGTTGCACAACAGACCCGCCGCTTCTGAAAGTTAATTCGAGATGCTCGCTCGCTGTTTCACGCTGGTAAACCACCTCGCCTGATCAGCAGAGGATTTATGAAGCTTATTCGATCATTCTCTTGTTTCATGACGCGTCTTCACAAACCAAAAAGTATTGAGTCATGATATTGATGTGGCGGGTTCACGCACCCATTAAACAACACGCTGCGATCGGCTTAACCCGGAAAACGAGACGTTATGAAAAGGAAGCCCTATTTGCTGGCAAATGGGTTTATGTAAAGCAAGTAACAGCCCATGAGTTCGCCGGTTTGTTGGTATTCTAAACCTGACGGCACCTCCCGCTTTTGTACAGATTACCGACGGGTGATGCTGTAAATCCATTTCGACTCTTTTCCAATGCCAAGAATGGAAGATTGTGTGGATTGTAAGCAGGAGCTAGACGGTGACAAAGCTAGACCTACTGAAGGGCTACTGGCAGCGCCGCTAACCCCCGCGCACGATATCTTGCTTTTGTGACACCTGATACATTCCGCTTCAATATAACGCCATCATGGCTTTCGGCATGAGGAACACTCCCTCTACCTTTCAACGCCTCATAACTTTGGTGTTAGGATGTAATAACTGGTAAAGCGCACTTCAGATGATGCCGTCGCCATCTATTCGATAACTGGGACTCTCATCAAGCACGTTGGAGAGAGGTGTTCGTTAGACTGGGAAAAGCAAAGGACCCTGAACCGGCCAAATGTGACTTTTTGGGAAAGTTACTGTCACTTACTTAGGGGAAACAGGACAGGGACAGGTTCGACCCCTACAGGCGAAGGTTAGTGCTATTAGGAGTTTCAATACCTTTAACTAGAAGGGAACCACGGAGGTTTTAGGTATGGCCGGTTATTATCGAACTTTTGTCGCAATTCTTTTTCTTGAGCTGCTAGGCTCCCTTTTGATCTCTCTCTGTAAGTCTCCTAGGCCTTTTCTGTGGTCTCTGACTGTCAGCAAGCTTTGACAGCATAAAAGCCTTGATGTCCAGGGGCCCAGTTCTCGGCCAAGGCCAACTTTGACAGACCTTTTGCTGTAGTGGACGCTTAGCGCATTAGGTGCAGGTGTGTTTTATTGCAGACGGATGACATGGAAATCGAACATCCGGCCCTGTTATATTTCCCCAAGAAGCTCAAGACCAGTTGCACTACTCTACCATCGAAAAGAAACGTTAGGCTCTGTTGTTAGCGCCCAGCAGTCTTCGAGTATATCTGGGGTTCGAGTTTCAATACCAGTTGAAGTGTATACCGATCACAACCCACTTGTGTTCCTGGCAAAAATGTACAACCAAAATCAACGGCTCATGAGATGTGTATTGGCGGTACAAAATTTCAACTTGCAGATAACGCACAAAAAAAGGGGCAGAGAATGTTTTAATATCGCCAAGCCTGCAAGGCGGCTCAGTATTGGCTGGAAGGGAAAGAAACAGTCACATTCTAATTCCTGTGTTGAATAAAAAACAAAACTTGCGAAAAGTTTGTTTTTTTTTGTTTAAGGGGGGGAGTGTTACGGTTCTTGTTTTTTTTTTTCTGGTGGGGAACTGTTGCTCCTGTTCGCCATGTCTCTCCATAGGGGTTCCCGCTGACAAGTCAGTCAGAGCTGCTGTGGATTGGTCCTGTCGGCGTGACGACGCCACCCCCGCCAGCGCTTATCTGTGCGACCACCATGGAGGCGGGCGTGCAACAGTCTATCTTGATCGGTGCTTTTCTGGCACTTATGTCTAGCGTGGGGATTTCGCTGTTTGCCCTTGTTTTGCGGCTAGTGTTAGCACCGAGTACACACCCTTTTGTCTACCTTTCGTTGCTAACCCGTAGTTAATCTGTTGTATTCTGGGCCTGTTTGTCATTTTTTCTTTTCTTTTCGTGGCCCAGGTCGGAATGTCTGTTTTGTCTTCTTGTTGTGTTTGAGTTAGGAACCCTATGTTTTGTGGCAACTGTTTTGCGCCTGTTTTCTGGTTTTTGCTTGATTAAGTAAACTGTATAGATGTGCATCACCATCCTACCGTAAATAAACGTCACTTGTTCACTGTATCGGGTTCATGGTCAAAGAAGGTTCTTTCCCCAACACCTACACATTGCTCCTCGCTTCCTTAAAGCTGCCAGGCAAGAGGAAGAGAGGAAGGCCTAAGAGGAGATTTATGGATGTGGTGAAGGAGGACATGCAAGTGGTGGGGGTGATGGAGAGAGATGCAGAGGACAGGAGGAAGTGGAAGCTTTTGATCCGCTGTGGCGACCCCTAACGGGAGCGGCCGAAAGAAGAAGAAGATTAAGACGTCTGAAATGTAAGGGATACTTGTAACTATTCAATTCAATTCTATTTATTTTTATAAAGCGCACTTCTTACCTGACAAAGAACTAAAAAACCAATCAAAAGACATGGCAGAAGCAGGTACTAAATATGAGGTAACACAATAGATAAAAGGTTAGGTATACATTTAATGGCTGAAAGGACTACACTAACTAGTAAAGCTATAAAGTACACCAGTTGGTAACTGGGGAGAGAAAAACAAAAAAAAACCCAACCAAAAGGTGAGAGAGAAAAATAAACCACTTGGGTCAAATTGCCTGTGGCTGCCTACCCCTGTTAGGTATTCTAAACAGAAAAAGAAAGCAAGTTCCAGCTAAGAAAAGAAAGTTTATGCCATTGCTGTATTCACTAGTAGCTAATAAATTGGCATCCAGGTGCAGGTATGCAGATCTCATCCTTTATAACATAGTCATCATTTAACATCCCTGTCAGCATGGAATGCTGGTGTCACAGGCTGGTCATCATGGTATCAAATGCTCTGAAGAGTACTGTACAGAATATGGTTTCCAGTACCTTTCCCACTTCTTTTTGTATTTTAATAAATGCCTTGGACACTGCAGTTTGTGTTGTAACTTATCTTGGTTAAAAGAAAAAGACTGGTGGAAGTCCTAATCAATATGTGAGATTTTATACTCACCTGTACCTGAGCACAGGCTGTGTGGAACTCCAGAGCACTGCAGCAGATCCCAACCCAGCTCAGCTCTTCCTGAGCCTCCCCTTCACTCTGTTCCTCTTCCAGCTCCTTACTCATAAAAACTGTTTCAGCTGAAAGGGCTAAATTAAAAATAGTGGACATTAAGTGGTGATAAAAGCAAGAAATAAAGTCAAAATGAACAAAAAATTCAGTTTGTTGATGCATTATTCTAAAATCAGGCATCTGGCAACTGAGGAGAGAAAAACAAAAAAAACAAAAAAGAGGCTACAAAAAATGAAAAACACACCTCAGAGGCCCAAGTTCATCTTGTGCATATATGTGTGTTGCATGTAAAGGCAGAGGTAACTCACTGAGGGCAGCAAGACAGGAGAGACCAGCAGCTTGTAGTCTGGAATTCTCTAGATGCATAATGCATGCTCTCATAATGGCTCTGTGCACTCCATTCAACACTAGGATGTTACAGTAACTCTCTGCAAGGACAACATTAAAGAAAAGTCATATATCTACCATAAAAAGACCACAATCTTTACAGCAACATTAGTGTGGCTAGACATTCACAGAAAACAAAAACAAGCAAAAGTCTATGGCATGAAATTTCCTACTAAACTAAGTTGTTAACATGGTGAATCTTTAATAGAGGGGTATTCATAGTTGCAATTATTGTATCAATCCACTGGATTACAGTTCTTCCTCTTTTGTGTTGACCTTCATCCTTGCCAAACATTGTGTCCTTCTCCATTGATCTTTCTATCCACACAATGTGTCTGAAAGTTGAAGCTTTGTTATTTGAGCTTCCAAAGACAGCTTAGATTTGATCTCCTCCAATACTGATGTGTTTGTTTTTTCGGCAATCCGTAGTATATACAATATTCTTAAATATAATAATTCAAAGATGTTGAGTTTCTTTCTTTCCTTTTTCTTCATTTGCAAAACATCACAACCATGTGATCTAAAAAGAACCATGGGTTTAACAAGTTGAACCTTTCTATGCAAAGTTACATCTCAGCACCTTATCCAAGTTCTTCGTAGTTGCTATGCCAAGATCAATTTTTTGCTGGATTTTTGACTACTTGTTGTGTCATTATTCACTATAGATACAAATATGCTGAAGATGCTTTGTGCATTAAGGCCAGGTTAGCACTCAGGATAAGTTCCTAGAAAGTGAAGTGCCAAATGATACAGTGATTAACAGGATTATTTTAACATTATATCTTAAACAGATGCCAGAAAAGTGCATGTGGATTCACACACACACACACACACACACACACACACACACAC
>CM030893.1:1064027-1358538 GCA_018136845.1 Heterotis niloticus
CACACACACACACACACACACACACACACACACACACGTGGGCATGCAAATATGAAAATGAAACTTAATTGGTGAATAAGTTTGAGATTAAAAGAAAATGTAAAATGAAAGAAAGCAAGCATTTCAAACTGCTTCCAGTCACATGTACAAGGGAAATGCCCAAAACTTCTTCAGTGCAAGCCCTGAAACCAAGGGTGGCAGCTGGTATAGGGAAGAAAAGAAGCACAGAGAATGCCCGGTGCCCACAGTGGAGGTGTCAGAGCTTGGAGCACAAGCACCTGAGAAGTGCAGCAACATTCAGCAGGGTATTACTGTATTTCTGCTTCTTCTCCATCAAGAGTGAAGTAACTATGACTAAATGTCAGCATCTTTGTGTTCGTTCATGCTAGGCACAAGCCCACTTTGACAGTGTCTTCTTTGATCCTGATAAGCAGATTTCAGATCACCTTTGTTTTCAGCCAACTCTGCAGTATCATCAGCCATAGTTAAAGTTGTTCCTCCACCAATTTTCACACCACTTTTTTAATCACAGAGTCATCTCTCTTTCATGGATATAAGTCAAAGAGGTATGAAGAAAGTATATAGCCTTGCCATACACCTTTGCCAAGTTTCAACAATAGATTCATCAACAGGTAAAATCCACTTTTAGAGTAACCACTGAACAATTTTGACCTTTATTAGCACAAACCTGATGTAAATTTTTGGAAAAGACAGCATCCAACTTCTTGCAGCAGCTGATTGTGTGGAAAAGATTCCATGGCTACATTTATAATACTGTAGCACTTCTCATTTCCTGACATCAAGATTTCCACATTATTGGCTGCAAAAAAGGTGGAAAAAAAAATAAAAACAAAGAAAACTGTACAGACTGTACATAACTTATGACTGGATTAGGGACTGACAGACAGGTTGTCATGACAGAGTGATTATTTTTAAGTGTGTAGTTCACCATATGGCAACTTTTTTAAGCATACATTTGTTTATTTTTGACCTAGGGATATTTTATTTCTGTCTACTGCATAATATATTATCCATATCATGACTAAATAATTCACTTTTGTGTTCTTGAGCCTTGTTAACTGTTACGTTGTTTAAAATGCAAATATTACAATTCACATTTGATATCACTCTGGATTTGTGATTGTAAATGTGGAAATATATTCAATACCTTTACCTTTAAACATAAGTCATTATACATAGTATACATTTTATTACATTTCAGTAGAACAGAACAGACATGTAATCCTGTGTACAGTGGTGTGTTCACATACCTAATAAACTGCTGTTACAGATGCCCTATCCTTGTAAAGTGGACATTAATTTGCTGATTTACATATTTTGCAATTCCTTACCTGGACCTGCTAGTGGAAGTAAAACCCTTAGAGCTTGTAGAACCACCTCCTCTGAATTGTGGAACATGCGTGCTGCACTTAGAACCACACTGTGGTCCCCCTTTTCAACAAACTCCAACAGGTGCTCCTCTGGAACTGCCCAGGGTGACAATGAGAAGCAAGGAAACAAACGAGTCAAAGCCTACCATGCACGCGATCTCATATACAGTGCTGTGAAAAAGTATTTGCTGATTTCTTATGTTGCTGCATGTTTGTCACACTTAAATGTTTCAGATCATCAAATTTAAATATTAGACAAAGATAACCCAAGTAAACACAAAATGCAGTTTTTAAGTGATGTTATTAAGGAAAAAACTACCCAAACCTACATGGCCCTATGTGACAAAGTAATTGCCCCCTAAACCTAATAACTGGTTGTGCCACCCTTAGCAGCAACAACTGCGATCAAGCATTTGCGATAGCTGGCAATGAGTCTTTCACATCGCTGTGGAGGAATTGTGGCCCACTCTTCTTTGCAGAATTGTTTTAATTCAGCCACACTGGAGGGTTTCCGAGCATGAACCGCTTTTTTAAGGTCACGCCACAGCATCTCAATTGGATTCAAGTCCGGACTTTGACTAGGCCACTCCAAAACCTTCATTTTGTTTTTTTTAAGCCATTCAGAGGTGGACTTGCTGGTGTGTTTTGGATCGTTGTCCTGCTGCAGAACCCAAGTGCGCTTCAGCTTGAGATCACGAACTGATGGCCGGACATTCTCCTTCAGGATTTTTTGTAGAGAGCAGAATTCACGGTTCCATCAATCACAGCAAGTCATCCAGGTCCTGAAGCAGCAAAGCAACCCCAGACCATCACACTACCACCACGTTTGACTGTTGACATGATGTTCTTTTTCTGAAATGCTGTGTGACTTTTATGGCAGATGTAACGGGACGCACAGCTTCCAAAAAGTTGTCTCTTTATGGTTGAGTCATGAACACTAACCTTAATGAAGTCCCAAAGCTTTAGAAATGGCTTTGTAATCTTTTCCAGACTGATAGATGTCAATTACTTTGTTTCTCATCTGTTCCTGAATTTCTTGGTAGATCACGGCCTGTTGTCTTCCTTTTTGGGATCATGCAATTAACCACAGTTACTCCATGATTTAACATTATTTTGTCACATAGGGCCATGTAGGTTTGGATAGGTTTTTTTCCTTAATAAATAACATCGCTTAAAACTGCATTTTGTGTTTACTTGGGTTATCTTTGTCTAATATTTAAATTTGTTTGATGATCTGAAACATTTAAGTGTGACAAACATGCAACAACATAAGAAATCAGGAAGGGGCAAATACTTTCTCACAGCACTGTACACTACATGGACAAAAGTATTGGGACGCCTGACCATTACACCAGCAGGGAATTTAATGACATTGCATTCAAATACATAGACTTTAATATGGAGGTGGTCCCCCCCTTTGCAGCTATAACAGCTTCCACTCTTCTTGGAAGGCTTTCCACAAGATTTTGGAGTGTTTCTGTGGGAATTTGTGCCCATTCATTCTGTAGAGCATTTATGAGGTCAAGGACTGATGTTGAACGAGAAAGCCTGGCTCGCAATCTCCGTCCCAGTTCATCCCAAAGGTGTTCGATGGAGTTGCGGTCAGGGCTCTGTGCGGGCCAGTCAAGTTCTTCCACACCGAACTCATCCAACCATGTCTTTATGAACTGGGGTACAGTCATGCTGGAATGGCCTTCCACAAAGTTGGAAGCAATAGCATTGTCCAAAACATCTTTGTATGCTGAAGCATTAAGATTGCCCTTCACTGGAAGGGGCCTAGCCCAAACCCTGAAAAACAGCTCCACACCATTATCCCTCCTCCACCAAACTTCACAGGTAATGTTCTCCCGGCATCCGCCAAACCCAGACTCACCCATCTGACTGCTAAACAAAGAAGTGTGATTTGTCACTCCATAGAACACATTTCCACTGCTCCACAGTCCAGTGGCGGTGTGTTTTACATCCGACGTTTGGCACTGGACTTGGTGATATGAGGCTTGCATGCTGCTGCTCAGCCATGGAAACCCATTCCATGAAGCTCCCACCGCTTACATTAATGCCAGTGGAAGTTTGGAACTCTTCAGCAATGGAATCAGCAAAGTGTTGGCAACTTTTATGCACCATGCACTTTAGTCGTTGACCCCACTCTGTGACTTTACGTGGTCGTCCGCTTCATGGCTGAGTTGCTGTTATTCCTAAAGGCTTCCATTTTCCAATAATACCACTTACAGTTAACTGTGGACTATCCAGCAGGGATGAAATTTCATGGACTGTCTTATTGCAAAGGTGGCATCCTATCGCAATACCACACTTGAAGTCACTGAGCTCTTCAGAACAACCCATTTTGTTTCACAAATGTTTGTAAGTGGAGACTGTATGGCTAGGTGCTTGATTTTATACACCTGGGCAATGGGTCTGATTGAAACACCTGAATTCAATAATTAAGAGGTGTGTCCCAATACTTTTGTCCATATAGTGTAGCAACACATTCACGGTACACAGAAATGTGACTCCGAGTTGAGGGTAAGTGCAGATGTTACCTTGCTCCAGAAGTAACTGCAAGGACCTGCAGCCATGAACCTGGATTTCTTCACTGGTGCGGAAACGTGACATGGAATTGACCACCAGGTCAAAAACATCCATTTCGTCTTCCAAAACCAGCAACACTACGAGATCTTTCAAAAGTAACAGACCGTGATTTTTTTTTTTTGCGCATATATTCATTTTGAGACATTAACAATCAATAAATTAGTATAGCAATGCAAAACAAAGAGCAGGGCTAAGGTATCAGTAAGATCATTATTTAGTATATGTTTTTTTTCCATAGTGGTTTACTAAGCATATGTTTACTCCAATAAGCAACTGAATATTTTTTACTAGAGCAATCCAGGGTTTGTACCCTGCTAATAAGTACTGCAGCAGGAGCAGGATTTTGAATCTGGCTCCTTCTGACGGCAGTGGCGGTAAACTCTAGGTTATTAGCGTCCTCTGTAGCATAAATAAACAATACACATATGACCACAGATGTCTGACTACTGAAAAACATATACTGGGTTTCAGGCTTTGCTGAAAGTTGGACAGATGTCATTTAGACCATAGGAAAGATTCAAACCTGATTTCAGAACAGAGGCCAAGACTTGAAGTGAAACCACAATCACATCGTATTGTTCAATGTGGTTCAACAGCACCTTCAGAATTTGCCTGTCAAAACACAGACATACAGTACTTCACCAATTACAGAATGAGATCAGACTACAACAACATCCAACTCTTCACACCCATTAAACACAATTATTTTACCAAATAACAATCAGAACCAAGTTGCATCTACAGTTACCGGAAACTTGTTTTTTTCATAACTGACAATATTTTACGTGCAGGTTCATCAACAGATATTGTAGTTCTTAGATCACTTTGAAGTGTGTTTTGGGTCACAATCTTGCTGAAGAATAAAGTGCTACATGATTTACACGTAACTGTAGGATAACAGCGTAAAACACTTTAAAAAAACTAATTTGAATAACCGCCAAGGAAGGAAATGAAATGAAATTAAACATTTTGCAAGGAGTATCCATAAAAATGTTACTTTATTATAATTTTATTGCATATAAACAATTGGGAATGTAGTCAGGAAGAAAATTTCTCTTTGATGCTAAAAGAGATGTATAAATCTAATAACACCAGAAATAAATTCTATTTTAAAAGTGTGTTTCAAGTATTAACCTCTATAGAGACTTACAAACTGGATGAGGTATTGCTATGATGTTAACTGTGCTGGGTGAGACTGCCAAGGAATTGATAAAGATCACAACTGTGTGACCAGCAAAGCAACCCCATATCATCTTCTTGCCTCTACAGTATGTTGAGCAGTGGGAACCACACTCATGCTCTCAAAAGTCTTATACTCAATAGATGGATCTCAGTATTTGAAATTTTGACTCATTAACTCTTTCAGTTAAGCTCTACTGCTTTAATATGTAGTTTCTGTGTTTTTTTTTTTTTCCATCCTAGTAAAGTCTGGTTTCACAGAACCTTACTTTTGATACTGAAACTTTTGCTTGGTTGTGTTATCTGAGTTATTTGCTTTCAAGCACTCTTAAGCAATCTGCTGGAAAGGAACCAACATGGAAATAAATTTAACTGATGAACTGAATGTCTATCCAACACGAGAATGTTCCTCTGCTGCTGTTGCCTACATGGACTGGACAAATTAAGTACAATGCAGTTATGTCCGGACGTGTGGCTTTGTGTCTAAGCTCCAGGATATGGCTTGTTGTGTTTGCAACTAAAAATAACCCCACCGTCATAATAGCCACTCGCACCAGGATGGCCATTCTGATTCCGTTAGGATCTATCCTTTTCCAGATGCCCCACACGTACTCACTCATGTATTCCCAGGACTTCCCAGTCACCCCCTGCACACAATGGTCTGGACAGCTGGTCAAGAGTAGCAGAGCAGATTTCCATGAGGCGACCAAGGAGTGAGAGGCCCACCTGCAGAGAGGCAAAAAGCCTATATTTGTCTGATGGCATTTGGACAGCTGAATGGGCACATGTCACCTGTGACAGCCAGCACTCAACTGAGTCACCACCGTGCCAGGCCCACATTACCTGCTGCACCACTGGGCTGTCCAGGTAGGAGCTCAGCACCACCATCAAAGGCAGGAGAACCTCACCGTCTTCAAACAGTTCTGCTGCTGTGTGTTGAGAGAGGCCATACATCGTTCCCAAAACCAGAAGTTAGTGTTTTCAACAAAGAGCAAGACAAGCAATATTATTTGTAACAACCGCTTGACTGCAGGTACTCCCATGAACCTCTATTTAGCCGATAGCTTCAGATTTATTTACTCCCCTCGTCCACTGGAGAGTCCAGAAGTAGAAGTGGGATTTGAAACCATGACCTTCAGATTTCGCGGCGACACTCCCTTAACAGTGCAGTCTCTTCTAGTTTCATATCGACGTGCAAAACAACATGAACCGCTAAACTCGGGGGAAAATACAAACGAAATCATAAGCTGTATGAGAAGTGTCTCCTTACCACGGACATGCGTCTCAGCGAGGCTACGCAGGTCCAGTAGGATCTGGACCAGGGTGTCCAGTTGCTTCCCGTCCTGCAGGTTCCGCAGTCTCACGGTCAGTTTGCGGAGCTGTGCCCGCTGCTCCTCCGTGTCGCCCATGCCGTCCGCGAACCGGGCCGCCGGCGCTCGTCGCCTCAGCAGCACCTCAGTTACACGGGCACAGACTCACCTCGCACGCCATTGCGGTCTCGGGACAAATCTGGCCCTGCTTACACTGCGTAGCAGGGTCGTGTTCCCTGTTTTACAGTAATAATAAAAAAAATGAAATAAAAAACCACTTCCCTTCTTTGTGGCACTTGGTCCTCCCTCGGCACGTGAATCATATGACGCCCGAACTGCTCACTTCCTACAGGCGGAGGGACGGTTGGATTTAAAATGCTTTCCCACAAAAAGGTACACTTCTCACCGTTTTATATTAACCAAACGTTATAACATGACAGCTGCCGTTGCTTATTTATGTAGTTCTTTTTTTTTTTTTTTCTGAGCGAGACGTTTTGCTTGTGTTTGAAATGTTTTGACATGTTTTTGAAATATGAAACTTTGAAGAGCCGAGGCTCACGAACCACTTTACGGCACGACACGAACTCGCGCCCGCGTCCACTTCGCCTTCGCATGTTAATCGAACAGACAGCTCTTTATATTAAAAAATATGGAATTGTGTGTGGATGAAATGAGCAAACCCTCCGCACCTGCACTGACAAATGGGCAAATTGAGTTTGCTTAAAAACTGTCACGCAATAGTAAGTATTAGCATTTCCTTTAACAACTTGTTTCTTTACGTCCGCGTTTTAACTGAAAGCGGCTTTGCTGTATTCCTACGTATTATTTTGCGTTGGGATTCGACAGGACACAGTGTGTCTCAGTCCTGACCGCCTGCAGGGGATGAGAATGAGAACTGAGGAGTACGGGCTTTGAATGGAAATGGGCTTTTTATTGCATTTCTTCGTGCATTTTCTGTAACTTCAGTGTCATAGCACTGTAGCTGTGTCTGTAAAACACAAGCGCAGAATGCTAGAAATCTGGTATTTATTACTGATTTATCTTGTGTTTATTGATTGAATATGCAGTATACGCTTTATCTGTATAAAACACATATCTACAGTGTATAAACTAATGGATTAGTCTGAAGGTAATTTTTTTTTTATATAAAGTACATGTATGTGCTGTAAACAACTATTATAATCTTACATCGCTACGCTTATTGTTTATTACACAAGGAAAAATGAGGGCGACAGTGCGTTCCAAGAAAAACTGTTGTCAGCATGATTTTGTGACATTTTTATGTTTTCGAGTTTACGCGCTTGACCGGAGGTTCCTCTCGGTGCCGGAGCCCGACGCCCGCCATGTTGGGCTTTTAAAGACGCGCGTGACGTTGCCGAAGCCCCACCCACTCCCGCCAGGAGTGACGTGCACGCGGCAGTCCTGCCCCTCGTCCCGTTCGCGTGGCTTCCCTCTCGCTCGCGCCTGCCGCCGAAAGCGTCCGCTGAGGCAGGCGCGCGCCCGCCCGCCCTCAAGTTCGAGCCCAGCCGACAGCGGAGCTGCGCCGTGGACGCTTGCTGTGCTTTTCAGCCATTTTTGCTCTTATGTCCCGAAGGGGCAGCGGCAATGACTACACCCTGCGAAGCATGAGCAGCCCGATGGGGGAGCGCAGCCTCATCAAGGGGCCCTCGGACGCCAGCCTGAGCAGCAGCGCGGCAGCCGCAGCCGCGGGCGCGTCGCCGGCGGACCAGGAGCGCGCCGCCCGCAAGCAGCTCCAGCGGGATGTGACGCCCGGCTTCGTGTACGTGCTGGCGCTCTTCTCCGCCCTGGGGGGCTTCCTCTTCGGCTACGACACGGGCGTGGTGTCCGGGGCCATGCTGCTGCTCAAGAGGGACATGCACCTGAGCGCGCTCTGGCAGGAGGTGCTGGTGTCGAGCACAGTGGGTGCCGCGGCGCTCTCGGCGCTGGCGGGCGGCGCGCTCAACGGTCTGCTCGGACGCCGCCTCTGCATCCTCATGGCGAGCTTCGTGTTCGCCGCCGGAGGGGTGGTCCTCAGCGCCGCGCCCGACAAGGAGGTGCTGCTGCTTGGACGAGTCGTGGTCGGTCTGGGACTCGGTGAGTTTCTCGTTCGGAGCAAGTTGCACACTTTTGCGCGTGTGCTGTATGTGTGCCAGCAGGTGGCGCAGTGGTTACAGCTGCCGCCCTGCAGGCGTAGGAACCACGTTCAGACCCCACAAGGTTGAGAAGGGCACTTAAAGGGTAAATGGTTCTGTAAATGGATAAATTTGTAAGTAGCTTTGGAGGAGAGGCTCAGCTGAATAAGTAGGTGTACATTGAGCTCTGCCTTTGCTTCTGTGACTCCTTTCTCTGCTTTGTCATACACTGTTAGTTAAAGAACTTCTCTCGCATTTACTGTATCAGTTCAGGGTAAGTACCTTGATCAAGTGTAGTACAGCAGGAGAGGGGATGGAACCAACAACACTCACGCTGCAAGGTGTCGGCCCTAAACGGGCTGCTGTCTGATCCCATATCTGAGATTCATATAAACGTTACTGTTATTACTATACGCATAAGGTATCCGGAGGATATTTAATGACACATTTCCACCTTTGCCAAGTTCTGCAAAATACTGTTTGCTTCTGTTTTTTCCACAAATGAATTTAAAAAAAGCTGTAAATTGAACCATAATGCGCCTGACCTTAGTGACATGATGGTGTTGACATTATGGTATTACTGACTATTGAGAATAGTTTTTGTTCATAATTAAAACAAAATTTTGCCTAATGCTTTGCAAACTGCATTATAGAATGTAAGGTGTGTGTGGCCAGGAACGCCAAGCAAATGGAATATGTAAAGGAAATGTCAGAAGTATTCACACGACGGTATAGATTTATAAGAAAATGCTATAAAATTTTATTTAGCCATCTGATCCTCTGAACTCCTGTGCTGCTGTGGCCACAAGTCATTACATAAACCCATTGTGTGAGTAAAGCTCATCAGTCAACTGTCTGTTTCCATTGCTGTCCTATAAAATATATATTTATTTAATTTTTTTAAATTATTTTTTAGAACGCAAGGTGTGGTTTTAAATGTTTGTACTGCTTCACATGTGCAGTCTGGTGTTGAGCATTCCAGCCACCCAAGAATTTTGTTTACTCTCATCTTAATATTCGAGGCGTTGTTTTGTTCAACACAGGGCTTGATGTCCTGGTCAGGCCTGCTGTGGGACTGGACTACTGTCATTACTGACAGGGACAGCGGAATACTCCTGTCTTTTACTAGTATTCTTTTTTTTTACCTTTTGTATAGACCCACACTAGCTGCACTAGACTAATACTACATTATAGGTGGTCCAAAGTTACTGCATGCAACTTACAACCTCTCAGACTTGTGATGCTATCTCACTAGCCTTACATTATTTTCAGGTTCCCAATGTTTGCATGTCATCTTCAGTATGTCTGTAAAGCTGAATCTGTTTGTCTGTCTGTCTGGTCTGTATGCACAGCTTTAAGTCACAAACTTAAAATTTTGCACATGGCTAATTTTAACCTTAAATTGAGTTTTTCTATCATCGCACACACAAAGGACACTATGCAAATTAATGGCAGTTGCCTCCAGGCAGTTTCCATCTGATATGTCAAGATCAAGACAAATGGACCACTATACACACACGCAGCTTATGAGAAGGGTTTTCACGCTGACTGAAGTTACGCTGATGAGTTTTCTCATCCATCACACACACTGACATGCTTTCTTTCTGACAAACTTTTTTTTTTTAAAAAAACATATTCTGACAAAAAGCAAAAAATAAGAAATTCTATAGGTACACACAGATGCACTTTCAGACACACGCCGGCAGACATGACACACACTGAAGCACCAGAGGCCAGCACTTTTTCTCGCTACACACACTCTCTGACATAAGAGATGCTCACAAATTTTCTTGTAGCCCACACACACACACGGAGTGGATGGATTCTTTTCAGTACTTACAGATGTACGTACTACGTGTCTAAGTCATTACAACCAATGCACATTGCAGTCACCGCCCTCCTTGTGTTCATCCTCAGGGGAAAGTAGCTGTTTACATGTTCATATAACACACACAGTGCTAAATACCAGGAGCTTGATTTATAATGTGTATAAATGAAAATGTCTTCTTCTTTCGGCCGCTCCCGTTAGGGGTCGCCACAGCGGATCAAAAGCTTCCACTTCCTCCTGTCCTCTGCATCTCTCTCCATCACCCCCACCACCTGCATGTCCTCCTTCACCACATCCATAAATCTCCTCTTAGGCCTTCCTCTCTTCCTCTTGCCTGGCAGCTCCATCCCTAGCATCCTTCTCCCGATATATCCAGAATCTCTCCTCTGCACATGTCCAAACCAACGCAATCTCGCCTCTCTGACTTTGTCTCCAAACCGTCTAACCTGTGCTGACCCTCTAATATACTCATTTCTAATCCTGTCCATCCTCGTCACACCCAATGCAAACCTTAACATCTTTAACTCTGCCACCTCCAGCTCTGCCTCCTGTCTTTTGGTCAGTGCCACCTTCTCCAACCCATAAAGCATAGCTGGTCTCACTACCATCTTGTAGACCTTCCCTTTCACTCTTGCTGGTACTCTTCTGTCGCAGATCACTCCTGACACTCTGTATAAATGAAAATGTAAAAATTGAAATTATTCTTGATACACACGAGAGTGCACACATTAATGACATAAGGTTAGTAAACTTAGTTTTTTTGTTCTTACTACTTGAATAAGACTGTTAAATACTTTAATGGTGCTATAATTGATTATATAATATATGCTATTAGTTTTATCTTTTCACTGCTACACCTTTTTGACTTGAACAGCACCATTTAACTGTGTGTGTACACACTACCATTCAAAAATTTGGAATCACTTATAAAATTTCTGGTTTTCTCATACTTTTATTCATCAAATAAGTTGCAACAGGAATAGACAGTGCAGTCAAGACGTTAACAAGGTTAGAAATAATGATTTCTACTTGAAATAATTTTGTACTTCAAACTTTGCTTTCATCAAAGAATCCTCCATCTGCAGCAGTTACAGCCTTGCAGGCCTTTGGCATTCTAGCTGTCATTTTATTGAGAATTCCCTGAAATTTCACCCCTGCTTCCTGAAGCTCCTCCCACAAGCTGGATTGGTTTGGCCCCCCCCCCCTTTTTTTTTTTTTTTTTTTAAACCATATGGTCAAGCTACTCCCACAACAGCTCAATAGGGTTGAGATCTGGTGACTTTGCTGGCCAACCCATTACAGACAAAATACCAGACTGCTTCTTTCCTAAATAGGTTGTCCATAATTTGGAGTATTGCTTTGAGTCATTGTCCTGTTGTAGGATGAAATTGGCTCCAATCCAGGGCTGGTCATAGGGTATGGCATGTTGTTGCAAAATGGTGTGATAGTCTAACTGGTTAAAGATTCTTTTTACCTTGTACAAACTTCCCACTTTCTCAGCACGAAAGGACCTCCAGACCATCACATTTCTTTCACCTTGCTTGGCAGATGACGACAGGCACTGCTCTAGCATGTTTTCATTTGTTCCGTGCCTCACAAACAGTTCTTCTCTGTGATCCAAATACCTCAAACTTTGATTCCTCTGTCATTACCTCTTTTTTCGTCATCCTCCATCCAGTGTTTGTGTTCTCTTGGCTATTTTAATCTTTTCCTTTTATTGGCCAGTCTCAGATATGGCTTTTACATTGCAACTCTGTCTAAGCCAGCACCCTGGAGTCACTTCTTCTGTTGAAGATGAGACTGGTGTTTTGTAGGTACTATTTAATAAAGCTGCCAGCTGAGGACCCGTGAGGCATCTGTTTCTCAAAATAGAGACTCATGTTTTTATCATCTTGCACATTTGTGCACCAGGGCCTCCCACTTCTCTTTCTATCCTGGTTAGAGCCAGTTTGCACTGTTCTGTGAAGGGAGTAGTACACACCTTTATTAGATAGTTTCAGTTTATTAGTAATTTCTCATAAGAAATAGCCAACAATAGATTGACAAGTTTCTGAAGAAAGCTCTTTATTTCTGGTGATTTTGAGACTATAAGCAAAGCCAACAAATGCTAATTTTCTAGATATTGCTTCCTTAAACAGCACAATGGTCTGCAGCTGCACTAAGGTATTTGCACAAGGGTTTTCTAATGATGAATTAGCTTTTTAACATGATAACTTGGGATTTGCAAACACAATGTGCTACTGGAATGCAGGAGTGATGGTTGCTAAAAATGGGCCTTTATATGCCTATGTAGATATTTCATTAAAATCAGCTGTCATTTACAACATTAATAATGTCTAGGCTATATCTTTGATCGATTTAATGTTATTTTAATTGGAAAAAAAATCATTATATAGCTAGAAGGTCGATACGAAAGATCTGGAAAGAATGTATAAGGTGAAAACCAAGGTAGTTCCCCTGGTGATGGGAAAACTTGTGGTTGTGACATCTAGAGTGGCTCCATCAGACCCCAGGAATGACAACATAGATCTTAGTCCAGAAGAGGACAAGTCTAGGAACAGCAAAAATACTTGTTGTACCCTCATCCTCTCGGGCTTCTTGTATGAGACCCATATAAACATGGAGAGAACATGCAAGCTCCATGTGGTGATCTACAATCAAACCCAGACAGCCTAAATCCTGTGAGGTAGTAATGCCGTTCCCTGAGCTACTGTGCCACCCATTGTTTTACATTAGGGTTATTTTAACCAGAATAATGTGAAATTAGTGTTCCCATTCCACAACATACTTTAGCCTTCACACATTATTTATTCCTATTCTGTATATACTGTATTGTAAGGAAAGATTTAACTTAATGCTTGAGTCTGTTTGTCAACAGTTCCTCTTAGTCTGTGTGTATTTTCTTTGCAGTATGTTTCACTGATTTATTAAGTAAAGTTTGCAGCTGTTTGTTTGTAAGATTTTAGCACTGCCTAGACATAGGTTAGATAGCCATCATACCCCCAAATATAAGGAAATAATACTTCAGTTGTAGAAATATTAATTTAACTACATTTATGTAGCAGAAGCTGTAATGGCTATGCCTATTGAAACCACTCTGCAGTTTGAAGGAATGAAGCCTCTGACTGAATTATATGTGGATATTTAGGGTGGGGATCAGGTCAGCTGGAACATCTTCCCTTGTGGCGATCACTGTATAATAATATTTGTCTTTGTAAATTGCCACGTAGCTCCTAAATAATACTAAATGCCTTTTTCCTGCTTCTTTATCACCAAGCTGTTAACTGCAGACTACTGTCTTGTTATCTTACAGGGATCTATAGGAATCACTGTAAAATGGCAGTGACTGGGAAACCTGTTTGACTTCATTTTACAGACTGTGGTCTTGACTAACCAGATTTTTGCACTATAGACTGCATTGCCTTGTCTACTGTGTGATGTTCTTTCATTTTTGCTGTTCAACTGGATCTCTAAAAGTAATATTAAAAAATAAAATGGTGCTGTTGGGGTTAGAGGTGGCCTGATGGTTCACCAACATGTTTCAGTGATATACAGAATGATTCACTTTCTAAGCCTGTAGTTTCCTTTGTAGCTTGTGGAGAGAAAGTAACACATGGACAGAGCAGACGGGGGAATAATTAGAAATAAACTGATTCGACATGCATAGGTTCTGACTGTCTGTGAGAGGTATTTTACTTAAATTCTCGTACACAGATATTTATTCTGATACTTCTCCAAAGAATAGTAAATTAACTGTTTGCCATTATACCAAAGAAATCAAAATGTCACAAAAAACAATGGGTGGCAAAAGGAATAAGCAGTCTAATTGGCTTTTTTTTTTTTTTGAGTTGGAGGGTGTAACTGACAGACAATGTGAGAAATGAAAAACCTGGTTTGATCTGTTCTAGACTTGTGGTTAAAGTATGGGAAGGCTAGTCATCCTGGGGTTGGGGGTGGTGAACTGCATGAGTGGAATCCATTGTTATATTTTTACATTTTATTTTTATGACAGGACTAATTAGACAGTAAAAATTTAGTACTTCAATTTATACTGATTCATTTGTTTAAATTTAGTAGCAAAATTTTATTTTTCCATTCTGTCATTATGACATCTTCCAAAACTACTGTATATAGGTGTAAAATTTCATTATTTTGTTTTCTTCAATGCCACGAGTAGATAGCACTGTCTGTGTTTCCTTATTAATAAGTGCAAAGCATTGCAGTTTGACCTCCAGGCAAATATGGCTTTTTCCCCACAGCTCTGCCATATTTGGCACTGTTTTGGAGCTTTGCAAAATTAATCACATAGATCTCCTAGTCTGGTTAAAGGTTACCATCATTGTTTGGCAAGGGTAAAGGAAGGTGGTCTTTCAACATACAGTTCTGTCTCCTGTGTTTTTGTGCAATTATTTGTGAAGGAAAGGACTTTTATGAGAGTTCTCAACTGAGTGACCAGAATGGACCTTCCAGCATTCCTTCAGCATCTGCAGGTGGAGCATTACCAGCCGATTCTGTACTGCTTTGGGTTCCATCGTAGCTTATGATCTCTTGGTGATGCTTCCAGTAGTCCTTGTCAGAGATTCTCTTTTATACTTACAAGACATAGGGTTGTGATTGGATTAAATTAAAAATCCTGCTATAAATATGGTCACAGTTCAGGTCTACCGGTAATAAATGGTAGCATATGTTTCCTTGACTTGTATTCTAAATGTCAGCATATTGTTGGGTGGTTAAAAGTGGTTGTGTGTGGCAAGAATGTGTAACTAGGAATTTTGTGATGAGGAGCTTTATGCTTTACTTCCGTTTTTTGTTTTATAGCCAACTTTTATTAAAGCTATACAAAGGACAGCATTTTATGAATTTATTTTTGTACTCAGTGAGGGAGCTGCTGAACTATGACATCACAGCCAGTGGGTTGATGCTTTATGCAGTGTTCTGAACCTGCAGGCTTACATATAAATAGAAAAATCCTGGGTGGTGTGAGCTGGGTCATGAATACAACTTGGCAGATGTAACTGTCCGGCATGGACATCTGAAGGGGTGAAGCAGGTCTGAGCTACATTTTTTTCCACTGGGTTTTTATACAGTTTCCCATACAATCAACTTGTGGCATTTTTGTGCATGTTACCAAACAGAGCCTCCCTCACCCTGGTAGCACACCTACCACATTAACTACTGTCGTGTATCCCTAAGCCCTGCCTGTACAAATGCTACCAGAATTAAATAGAGATGCTAAAAATCTTCTGTGTTCCATTGTATCTTTTGGCTGTAATGCCTTTGGAGATGACATTGTCCCACTGTTCCTTAAGCACTCCTTACTTTACCTTTATGATCTGCTCTTGGCCAAGTCCCTGCTTGCTTTTGTGGAGCCAGTACGTTAGTGCTAAACTTTTAACACGACTCCATGTGCCCCCAGTATTCAGCAGTATGGAATACAGAAAAGCCCAGCCACCTACATCTGTCAAGGAGCAGTTAGTCTGAAACTCCCCATCACACATGGCTCTTATGGCACACCATGGATTCACAGTGAAATGTTAAGCGTATGTTGACTTAATGATGCATTGCTGGACAGGGTTCATGTAGGCTAAATGTTGGCCTTGGTTTAGGTATAGCTCAGGAAGGGCACCCATTGTTAGTCTGACAGATATTATCCTTAGTGACTAGGTGACTTGGGCTGCTGACCGGTCTAGCTGCTGGTGTACTTCCACATTAAAACATCACTAATGAAACTAATGCTGTCTGAAGGGAGCTATAGATCATTTCTGTCCTTCCGTTCCTCTGGTTTCTTGTCAGTAGTGCTGATTTTTTTTTATTATTATTTATTTATTTTTTTTTATCTTGAACTAATGATGGAATCATGCTGTTTGATAAAACTTTGAATTGGTGTAAGAAAATGTTGAAAACTTGCATTGGCTATCTGTGGGTTTGCAAGTAACACGAGTGTACTGCAGTCAAGATGCATCTAAGTTTTTGTTTGAAAATGTAGTGCTCAGCAGTCTCTACTCTTGCTCCCTGTGAATTTAGCAGTGGATTGTCAAGTTTTAGCTGCTTCGCTAAATGTCTGCAAGACCATTAAATTGGCACACAGTAGCTGTCTGCTTCTTCCTAGTCCTAATGAATCTGCTATACTTTGAACCATGGACCTCAAGGGGACTCTGCTGGTATGAGAGGAAATCTTCTCACCATGTGCAGATCCCAAGAGCTAATAGTGTCAGTGGTAGCAGCCTTGTCTTGCTTTCCTTCTTGTTATGCACTGCAAGCTATTAAACTGACGGGGTCATCCCTGAAGTACAGTTTGGGTCATGGATACTTGGGTTGTTGCCAAACGTTTTTCTCTTCTTGCCCTTTACAACTCAGTTGACAAAAGGAACACGTGGTGAAGTGTTTATTTTTTTCCTTCAGAATTTAAAATAAGACTTGGAATTACTGTAATTTAGCATTAGTCTCAAAGTAGGTGGCGAGGGGCTTCTTCCTTTTAGTCGGCGGGTAGAAAGAGCGGTGAGGGTGAGGACGCTGAGGTAAAGAGTCCGTAATGTGAGAAGCGGCAGGGTGGCGTAGTGGTGCGTGCGGTAATGGAGGGGAGCAGCTCCGGGACGCCTGAGCCGCGGTTGAGCCTTCTGGAGGTGTCGTGGGCCTAACTCGACGAAACGCCGACGAAGGAAGGTGCCCACTTGATAACCCCGATGAGATGACGCGCCATTGCTACGCCACACCATGGTTGGCACTATGGTTGGTGGACGCTAGTTAGCTGGTGAGTAGCGGTTGGTAAGCGTGCGGGGGGGGGTTAGATAGGTGTCAGGATCCCCTTTATAAATCAAGCTCCTGGTATTTAGCACTGTGTGTGTTATATGAACCAGGTGCACATGGGGGAACATGTTTTATTCTGTGCAGACTGAGTGGGGATTGAACTCATTTCCAATAGCTGTGAGACATCAACCAGCACTACCTGCTGAGCTACCATGACACTGTTGCTGTTTGTGAATAATGAAATGCCAATGAGACATCTTAGCCGCTTGTGTCCGATTATTGATTAACCTTGATGTGAGTCTTGCAGCTAGGAGATCCCAAGGGCAACAGGTATGCTGACTTCCAGGAAACCTTGCATATACACTATTAAAGCAAGTAAGGATGACATGCAGTACATGTCTTCTGATGAATTTGGCAAAAAATTGTGCATTTTTGTACCCTGAATTGCAGAGTCAACAATATCTGTTAACTTCAGCAAAACCACTGGAATTCGGCAGCCAGGGTTTCCTGGAACATATCAAGTCCTGGTATCTGTAAAGATATCTGTTACAGTATTTTTACTTTTTGTTGTATAAATCATTACTTTAAGTTTTTCTAACTCCCCCTCTGTCCTTGTGTTACTTATGTGCCTTCACACCTGCCACCCTATACCTAACCATCCTCAGGGATAGCCTCCATGACGGTGCCAGTGTACATAGCCGAAGCATCACCTCCTGACCTAAGAGGCCAGCTGGTCACCATCAACACACTCTTCATCACGGGTGGCCAGTTTGTGGCCAGCCTCCTCGATGGGGCCTTCAGCTACATGCAGCGGGATGGCTGGAGGTATGATTCTTAACTAGTGCTCCATTCTGGTGCCCCTTGATGCTTTATGCTCTTACTTAGCCTACTCAAAGGCACTGACAGGATATTATGAAATCTGGTATTATTCAGTGTTCTGTTTTTAGCAAATGGTCTAAATATTCAACACTTTTTTACAGCATTCAGGCAGCACTCCAAAATCATCCTTATAATTTGACGAAGACAAGTGTGAATAATCAGCAGCTGTGTTTTAGAACATTACGCCTGCCAAGAAAACTGTAAAAGGGGTTATTCATGCGTACCTCCTGCATATCACTGATATTCTTAAGACTTCACCAGGCTTGCAGTAGCTGGTTTGATGCATTGTGTGCTGTGCATAAAGATATGTGTGTGAGTATCATCCACTGACTAACCTTCTTTGCATCTTTTAAATAATGCTTGGAATGAAATTCACAGGAATCTTATCACGTGTAGCAAAAGCTGATGAACATTTTACCCAAAAACATTAAATTGACAGATTTGAATTGCTTACAACAATCTACTCAATTTACACAGCTGGATATTTTGTAACTTCATCACTAAAGGGAAAGTTCTTTATTCAAGGGTACTACAGTAGCAGATAGTTAGTCTTTTGAGTATGAAGCCACAATTGTACAGATAGCTGAGATGCATTCTTTCTGGTTTATATTGACTGAATTTTCTTCTGAGCTCTTATTACTCCTAATTTCTGTGGTAACTAAAATCCCTAGAGCCCCAAACTCAGATGAAACTTTGCAGTGAGCCAGTAGAGGCAGCAGTGTTTCCATCAAAAGCTGATGGCAAAGGATCCCTGATTTAAGAGATGTTGAAGCACAAATGTATGTCTGTGTTAAAATTTTTAGTAACTTTAGCAACACAACATTGTAGACCCTACATAAAATATGTTGTTAAATGTGATTACTAATGGGTTCTATCCAGTAATTTTATTTGAAAAAGCTTGTTTTTAGAATGCAGCTCTCCACTGGTGCATTCTAACTGGTTGAAAGCAATTGTATCGCTGTGGTGTACTTACTTTTGTAAGTAAATCCCCCAGGCTCAGTTTTGTTTGCATTTTCTGTTATATAGTGTTTTTGTACACAGTTGTTATGAAAGCTCAGGCCTTGGTTCCAGCAAATTATCAAACTCCACTCAAGTAGATCAAGCTTGAACATCCATGTCACAGTATGTGATAGTGACATTTCAGCATGAGGAAGAAGTGAACATGTTCAGACACCATTGTGCTTGATATTCATTCCCTGCTGTCCTATATTTAATTGGCAGTGGCAATCTGGCTACTGTGGAAGTATGATGGCATCCATGCAAGAAAACACAAAGACCTGAAGATGGGTGGGGCATACAGGTTTTGTGTTACATTCCAATTCAAAAAGTAACCCCTGCCCTTTACACACAGACACACACACACAATCTCCAAAACGTGTTCTGTTCCCTTTTGGGCATTGTTATCTGTGGTGGAGTTTGAACTAACCCTGTCTGTGCCAGACAAAAAGGATGAATCAGAATGTCTTCACAGATGTTGGAATGTGCCCTCAACAACTTTTAACATTTGCAGTGCACTCATATCTGTTCAGAGATAAACTCTTTCATCCAATTCTATTTGTTCAAACTTATTGGATTATCCTGAAGCTAAAGTCTCCTGTCAGAGAAAAGATACAGAATATTGTTGTTACTTAGCTCACACAGTTGATCTAAAGAATTTGTCCTCATAGATCTGTGGCATGGAGAGGTATAACAGTGACCAGACAGGATTCACAGTTTTATTTACCTTGACATAAAAACATTCTTAAAAAACAGCAAACAAATAAATTGCAACCAGTTTTGACAGCAAAAGTGCTAGGATTTTAACAACACTGTAAAGCAAAGATCATGAACTAACATACGTCGGCCTTTAATGCTCATTAATTAATGAGAATTAAAGTTCTCAACTACTTTTGACTGTAAAATGCTAATTTTGTTTATCCCGAAGTCAAAATGTTACTCACAGAACAGTGCTGTTTTTGGCCTGTCTCTCTCCCCTTAAGAAGACAACTTTCCTCTCCAGTTATAGTGCACAACTTCTGAATTGGCCACACGTGGTGCTCTTCCATCTTCTATCAAACCTACAGGATGTACAGCTGGCAGTCCAAGAAAGAAAGGGTGTGGGCATGGCCACACTCTACTTGCCATTTAAACTGAGTGGAGTGGAGGCTTTCTTTTTTCTTTTCTTTTTTTAATAATCCTTATGTAGTATTTTGATTCAGGCAGTGAAATACAGTAAGTCACTTTGTGGACAGAGAGAAGCAGAATCAGTGCACATTTATTTGTTGGACCACCATTCTATATTATGTTAACACTTCAGACAGAAAGCGCTGGCTTTAAATGTATAAGATTATTCATGGCTTTGGAGTGTTTGGCTGAGTAAACCAAGTTTGCTAGCATAAGTTAAAGACCAGTGTTACTGGGTCTTGGACCCTGAAACTCTCAGTGGTGCAAAGATGAAATTAAACATCAGTAGCTTACCAGCCTGGTGACAGACAAAGGTACCTTTAAGTATCAGTGATCACATGGATAGTCTTAGGACCAAAGCAGTGCTGGGCTCTACATTAGCTGACTACAGGTGCTTTGCATATATTTTCATAAACAAATGGAATCATGGTAGCTGTCTGAATGATGTAGACAAATAAAGGTAAAATATTAAGTAATTTGTTGCAAACCTTAACTGCTGTCATCACTATATTTGTCTGCACTTTCATCCCAAATTGAGCCCTGCAGGGGTAATTCCAAGTGTCATTCTCTGGCCTCTCATTGCAGATACATGCTAGGCCTGTCAGTTGTGCCTGCGGTGCTGCAGTTTGTTGGATTCCTCTTTCTGCCGGAGAGTCCACGTTGGCTCATCCAGAAAGGGCGCACGCAGAAGGCTCGCCGCGTGCTTAGTCGCATCCGCGGGAACCAGAACATCGACGAGGAGTACGACGCCATCCGTGCCAGCATTGAGGAGGAACAGGAGGAATCCGGAAGGGGTGAGCAGAGTTCCACTGCATTGTCATCCTATGACCTTAATGCCACTGCTCTAAACATTAAGGAGATAGAATTGTACAGGATCCCGACCAGGGTTCCAAACGACCACTAGGTGTGAAGCAGCATTTTTCACTTCCTGGACAGGTCGTGTGGCAGTTTAATGCCTTTTTTCTCTTGTAATTGAGCACAAATAAAGGTTAATAATCAGAATAGCCAATTAAGGAATAGTAGTACAGTTCATTGGTGACTTGACAGGATTTTACAGATGATTGCAAAAATGTTACAGGAAAAATTAGAACTATTCAAACTTTTAACTAATTTTAGCGTTTTTTCTATAGAGAACTTTACTATTAATACCTACAATAATGTAAACATTGTTGATACTATGTCTCAAAAAAAGAACTTTCCATTTGTCTCCATTTTTAGTATGATAAAGGCAATGTAGTCCCCTTATGTGTTTTTATCAAGTCGTATCAGCACCTTCTTTGCTGCTGTCTGCATACAATTCACTGTATAGTATGCATGCATGTATATATGCTTACAGTACTGACTTATATAGTGTGGTACTATCCAGTGCTGTAGTAAAAAAAAAAAAAAAAAAAACATTTAGATAATGCTTTTTCCTGCAGTTTTGCCATACCTTTACACCCCCACCCCCCCAATATAAAATCAAGAGTAGACCATATTAATAGTGGTGTGCCAAGGGGCATAGTGGTTACAACTGTTGTCTTTCATTAGAAGGACCCAGGTTCTTGCTTTTCTTACCTTTGAGCAATGTACTTGCCATAAACAACTGCTGCAGTAAAAAATTATCCAAATGTATGAATTGGTAAGTCACTGTAAGTAGCATAACACTATAAGTTGCTTGGGAGAAAGGCATCAGCTAATAAATAAATGGGAATGTAAACAGTAACATTATAAATAATAACCAAATAATACTATAAATGATAATACTATGCCAAGGCTGACAATTCAGCTGGTAATTTTTATCATGTGTGTTGAGTCCAGTAATGAGGTATCCGTCCACTGTCACCTCTTCTTTCCACCTTAATTGAGAGTGGGAAGTGTCTAGGAGCTCCTGCAGCCCGCTTAGAAGATGATCCTATCAATACAGTCTGACAGGTCTTGTGCAGCGGCCGAAAAGATGAACAGCGTCACTGTCTACGGCCTAAATATCGGTGATAAATATTAGTGCCTTAGGCTCAGTGGAAGACCAAAACACAATGAAGAAGACACAATATATGCTTTTCATTGCAAGACTCCTCAGCTGTAGGAGCAGCATTTTAATTAAATGCATTAATCTTTTTGTGCCTCTGGTCAGAGCCTCAAAAGTCATTACTTTTGTATGTATGAAATTCTGCAAAATGGATCATTGGTAGGGCTTTTGCACTTTGATTCAAGCCCTACTAAGGTACAGCCTCAAGCGACATATTTGGGAACAAACTGTTGCTGAAATGCAGAGACCTTAGTGTGCCAATTTGCACACCTCATATACTGTATGTCACCAAGAGCCGTTGCTCTCCTGACACTGATGGAGGACTGTAAACACATTCTATTGATAGCACTATCACAGCATGTTTTTTTTATTTCTGAACACATTTTGCTGCCTCTTTTCTTGTGAGAGGATTAGTGTGAAATGAAAGTCTTTGAATTAAGTCTTTGAATTTGACAAGGTTGCCTCTTGGAATCCATGATATTGGGATTGCAATTGTTATAAATACCTTTATCTTGGGGTTGGATACAAGGCTGCTTGCTAAGTGTCATGACTGGCAGGATGAAATCACAGTTTACTAGTGGACCTCAAGTTACAACACATGCACTGCATGACATCCTATAAATCTTATTATGCTATTCATTTGTTGTATGACAACATTGGCTGGTCATCCTCTCAGAAGGTGTAATATTTGTTAGGGTCTTGGTCAGTTAGGGTGGCAGTAATGGTTTTGTTAAAACTTTGTGATTCTCTTATCTATGTTAAGGATAGATAATTATTGGCTGACAAGTGGAAAAAATGAGCATTCTGGTGGTGCTGAAAAGAAGTGAAAGATTTAATAATGAAAAGTGAAAATAATAGGATAGTGTGTCAGTAAAAATGCACTTCATTTTATCATTACTATACTTACATTATTCCATCTATCCATTCATCCATCCATTTTCTTTAACTCCTCCTTAGTGGTCCACAACCCAGAATCACTAGGTCCTAAGGCTTTGAAATGACACCTTGGACAAGACACCAGTCCATTGCTTGGTGGCCACACACCTACAAAAGGCAGTTTAGAGTCACCAGTTAACCTGAATCACATGTGTTTAGACTCTAGGAGGAAACTGGAACACCAGAATAAAACCTGCACAGATAAGGGGAGAATATGCAAACTCCATACAGACTGAGCTGGGTTTTAACCTATGCCTGAAAAAGCCAAGGGGCTGCGAGGGGGTAGTGCTAAGCAGCCCTTATTTTTTTTATTCTCTATCCTTAATATTTTAATGTGTGTGTGCAGAGAGAGAGTAAAAGTGTAACAGAGCAGTACTATATGATGTAGCAATCATGCATGTTATATGTGTATATCATTATGGGTCACATACGGTGACTCAGTGATCAGAATGGAACCACATCGGGGGGGCACCTTTAATTCACATATCACTCTTCTCAGTTTGATTTGAAGAAGTGCCATAAGGATTTGGTTTGCTTTAATTTGAAGTGAGTATAAGATTGATGCAGTGCACACATCTCAACAGCAGTAAGTAAATTAGCTACAATGACATCTCATAGGCAAAAATAACATGGAAATAGCAGCAGGGAACCCATGCAGAAAGACAGGCTGAAATCCTTATAAATCCTTATAAATAAACAGTAAGTTATCTCTTATTTCAGTGTAACTTTATTGTAAAATATTTCATTTATGAGTGCAGTTGCCCCCCCCCCCAATATAAGAGATACAGAAATGACTTATTACTCAGTGTTTGTAAGTCAAATATGACAAGAGGGTGAGATGTTCACTCATGTATTGTGTGCTTGACAAAACAGGTGTATTTGAGAACCATGTGCCTGTATCTACCTCTGTGTTGAGTTGCATGTTGCTTTGGAGGAAAAAAAAATGGCAGCTAAAGCAATAAATGTATGTCAGCAACAAAACAGATCTGCAGCCTAAGAGGCAACGGTGGAGTTTTTTCCATACAGGAACAGAGCAGAATGTCTGTCTCTCCCAGTTAAATAATCATGAACAGTGAGGAGACAGCCCCTCTCACTAGTGAGTTGCAGAGTCTCCTCCATGCAGTAAAAAATGTCTCCTGGTACTTTTCAGAGCATAGAGTAACTGAAAAAGCTCAGGAAACAACCAGACAAGTGTTTGTCCTCACCTGTAGCTCTGCAATTTATTGCTTTACCCCATACATCACATGATACCCGAAATATGCTAAATGTTCAGAAATATCAACATAGTTATAATAAATTAACTCTTGAAAGTTTGACATGAAATAATGTTAATTACATCTTCGAGTTGTGAGAGTTTATAGCATGAAGAATCTTTCAGAAATGAATTATCTGTAAAGTAGCACAAACCTGTATAGCTTTATAGACAGAATTTATGCTAGTTTTTGAGTACTCTGTAGTATGGTCCTTATTTGAGGTTTATCACTGCTATGGGGTTTTTTTTTTGGGGGGGGGGGGGCTCAAGAACACCCAAAAATATTTAAAAAGAAATTAATGGTACATTATATCTTTGTTTTAGGAGAGTCCACCTTTTGTAGATTCCCCCCCCCTCCTTCTTTTCAATAACAAATTGTCCTCCGGGATCATTGTTGTATCTGCAAATTTAACTGTGAATTATTTGTATACATTAGACAAAGGAGGTGTGGAGAATGTATGCTGGATTAAGGAGAAAACCAGACTAGTGCTAAACCACATATCTGGATTTGAACATTTGCCTGGAAGAGAGTGTGTTGAATTTAATTTGATTTTTAAATTATGAATGCAGGGATAAGTGCCAGTTAAGCGTGCTAATTTCCTAGGCATTATAGTTGTTGCATTACTTTGCATTAGACATTTTGTTCAGAGGTTTCTTTTCAATTTGATTGCCAAAAAAGACTGCTTTGAGCTTGTTTTTTTTTTTTTTTATTTCAGTGCTAACTGTTTCTGCAGGTTACAGTTTCCAATCAAGCATGGTTTTAAATGAATGGAAATTATGGTCTGACTTTTAAAAAATGCAATATTCATTATACAGCGAGTCAAAAGTGTAGAACCACCCAAATACTTTTATAATGCCTAATGTTGGATGGATCTAACAATACTATTTTGCATTAGACCAATGGATGTTACCAAGTTATGTGAGCACACTCTTCCACCAACTTGAAGGCAGCCATCTTAAAATCAACTAAATACTGTATTTCCAAAAGGAAAGGGGATTGTGTGACCACTAACATGTTTTAAACAGAATTTCTGGTTAGATGCTAGTACAAGCCTCAATGATGCGTGTCTTCAAATGTCCAGAAATTCTTTATGTTCAAACGAATTCGGAGCAACATGTAAGGCTGAAAATGGACAGCACATTGAACATATTCTGTGAAATGGTCTCAGTTGACGCCTGTTTCACTCAGCATGGCTGTTTAATGTCTGCACCATGAAGGGTCAAACTTTATAAAAATAAAGATGTCAAAAAACATCCTCACCATTAGATGTCTTCTGAAATTTTAAATGTTAGAGTGGTCATATGACCCTCTTCAGTAGTAGTAGACTACTATATATGCGGTATATGCTGAGAAGAGTTCTGAATTTCTTTGGCCTGAGGTCAGCCAAAGTCTGAATTGGGAATTTTTTCAAAACTGACTGATCCTTTTTATGCCAAGAGCAAAAGCCATTGTTGAGCTGCAGATTGCAATTCATGCTGCATACTCTGATAAATATCAGCAGAGTGTTTGGGCTGCATGGACTTTACACATCCCATTAAAAATCCAACCGTATAGTCAGCTAACCTTTGCAGGCCTTTGTGCACAAAATTTTAAGCACATATACGTGCACAACAAGCATGGTTTGTTTCAAGATCCTTTCACTTCTGACAGCACTGTGTATGGTGTTTGTTTTAAAATGTCTGTAATGCCTTGGGTGCTTGGTAAACAGGACAAAAGGCAAACTTTCCTTTTGTGGTAATGATTTCTTGTTTTTATCCATACAGTATTTCTTGTGGTGTTTATGAACATAAAGTGAGTCTTGTTTGGAAGAGGGGTGCTGGTCAAGGAACTGGGAAGGGACAGGTTCCCTTCTTGCTTTGGGCAAACAAGATAGTCACGTTCATCTCCTCTCTGTCTCTTGTCTCTATCCTCCTACCTTGTTTTTGCCAGAAACCAGTGTGTTGCGTTTATTAACTGGTGTGTTGGGTGTGTCCCGTTCCTCCCCGTCTCCTCCCTGTGCAGAACTTGTTGGTTACAATGTCATTTCAATGGTTCCTTCAAGCTGAAACATGGCTTTTAAATGTTTTAAATATGAAATTCATTATTTGTTAAATAGTAGTACTCTGGTCGGGGATGACTGCGCTTTTTGTTTCAGATTGTTTTTGCATGATGGCTTATATTTTTCCAGTGACATGAATGTAAATTTGTGAAAGGATTTGTACCAATGTTCACCCAGTTATGGTGCAAGACAGTCAACGAATCTTACTTTGTTTTAATTCAGGATTCATGAAGTTATTTAATATTTAAAATGTAAGATAACTTATTGAAGTCACTGTTTGTAGTTACATTTATTACTCTTGATTTTGTTTGGATCACTTTGTTCATTTCTAGCAGTAAAAGCCTTTCTGAGGTTCTTCTGAGAAAAGACGCCAGGTCCATTCTAATATTCTTTTATGATTCTGACTTGTAAATAACTTTTTTATACTTTAAATTTCTTGGTGGTTGATTTTCCCAAGAACTTTTTTGTTTCCAGTTGTCCTAATACTCTGGGATTTTGGGTCATATAAGCACTGTGATTAAAGAAACTTATATTAGTGTGCAAAATCATTTGTAATTTTAATGAGAAAGCAGGGCATGACAGCAGTGCCATTTTTACTGAAGTATTAGTAAATAATTTTTCATTTTGCAGATGTGTCCATTTCAGAAATGCCCATATCTGAGGTGCACTTAGTCCCCCTCAGGGAAACTTTTGTTTTCAATCAAAAATCAAAGTTCTTTTCTTCTAACTGTGCTATTTTGATTGCTTTCTGAGAGGCAGAATTTAAAGAAATTGAAGCTCAACGGAAAGCGACGTCATTCTGAAAGGTTGGTGCAGTTCGGCGCCTGCCAAACACCTGCTCTCGGTAACAGGCAGGCATGCAGCTGTGCTTCTCTGTATTTTACTCATTTGTTTGGGAATTACCAGCCCAGTTTGCCTCAAAGATTCTGTTCAGAGCCCCAGGTGCTTTTATGGATCACCTCTGTGGTTGGGTGGCTGTATGGACTGAAAGGATTGGCTGGAGGGTTGTTGGGAACATTACTATGATTGCCATGTGATTTTAAAGGAATTAGGGAGTGAAGGAGCAATGCTGTTCACCGCAGACAGAATTCATTTTCTTTCTTGTGTTAAACATTGGCCAAACAAGACTTAATGATACATCGCACAGCAAATGTGCTCCACTTGCGAGGCACACGATCTCAGCAATTTGGCCTAGACAGTCAAGCAGGCAATGAGGGAGGTTGTTTATGACCGAGTTTGTACTCTTGGCATACGCTGGCACAGACACAAAAGCCCTTTGATCATGTCTTAAGTTGTGCACTTTGTTTTGTCCAGTGTGTGTCTGTAGCACATGCTGCCTAGATCGCCACAGCCTCTTCGATGTTACGAAGCGGCCCTTTCTTTGTCACACAGTTATACTTTATATGGCTTTCATCCCATAGTTGGAGCTGCTAGCTTACTGGGCAGCACAGCTGTACAGTGCCCCATTTCAATCTTGGGACAAAGCGGTTGTCTGCTGCAAGCCTTGCGTAGCTTGTCCATGCAATGAAGTTAACCAAACAGGACAACAAATAGGTAGTGTGTGTCGCTCGCTCAGCCGATTATAAAAGGTGACACCAGACAGATTTTGTGCAGCGTTTGTACTCAGTTTTATCCTACATTTATTCAGATGGAAAGAGCAGCTGATTTTACTAAAGTGTGTGACCACCTCCAAGGGTTTTTGTACACAAAGATGATCTCACTTTTCTGCATCAGGACAGTTTTCTTCTGCTTAGTGCTGTGAATAAATTATATGAGTGTGAAAGATTATATGAGTGTGAATGAGCAGCAAATGTCACTAAAATGTTACTGTGCTAATTTTGGTGCAAGTGAGTCCCATTACTGTTTCAGTCATGTCCTTAAAATGTAAAAAAGTAATACTGTATACTCATCATTGCTCTTTGTTAAAGTTTCCTAAACTAGAATATATCCAGAGTATGGTAGTCAACACAGATTTGTCAGCCTTCGTGATGTAATCTGACTGTCAGTGTACAATTGATGAGGCTTATATATACAGTCCATACACATTATATATACACAACTGACTTACCACTACTTTTACAGAGAATCAGAAAATACTGCCTTTAGCTCATAAATCCACCATAATGGAACCCTACCTGGTCTCGCCAAAAATCACTACTGTGCACCTTTTCTGACTCTTTCATAAAAATTTTCCTACATTTGTACCTTTCCTGTAGTAATTCAGCCATTTTTCATTTCAAAGTAGCCTCTAGCTTTCAAATACATCATAACCCCTTTTCATGTTGTTTCTCTGTCATTTTGAAGCATTATTACTCTGTTAGTCACCTTGTTGCTGGTTGTGCTAAGTAATTGTACGGGTGTCTCAATTTTATGTGTATTGAATATTCCCTCTGCATGCAATTTCCTTCTAAACAGTATTTGTGGCAACCATGTAAAATGAAGAGACATCTCTGAGAGACATTACCTAAAGTCTTTGAGTTGAAGGAGGTCAGGGCTGTATGCATTTTTACATACTGAGGTTTCTGTTTGTGTAGACTGTGTACACACCCAATTTTTCCAGTTTTCTTCTGGGGCTTTGCAATAGTTGTGGTGTCTGTATGGTGTCCACCACACCTTATAGCATCTTATAAAGAGACATTAAGTTTCCATTGACGGTGCTGTCGCAACACATTGTGCATAACAGTTTAAATGGCACCATTGCAGGCATGTGCTTCTGAGCCATTAGTCTTGTTCTGGTTCTTGTCTCTAAAATATTCATAGTCTTAACTGTAATGCACTGTTTGTTTTGAGTTAAAATGTTGCATGCTTTTGTGCTCATAAATGTCCATTAGTACAGGGAGGCACTAGAGTAGTTCTCAGAAGACAGTGATGAATGTTTTGGGTTTTTCTCATAAGGAAAAGTATATGCATTAGCAGCCCAGCCAGTGCACCATGGAGAACCCTTCACAAAATGGTGCCAGCAGCATTATTCAGACGCCACAGTTGAATTCCGCACACAGCATTATGTTGACCCTTTGTTAAGGGATTTCAGTGACACTGTTGGAAGGACCTTGCCAAAGTTTCTGCCAGACCATTGTGGTGGTTTATTGTCAAAATCCCACTCAAAGTCTCATAACAACCCCTTGACAAAGCTTTTGTCAACAGCATCAAAATGGCTTAGAGAAAGTCCTACCAAGCAGATCATAGTGAGCATTTGACAAAAGCCCTACCCACAAGTTTTGTAATGACTGCTTGAGAAAGACCTGCTAAAATGGGGTACAAATAGTTTTGATGATCAGCTGAAACATCCACAAAGTTGATGCGCTGTCACTGTGCTACAGAAGTCCATCTCAGAGAATGCCAGTGGAGAGAACACAGTCTTGAAAAGAAAAAAAAAAATTGTGCATTTCTTGGCCTGAAAAGGTTTGGACAACAAAGCTGAAATGGTTTTGTGCTAAACTCCCATCTTAGCACCGGTCTTCCCATTGTTTTGCAAGATCCCCTGTGACACACTGGGGTGGGTTCTTCATCACCCACCCATAGTTTAGATGCAGGTGGTCTTTCAGTGACACTTTGCTTGTCTAGTACCGTCTCATAGCAGTCAACACGCCCATGGCTGTTAAGTTCATTCAAATGAAGTCCGCAATGACTTGCTGCTGTATTTGTCATAAAGTGATAATTAACCACATTTGAAAAGAAAGTAAATAACTAGTTGTGAAAGTATCAGTGTAATACAGGTTCTGTACAATTCTGTTTCGTAGAAAACATATCTGTGATAATGTTTGTTTCCCACAATGCTGTTATCCGTAAATGTGGTGCATTCAGGGTCAAAACCGGCGTTCTGTGTTTCTTAGCCGTGTATCAGGAGTTCAGTATCTCATATAGAAAACTGAGGTATTTTATATCTTTTCTGCTTGTACCTTTTCTGTTCTGTTAGTCTGATATAATGTTCTCTTTTTGTTATTTATGGAAGAAAATAGATAAATAAAAGCGGATTCGCAAGATGTTGCATAATAAAGTTAGGAGTATAAATTTTAACTTCCATATGAAATGCACCTCTACTCTCTTCAAAATTGTTCAGATGGTTTGTTTTTGCAGTAATTAATGGGACAGAAGCCACTGCAGGGATATTTTTGTGCTTGTGTGAATGTCTGAAAATTCCTTCATTATATTTTTTGACATAACATGGCTTTGAACTTATATTATTTTTTCATTGGCATTAAGTTTCTCCTCCTATCCACTCTATGATAAAACAGTTTAAACCCCCCTCCAATGCACCTAGCCTTACTCTCCTTCCATTCGGTCTCTTGCACACATAATATATCAACCTTCCTTTTCTCCATCATATCAGCAAGCTCTCTCCCTTTACCAGTCATACTACCAACATTCAAAATTCCTATCATCACGTCCACTCTCTTAACCTTCCTCCTCTCCTCCTTCCTCCGGAAATGCCTTCCTCCTCTTTTCCTTCGGCCTCTTCTCCTTCTTCGGCTAACAGTAGCCCAATTTCCGCCAGCACCCTGTCTGCTAGCAGTGCTGGTGGCGGTTGTTGTTAACCCGGGGCTCGACCAATCCGGTATGGAAATTTGTATTTTTGTCCGCATATTTGGTTTGGCAAATTTTTACGCCGGATGCCCTTCCTGACGCAACCCTCTCCATTTATCCGGGCTTGGGACCGGCACAAAGAAATACACTAGTTTGTACATGCCCTTGTGGCTGGATTGTTTGTATGTATGCATGTATGTATGTATGTATGTACAGTATGCATGTATATCCCATGTTACTCCTGCTTCTCCAAGCCTTGTTGGATGCTGAATTTGAAATTTTCAAAATGGTAACTAGCCTAGTGTGCAGTTTAATAAACTTTATTACACTTATGGTGAGAAGTACCTGTGTGCCAAATTTTGAAGTCTGTGGGTTCAAAAACAAAGGCATGTATGAAGAACAGCAATACAATTTTATAAATGTAGACATGGTTTACACAAGTCATTAATCTTGCTGTCTCTGAATAAGGACTTTAAAGCATTTTGTTATGCAGTTTATAACAGATACCAAACAAGAATTCAAAGATTCTCAGCTTTTCCAAAGTTGGTGGACAGTCCTTAGTGGGTTGGCTTTGTGGTAAATATCAAAATTAAAGACCAAGTAATTATTAACAAGTCCCATCTGACATGTTGGAATAACTTATGTGCAGTTGTTTGGTTGTCTGTCTCTTTATTTGGTTGCGTGTCCTCACCAGCTGAGCATTTTTCTCTCTGCTGTGCTTCAGCCAATGCCACCTCAAACATCTGCTGTGCCCACCAAGCTTAATATGCTGTTATCGGTGGGCCCGACGTGTGTTGTGCAACATTTTATCATCTCGCTTTGCAGCACTGTGTAAATGACCTGAATGCCTGCTGAATGGTAGTACATGGGGCGAGAATGGCAGCACAGTGGTGGTGACATCATTTTATTAGTACTGGGGAGCTGTACGTAGTAGCATTCCTTCTGTTTCAACCTTGAATGGGTATAAATCTTTTGCTTTTGACGTAACTTAAAATTAGTTAAGTATGCTTAATGTATGCTTCTAATTTAAATTCACAGCTGCAGTTTAAAAGTTGCGTTTGAATAGCCCAAGATGTTGAAGGAAAAAAGTGAGAAACTGTCGGCGATTAGGAGAAAAAGACCGCATTTACCTTGAAAAGGGCACATTTGGGAACAAGTGTGACAGAACAAAGAGGTGGGGCTGGCTGGAGCATGTCACTCCCAGCACCACCACGCTGCCAAGGCCCGAGGTGGAGAGATCCAGAGACAACTGCTGGCACACATGCAGCATCTGTGTTGGGGCCTGCGGCCTCACTCCCTCACAGGCCTTGCTGATGCCAAAAGCCTGACAAGTTTCAGTTTATTAACTTACGTTCACCACGAAATCTTTGTATTGAATGTGTAAACGTTGGGCACCTTTTATGATCAAATGCTGCTTAATTGGCTGCTTTTAATCCACTTAGGTTTATGACAGACTAAACTATGAAATGGCCTTCCAGGTCAGAAGCGAGTTGCAGTCTCCACAGCGTAAAGGAATACACGAGAACTGCGGTGGAGAAAGTGTGACATCAAAGCCATCGTTCCTGGCTTCACCGTGACAGCAATGAGAGCATTCACAGCAGCATCTTCTTCGGGTCTCAGAACCCTCTCAAGCGCCCACCTGACTGTGCTTAAGGCTCCCCAAACAACTTAACCTGTTTTTAGCCATTAGATTTTTTTTTTTTTTGATGAATCATTAGGCAGCATATTGCACCTGTGTTTTCTGTGAATTTTTCTTAATAGTTTTCTTAAAAATTGTACTTTATAATTACCAGTTTTAAGTATTTAAGTAATACTGATATATAAAATTTACCATTTAAATGAAAATGGGTGAAAATTTAGCTCACATTTTAAGATGCGTTATGCTTTTTCTGTTAAATTAAATGGTAGTTATGGCCCTGGTATTAAAAAAAACCTCAATTCATAAATTTTTTTTTTTTTTTGGGGGGGAAATATTATACACCCATCCTTCACTTAAGCGCATCTTGTGGCAACACCAGTACAACTGTATGCAGAAACATGAATTATTTTCTCATTCACCAGGCTAGAAATTGTCATTACAGTCACTTTGTCAATTACTACCTTTATTAAAAAAGGAAATGTTCAGTAACATCTTGAATTAATTTCTTCTACTTTCATTTCAGCCAAATGGCTTCCATGCATGTGCTTTTGAGATTTTGGCAAAGAAAAACTGATGTGTTTACTTAATTTTGCATAGATGATTCCTGTCTGAGCATCGCCGATCTCTGGTTATAGGTTTAGTGCAATCATGTGATACAACAATAACAATCTGGGATGAACATGCATGGGAACATTTAAGAAAATTACAGAATGCAAATTCATTTACCCATTTGGAGAAACTCAGTTATCCTTAGTGCAAGGCAACATGGGAGAACAGCATTTTGTGGATTTTGACAGTCGCAGCCATCTGTTAATGTGAATGTAATTTGATGACTGAAACCCGCATTTGTTACTGTTAATAATAATACGTTTACCTGATGGTTTTTCCCCCGTTTGCAGCATTAAGCTACTTAGAGCGTATCTAGCTTTTTAAACACCTGGGGTAATTTTTACTGTATTAATTCAGGGTAAATAATGTGATCAAGTGCAATGAGCAGGAATGGGATTCAAACCTGGCTCCTAATGAGTCCTTGAAATGAACTGCTTGTACTGGCTCGGTTACCGAACGCTGAAGGTCTCTGCAGCAGATTCTGGTTCTCGGATGTGCAGTCTGTTCTCTGCTTCTCAGGGTATTGCACTGCTAGGCAAGGTTTAAATAAAGGGTGGTAAGGACATTCCCACACCGCAGTCATATAAATTGCACTTTCATGGTGTATGTTCGTTGTTTGGTCCACCTGACTGAGCCATAGAAATGGGCTGAAATAGTTGATAGATAGAAGCTGCTTGGCCCTGCATGTGAAGAAAAAAGAAATAGAAATTAGGTATAATTGTAAGTACAGTACATAAGGGTATGGACCTCATATATTGAGGTTATGAATAATTTTTTTTCATGGTGCTAAGTCTTCTCGAGTGCATAAATATATTATAATCTTTGCTGATGTGAGAGTTGCAATACAGTAGAATATTTTCTTTTTAGTAAAATATACTGGCACATTATATTATTACTGTCTCCATAAATATTTTTACTTCCTTTGGTGATACTGTATAAATTCATATTTAAATATTTATAGATATTTGCCTGCCGAAGAATATCTCCTCAAGCTGCCTAGCTACCTGTGTGAATGTCCACCTACAACAGCACTGCAGTTATGTCCAGTGTCCTGGTTGTCCTACATTCTGTACTTGTTCTGCTAAAACGTTCTATATTACAAAATGAAATGATGATCCCAGTCACCATGTTTTGTTCAGTGTCATTGTGCTGTGGAAATCCTGAATAGGGTTGTTGCTGGGCACCAGGTGAGCACTCTGCTCTACTTGTTTGCGGGGACAGTGTTGAGCGTTGTCCCTGCAGCGTTATCCCAGCGTGACGCTGACCTTTGCTGTAAGCCATGTTCACAAATCAAGCCTGATTACTTTGGAAAAGGAACAACCTCTAATGAGGCCCGCCATGGAGACTGAAACACGAGATATTACAGGATGTTTTGAAGGAATCAAGGCTCATTCTTCGCTGATGTCACAGGAAATTATAAGATTGAGAAGCCCTTCAGTGCTGGTTATAAACAAATGTACTGTGACTATTGCTCAACTGACTATTCCACATTTTTAAAACACATACACATGGTTGCCGAGTTGCTATGCTCCCACGTAAAATGTGCGCATGCAGTAGAAACTATTTTAAATTTTGATTTCCCCCCCCCCCATTTCTTCCTGTGCAAGCAATATGTGATACGATACTCTCATGATGCTGGGCAGCAGCAGTGATCCGCATCTCCCAGTCTGCCACGCGGTCGCTAATGTATACAGCCGATGCTCTACAGTGTTCTGTGTTGCCAGCGCTTTTTTGGAACACCCCCCCCCCCCCACATCCATGTTGTGTTTTGTGCATTCATCATCTCTACAAAATGCCCATCTGTGTCTTCGTCTCCTAAAAGCGGCATGAACGCAGAAAGCCCATGACTTTTAAGGTAGGCTAGGTTATCATGTCAGCTAGGTGTTATGATGTGGGTGGGTGGAAGTAATCGCGAGAAACCACGGTAATAAGTTAGTTCCGTTAAACTTGTTACTGAATGTTGTTTCCGACAAAGTGTGTTACTGTTAGCCGGGAGCTAGCGCTAAACATTATCGAATGGCAGTAAATAAAAACGGAACACGATTCCCACAATTTAAAATAAACAAAATACAAAGTCTTAGCAAGACAGTGGTTGCAGGAGAGTTCACAAGGGGCTGCGGGAAACCGAACTGGCAGGACGTCTGGGTAGAAACCGAATCGCATCCATGATTGGTTCCTACGTCAATCAGTCATCCAATCAATGCTCAGTCTGAAGCCGGGGGTAAAGCAGCCACAGGTGTGACAGCACTGTAGGTTAGGTTATTAAATGCATTTTTGACTTACGATGTAAGGGTGTGCTTTTTATTTATACTGTAAGCTTACTTAATGCACACTTGTTCTGAATTGTGTGTCACTTGGAGGAAAGTGTCTGTTAAATTAAAATTAAATCTAAATTATAGGCTGTTCTAATATTGAGCTTTGCTATAGACTAAGATGTAAGGTGTGGAACAGAAACTGGTTTTAGTCCACTTATGGTCTAGTTAACGTCCAACTTGAGAATTGAGGTGCTGGGAACTGCATCAGTCTGTTTAACTGTCCAATTGAGTGAAATGCCCACCCCTGTGAAGAAAGGTATGTCAATTGGTCATAGACTTCAGGAAGTTATCAGATGCAGTGGTCTTGCAACCAACTACTAAATGTAAGGTTTTTTTTTTTCCTGCTTTATCCTCTGTTGTCCCTGAAGCAAGTATTGGTAAACACGGTCCATCAACAACCGTAAAAGTGTGCTTTTGTAGGCTATGTGTAGCAAGAACCTTGTCACTGTTTTTGTGATCTCATGACTTCTGGGGTCAAAACATCAATCATTTTTGAGATACCTGATAAATAAAGGCAGCTGCTTCCTTTTTGATGCCTTTTGTATTACCTGAAACATGTAGATGACGTTTGGATTTTGGTGTTAGTTTGTTGAAAATAATTTGAGGACATTTCATCCATAACTCCTCATGGGTGTGCTTCCATCCTTCACCCGGTTCCTGTGTTAGTTTAAACCGACGATGGTTTAGCTTCATAGCCTGGTTTTGTTGGAGTGGTGCTGCTTTTTCCATGACTTCACTCTGTCTTTGAGGTGGACTGAACTGTGAAGCTGTGCTCAGCACTGTGTGTGAGTGTGTGTGTGTTGTCAGGATACAGTACCTGGCAGCCGACTCGCATGTTAATGGGGCTGCCCAGTGTTTTCACCTGTCTGTGGTAAAAAGTACAACAGTGCATGACCTTCATTAATGCCATCTCTATGCCTCCAGCAATGTGATGCAAAATAAGAACAGCTTTTTTTTTTTTTGCAGCAGCAGCAGCACTACATCAAAGGCCTGAACGACAAAATAATCATAACACTGCCTGCATCGGCCCTCCTTCAAAAGCTGAAGTGGAGTGGTCATTACGGCCTCTCTGGTGCCAGAGTGGACCGAATTATGTTACAGGACCTCTTTGCTCATCCATGGTAACTGTACTTGTGGTCCTTCCCCAGGTGGCCTGGTGATCTGGCACATGCTCACTTACCCCCCAACCCGACGAGCGCTCGTGGTGGGCTGTGGGTTGCAGATGTTCCAGCAGCTCTCTGGGATCAACACTGTTATGTAGGTATTGGCTTCTTTTTCACGGTTGTGCCCTTGCGGTGCTTGTCGCCTGTAGTCTGGATGCGGATGCGTGTGCTGCGGAATGAAGTACAACAGAGGCCTTCAGCTTGGAGCTCTTTCTGTTCCAAAGCTCTTCCTAAGAGTTATTAATAATTAGCACAAATGATCTCGACTTTTAGATTTTGCATTTTTTAAAACTGCCACAATTGATGTCTTGCGCCCAGATGCCGAGCAGTCTTTGTACCTACAACCAAATGCCGTTTTACAAGATCTTTGAAAATATTTTATGACAGCAGATTCTTTTGGCAGACAGGAGGGTAGGGGAGCCAAATAAAACCACCCCTGGTCTGAATATTTTTTATCCTTTGAAACACGTGGACAGGGTCGGCTCAGTTATTGCACAAGGAAATGCTGGAGAAGGATTGCTTCCAGCTACAGCCTGAGGAGTCAGGCTGGTGGGACGTCAAGCTATATGTGTAAACCTTAAAGCTTGTAGTGTACTGTCAAAAAGCACAGTGAACCTTGATCAAAAGGTACACCAGGCAAGAGGCCGGTTTGGGTTTTGACCCCCTTCTGTGAACACGGCACTTTCCCAGCACCGTTCCCTCTCAAGGGTGGATAAAGGAAGGTGTGGTGATCAATGTTACTGTTACTGTCAGCAGCTCCATGTCAACATTTGCCAAGACAAACAGAAAGTCCCGGATGCGGGGCTTGAACGCCGGTCTGTTGCCGTGCACGACGACATCACACGGAGTGTGGGGGGGGGACTGCTTCCTGGAGGAGGTGGGCACCTCTGTTGTATCGAGAGTCATTTATAGGAGGGGATTGCGTCCCACTTGCTCACAGGCCTGTGTAAACATAGCATGTCACCTTGTTTAAAGGTGGTGTGTGTGTGTGTGTGTGTGTGTGTTGTGGAACTGACTGAAGTTAAAAAATAAAAATAAATAAATAAAAGGAACACATGTGAACTGCCTTTGTGTCAAACACGTAGGAGTTCTTTATCTGAAGGCCAGAATCAGCTTCACTGTTTACATATACAGGGTCTGAGTGTGTTTGTTTGAGAGAGATGGAGACGTGCGCAGTGAGTGCCTGCGACATTGTACCTGTTTTTCTTCATGCTTTTTTCCAGCTAGTGTCAGCATGAGGACCTACACAATGGTGGGTAACAGTGGAACAACATTAGAACCTGGAGACGTGAATGAACACACACTGGCCTTACACACAGTCTTACTAGAGAGCTCTCTGAGCACTGAAAAGTCCTGGGAACGTCACTTAAAGACGTGGGCATTCTAAGGAAATTTGCTGCCAGTCATAATGAGTTTTTAATGTTCCCTGTGGGGGAAGAGGGCAGCAGTGTTGGCATGAGCATTGCACACACTGTCCATTGTGTGTGTGTGTGTGTGTGTGTCTCTCTCTGTGTTTACGGTCTTTGAGCTTCAATGGGTGTGTGATCAACAGTGTGGGAAAATTAACTGTTAAAAATGGCAGTTTCCAGACTATGAATTTTAGAAAGTTGGATAAAATGCTGTCTTAGAAGCCTCACGTTTCACGTTACGCTGAAGACCTCCTGCTGAGAGCCTGGCCCAGCAACACTTTAGTTGACCTACAGAGAGCCTGTACAACCACACCAGCTTTATATCCACAAAATACTGCTTTAAATAAAGTCTACATTCTGTTAAAAACATAAATAGGATGAGGTAAAGTAGGCTCATTAAAGAATTCATTGTGGCTGGCTTTATATATCAAAATGAACATATGTGAAATACAAATGTATAGAAATCAAGTCCTATTTTGAACTCATGAATAAAACAGCAGTAACATTAGTTCTTTTTGTTGATGTGGGATGGCTGGTGATCACACAAGCTTAAGCGCATTAGGAGTTTGAAATGTTCGGTGGCCACTGCTTTTCCACAAGTTTGTAGACTGGGTTTCGGTTGTCATCCTGTCACCACCAGACACTTTTGCAGATGTCAGAAATGCTCCCACACTGCTGGTTAGAATGTAAGCGCAAATGTGGAGCGTTTCATTTCCAGAACTAAAATAATATGTGTGTGTTTGCGTGTGGTGTGTGCGTACATGTATGTATGTGTCTGTGTGTCAATGTCTGTGCATGTGCACTCGTGTGTGCGTGCGTGCGTGCGGCTGTTCGCAAGCGTCCATCTGCATGCAGCTACATCTCTGCTGATGCGTTTGTGCTGGTCCAGGTCCACTTCATCGTCACTCTGCATGTACACAGAAGTCCAAGACAGAAGACTTGGCAACAGAACAGCCTGACAACAGAGACAAATTGAGGCAGCTGGTGGTAGACAAATAAATAGATAAACGGTAACTCTGTTCTGAAGGTAAGAACATTCCAGCTTGTGGGCAGATCACTCCCTGAGCTCCAAGTGTCCCAAAATGGCAGAGGTGGCTCAGGGACATCCACCTGCCCCTAGGTGCGCCTTGTTAAAAAGCAGTTGCCGTGGTGACAAAGTCGCACGCAAGTGCTGTGATGCCTTGTTGGTCTCATCCTGTGGGAAGGGCAAAGCCTGGGGTCTTGCTGTTGTGTAGTAATGGAAGACGTTGGCCGTCGACAGCGTTCCGTCTTCCTCGGATGCCAGTTTTTGCCGAGCGGTGGCTGGAGCAGAGACCTGGGCATCTGGGTGTCTGCGCGGGGCCGCCTATGGCCTGTAGGCAGCAATCAGGGCTTCTCGCTCTCACTTCCTCTCCCGGTTGCTGCAGTTCGTTCACTGTAATGCACCGTGTTTGCAACCTTAAGCTGTGTGTTTTTGTAGCAAAAAAAACAGCAGTTGTTGTGGTTCCATTTTGTAACACAGAAATGGTGTTTGAACAGATGTTATTTCTTGTGACGGCGTGATGTCGCCTTCCAGTCAAACATCTCGGTCCAGATCTAACTATGTGGTCTGTGTACTTTACCTGAGCTGATAGGGTGAGAACGCCACCGTGTAAATGAGTAAATCGCTGTAACCTAATGAACACTGCAAGTCCCTTTGGGCAAGCGCATCAGCTAGATGGATGCACGATGATCACGTACGTTTGCGGCCATACCTTTCAGCAGCGCTGCTAACGCAGCGAGGTGCCCGCTGACCTTCCGGGGAGAAGAGTGCGAGGAGAGTGATGCCCCTTGCTGGCGAATGTGGGGTGATGGACAGGCCAGGGGCATCTTTGTCTGCAAGGTGGTCATTAGCCAGGTTTCTTCTGTCACCGAGTCCCACTGAATATGCAAGTGTGTTGATCTATGAGAAGCCTGCGATGTCCAGGATGACAATCTGCCTCCACTTCAATACACAAGCAAACACCCTTCAAGACACTTAAGCATCAGTCACTATGTTTACGGTGTTTTGTTTTCTCTGCATGTAGGTACTACAGCGCCACCATCCTGCAGATGTCAGGAGTGCGTGACGATAAACTGGCCATCTGGTTGGCGGCAGCCACAGCCTTCACCAACTTCCTGTTCACCCTGCTGGGCGTGTGGCTGGTGGATAGAGTGGGCCGCAGGAGACTCACCATGGGCAGCATCATTGGTGAGGGGCAGCAGGTGGCGGGCTGCTTAAAGCTGTCATCTTGCACCTGAAAGACTTCAGTTTAAATCCCACCTACCACTACAGTGCAATAAGAATTACCCTAAATTGCTGTTTACTTAATGTACAAACTACTTTGAAGCATCTGCAAAAAAAACAACTTGGTCATTCCCTTGGCAAATACTGTGTGGATGACCACAGTGACAGAATTTGTTCCGTCATGAAACATTTGACATGCATGACAGTTTAAAGCGGTTATGGAATGTGTGGAACTTACCGGCTAGCACTGTGTGAGCACACTGTCGGACATCCTGGCAGTTCCTCATCCCGCTCTTTCTGCCCCTTTGTTGCTGTGGTTCAGTGCTGTTTCTTTTGTTAATGTTATTTAAATGTCAGCCTTAGTGCCGCTGCTTAGTTGAAACGATTCAGACAGTACGGCTGATATAATGAAGATGACAGTGCTGTTTTGTGTCAGGGACAGTGACAGTATGACTGTGTGTCTCTTAGGAACATGCCTGAGCCTTATGTTGCTGGCGATCGGCTTCTTGCTATCGGCACAGAACTCGCCCCCGGTGACCCTCCACCCGGCAGGCCTCAACTCCACCTGCGCACGCTACGAGTAAGAGCCGAGGACAGCGCTAGGTTTACATGTTTGTGCCTGTCCTTTACACACTTTGTGTGTCCTTTAACACTTCAGTCACAAAGCTCGCAGTTCAAATCCCCGCTCCTTAATAAGGGTGGAACCACCACTGTCTTGGAACTAAGATGTCAAGAAAGTAAGGGTTAATAAATACATTTCCTGCACATGTACTAGTGTAATATACTCGTGTGAGTGGTGCAAAGTGGCAACCCTGGAGTTCCATTAGGGAGTGGGGACTCCCTCTCAGTAGGGGGTGAGTCAGTGTGTCTGTGGTTGGAAGTCGGAAGGCCCACACGCACACACGGTGCTTTATCACAGGCGTTGCGCACCTGGCCGTGTGGCCGTGACTGTCTTGTGTCTCCTCTCTGCAGCCTATGTGAGCCCTGCATGCTGGACCCAGGCTGTGGCTTCTGTTACCGTGAGAACCGCACGGCTGTGTTTGCCTCCTCCTGTGTCCCTGTCAATCCGGCCTCCACCGAGGAAGCAGCATGGGGCAGGTGAGGCCCACAGGGAAGCATCGTCCTCCCATCCTGCTTGTCAATCACAGCTTTGAACGAATACATTTCACATCTATTTCTGATACTTTGCCTCTCCTTGGTGTCCCTTTCACTGGTGGGTTGCCGTAAATGACACATATCTCCTCACGACTGCAAGCTGCACAAACAACTGTGAGCTCTAAAGACTGGACGTACAGTCGCTGACAATTGGTCACTTTTGACTGTGGGCCGTATTTCCCAAAAACTTTCTGCGTGAAATTGCGTTTTGGCAAACAGCTGTATTGTGAGCAGCTCAGCGCATTGGTCTCATTGTAGGCATCCTAACTGCACGCTGGCTGTGAGTGACCATCTGCATGTCCTGTGGATCTGTTCTGCACAGGTGTTCCAACACAACAGAAGCAAATGATGGACTGTACTGGGCCTATAACTACTGCCCCACATCCTACTCCTGGATGGTCCTCCTCGGCCTCATCTTGTACCTGGCTTTCTTTGCTCCTGGTAGGAGAAGGAGCTGCGCCGCTGTCTTCATCCCGTGTGTTTAAGTGCTCCTCATCATTGCCGTGTCGCTGCTTTCACAGGGATGGGCCCCATGCCATGGACAATCAACTCTGAGATCTATCCCCTGTGGGCAAGGAGCACAGGAAATGCCTGTTCAGCTGGGATCAACTGGGCTTTCAATGTTCTTGTTTCTCTAACCTTCCTCCACGTTGCTGAGTATCTCACCTATTACGGTACAAGTCTGCTCCGCCCACCATGATCGGCACACTGCACGTCACCCAGCGCTGTAATTGGAGATGGTTACATTTCCATACACTGCAGCACTTTTGGCATAACATCGTTTTTCATAACATCCTTCATGTAGGAGGAGCAGGTGGTGTCATGCTTACAGGTTGATCTCCCTGTGGTTCACATACCCTTGATCGAGGTCCTTTGCTGAAGTGAAACAGTACAAATTGTGTGTTTGTTTTCAAACCTGACATTATAAGTCATTTTGGAGAAAAGCATCAGCCACACAAATTACAGCAGCTCCCCAGGTTACAAACTTCCAAGTAACAACCATTATTACAAACTTTTTGAGAAGTATTTAGAAATTATTTTTTCAGTAAGGCGACCAACACCAAATAATGTCAAAATGTTAACTGACGCACAGATTGGCAGCATACAGTTCCCTTAAGTTTATAACAGGCAAACAGAATCTGAATAAGCTGTAGATTATCCTCTGGTTTCTGCATGCACCAGTTAGAGCCAAGAGTAAAGCTCTGCCTCTCCACCATCCTGCACCTCTGGGATAGAGCTGTTCCTCTGTGCAGATGTTTTTCTCCAAAGAAGCACACAGCACAGCGTAAACAGCAGTGTATTTCACCAGCAGGCAGAGATACAGATACAGACATGGGTTTCTGGAGGCACTGTTTGACCATCACACATTACACCTGTGGCTGCAAACTTAAGTATTGAGAAGCCCCTGAGCTCTGTCTTAACAAACTTAGGTGAGTAACTTAGGTTACTCAGAGTAACAAACCAGCCTTCGGTGCCAAATAATTTGTAAGGAACCAACTGGAAATGTGATTATTCCAGATGTGACGATGCTGTTGTGCTGCTAATGTGCCTGTGTATGCAGTTTTTTCCACCTGTTGTTTGTACAAGGTTTATGCTGCAAGCTAAAGGCTCAAACACCATGTGATTCCAGCTGCTCTGTGGTCTTGCAGGTGCTTTCTTCATGTTCTCCGGCCTGGCTCTGCTCGGCTTCTTCTTCGTCTATGGCTGCCTGCCTGAGACCAAGGGCTGCCGGCTGGAGGAGATCGAACTGCTCTTCGAGAGCCAGCTCTGCACGTGCGGCCTGTCTGACTCAGACGAAGGCCGTCAGATTGAATATATCAGGGTAAAAGGGAGCAATTACCACCTCTCTGACAACGATGCGTCTGATGTAGAGTAGCTATGGTGGCACCTGTGTCCTCTTCTGCTTTCATCTCTAGGCCTTCTGGGTGCAACATGTGATCAATTGGGGAATTTGATCGGGCCTGCTACCAGTCGGTGTGCCGAGGAGCTGCCAGAGGGCGGCGCTCCTTCCCAGCCCAAGTGTACTGTTTTTATACAGTGTTTCTGTAGGTACGCAGTGCGATCAGCTGATCCCTGTGATCTGTCCCCTTCTGTCAGCTGCACCGCTAGTCCATCTAGTACACTACTGATCCATTATACAAGAATGTTACCATAGCATTTATAACCCTAAATAACATGGTATGTGACAAGGTATACAAAGCTTCAAAGATAGTAAAGTTGGTCAAATTATAGCCAGCCACTGGCAGCTCACCTAGTTAAAAAAGTAAGCATAAGTTAATGTGTTCAATATTTTCACTCTGATGTAAGAGATTCATATATTTTTGTATTCATACTTGGGAAAATATTGGTATTTATTGTAGGTATTAACGGTGGGGGTGTAATGACGGTGGCTGAGGTGACTAGTTCTCTAACTGTACTTTACTTGTTGCTGTCACTGGGTAGTGCCTTCATCATCCTGGGCACTGCACTGCTGCTGGTGGTTACAGGCTGTTCATTCTCATACTCTGCTGCCCTCTACTTGTAGAGTTTCACTCAGTTCCATGTCTGACTAACATAATCGATGAGTACATTTGGGGACACTGATCTAAGCAGTGTTGGATTTTCTAGTCCCCTGTGGAGTTGGTCCAGTTGCGCAGAATCCTGGAACAACAGAGTGGAGTTTCATATATACAAGTAAGTCATGTGGCTGCAGACAGCAGCCCCCATGGCATTTGGTAACAAAAGTTGAAAGTATTACTGTTACATATTTGTAATTTTTAAATGTACTTCCTGATTATTAATAAAAATACTCCTTTTTCAGTTGCAATAGTTTTCCCATTGCTAACTAACCGTGAAGATGTACGAATGTGGCACCGTTGGTCTTCAGAAAGATGCCAGAAGATATTTTTGTATACAACACTGACCAGTGTGCTTTCATGTTACACCAATATCATGTTTACATGTCATAATTCACCAGTGCAGAACATGAAATGCATTAACACTCTTTTGAAAAAGAAAAAAAAAAGACAATATGTGTTTTTTGTCTTCCTGAAGTCACTTAAAATCAGACTGCATATGTGATCTTTAAATGGCACAGTGAGTTATCTGCATAATATTCAGGTTTTGTAATTAATACTTCTAATTTGGAATGTAATAATGACATTCATCTTCAGGTAGTGTTTGCCATTCCAGTTAAAACCTCAGTAGTGAGGTAAAAACAGATTGGAGCTTGTCAGGTGTTATTTGAATTATAATCAAATGTAAATATTATGTTTCTGACTTTGTTAAATTGTGTACATTAATGGAGAACAACTTTTCCAGACAAGCAGTGATTTGGGGGACATAATGTGTGACATCCAGGGATTGTCACGTTGGTCACAAGCCTCTGTAGAGGCCTTACATGAAATTTAATTTTGGCTGGGATTTAATGTGCTGTTAGAGTAGTTGCAGGACAAATATGGAGGACATAATGTTTTGCAGTGGATATGCATTTGAGGGGATTATTTCTATTGTACACTAAAATATTCAAACTTGCTTAAAGCCTTTAAAGTAATTCTGATAATTTACAGTAGCCACTTGTTTAGAATGTGGTTGCCTTTTGACTTATTTCTACTTATTTAAAATTAATTCTAGTTTAAATGAAGAGCAATGTTAGTCATGTGCAACTACAGTGTGTGTTTCTGTATTTCACATGAACTGTTGTGTTTGAAAGGTATCATGCTTTAAAGACACTGATCAAAGCACTATCATTCCATAGTGTTGCTCTATTTGTATCCTTTTAAACAATCAGAAGAATCAGTGTTTGTTTATAGTGGACAAGTGCAATTTTTTTACACGACGTAGCAACTAAAAATGTGTTTGTACAGTTAATTACTGGTGGGATGAATTTATCGGTTCCTTAAATGTCATTGTGGCTATATGTTTTACTGCAGTTTATCTTTGTATAAATCTTATACATTCATGAAATCTATTAACTTGAATATGTAAATGAACAGATTAAGTACTTGGCTGTGTTTGGTTCTGCTTTAATAAAAAAAAAAAAAAAAGAATCCACACAATGAAACTGTGTCCCTGCTGACTATGACGGTTTTACTCTGGGTTACTAAAAAGTGTAAATTCAAAGTGCTCATGCTGAGTGTCTCACTGAACTGCTTCTCTACTTCAGAGAATGTTAGCAACCTCCTGCAGCCTCACCATCTCATCCGAGTGTGTGTGCACGTGATGCCCCCAGGTCTGAGCTCTTCCTTTCCCACTTGAGGCGCACTTTCAGCACTCATGGACCTGACCACAGACCCTAGTAGATTTCTCAGTTTTCACAGTTTCTTCACTTCCTTCGCATTTCAGTTCACATCTCCATTCTGGAAGAAAAACTGAGCCTAGCATAACCATGTCAAAATAATTTAACTTAGTCACTGAATACGATGGAAACTCCCATATCATTTACAAAGTTAATTTCATAGCCTCTGAGCTCAGAACCACTAAGCACTACACCACCTGCTGCCCTGGTCATAGAACTTGATTGTCTGCTAGGGAATTGGCAAAATGTACAAACAAGTTTGCAAGGTTTTACCTTGTTCAAGTAAAAATTTGACTTTGCTCACCTTGAACACTGTTTGTGATGACATGCATTACATGAGGCATTGGAACATTGTTCTGGTCAGCGCTGTAATGGCCCTTTGTTTTGCTGAGCAGGGAAGAATGTCCTGTCACAGCAGGCCTCAGAAAGCATGGCACCCTTGCTGTGGATTTCCTTCTTGGCGAGCACTTCTCACCGCAAAAGTCAGATTTGGGGGGCTGGTCACCTAGAGAGGACTGTTCCCCGATAGTCATTTGTGTGAACTCGCAGGAAGCAGGCAGCCCAGCTATTTCTGACCCTATGCATTGATCAGACTCCTGCTGCAGGTCGCACTGTATAGAAATGGATGTGAGGGCCAGTGAAGTGCAGTCAGTCTGTGTTTCTGTGTCCTTCGTTGTAATGGACCGGTGTTCCACCTGTGTGTGCAGTGTGCTGGACTCCAGAGAAGCTACTGGAGACCAGTAACCTCTGGTACATGATGGATTGTGTTGGGCCCTCCTCCTGTGAACAGTTGCCTTTTTTCCATGTGGTATAGCACCTGTGGCAGTGTTTGAGTAGACTGGAGACAGCAGGCCAGTGGAAGTGTCTAAAAAGCAAGCATCTCTCTGTGATGCACTGTTCTCCAGGCACTGCTCTTCATTCTTGATGCAAAAGAAAATTCATTCATTCAAATACTTTCTCTCTACCACAACAGCAGGACAACAACTGGCAGTCCTGCTTGTCACAAGTATTTAGTGAAGGTTTCATCTACATAGGAAATGTGCATATGTGCTTACAGTAAGCTTCCAGAAATGATTCCTTAGATACTAAATTCATTATTTACAATGCTGATTATAGAAATACAGAAGTGTTAAAGGTAAAAAGATTTACGTCTGTGCTAAAGATATCTCCTCTGGAAGAGTAGCTTGGAGTCCCACTACTGTGTCTCCGACATGCTGTCAAATACAAAGTACATTTTATTGAGTGGAATAGCATTATAATTAAGGAAAACTAGCAGAGTAAGTTAAGTACGTATATGTAAAATTTAACTTACATGGTTCATATGATTGCATCCTTTCAGGAACCTGTTGTAAGCACCACATAACATAAAAAATAGAATAATGCATATAAACACTATACATATCAGGCATAACAAAATTTAAAATCTAGCATCTTCTACTTAAAAGTGAATTTCCTTGCTATCTAGAACTAATCCTAGCACTGTCAGTGCACAGTTCTTGGGTTTATTGAAATAAAATGATTCATAGAGAAATTCAAAGTGCATAGTTCCTGTGGAAAAAATTGCATTTTCATACAACTATTATGCAGTGCATCAGCGTTTTTGCTTGTTTTACAGTCATTTTACTTCCAAAGTGGCCAGAAAAAGAGCTAATGCATGAATGTCAGTTGCTATTACTCTTGTGTTATTTGAGCCAATGCCAGGTTTTTAAAACTGTCTTTAAAAATAATTTGGGTCCAGTACAACATAATTGCTGTAGAATTAAAAGCTGCCAAATCCAGCCACTCTTGATGGGTGATGGTTTTGCACAGATTTCAGATTCTTGAGCAAACTGGTATAATAACAGTTTTTAAAAAAGTTACAACATTAAAACTACAGATTTTAAAAACAAATATTTTTGATGCGTCGACATTTTTTCTTTCATGAGTTTGTTTGCAGTACTGTTAAGTTTGCAAACAGTATACCCCCCTCAGATAAAAGAAATAGTGCACCAGTTTTTAAAAAAAACTGTTGAAAATGAGTGACATGGACTGCTTAAAAGCCAAACAAAACACCTGCTGCAGAAAAGGTGCTTTTAGTAGCATGTTTTCATTTTAAAAAGACGAAAACAGAACACTCCATCATGAAGCATGGTGAGAAATTGGGAGCCACAGTCTAAGCTGTCCTGGGATGCACTAAAATAACATCATCGTAATAAGAGAATTAATGAGACCACAAAAACACTGCTTATTATTAGTACAGGGGTTCCCCCAAAGAACAAAATCCTCTAGTTATTTCTTGAACAAGCCTTCAAACTATTTAAAATATCAAGTTCAAGATTCAAGTGCGAAATTACAAAATATCTGTCCAAGGTGGAAGAGCTATTTTAATGTTCTTTGCACAGCATTAAAAGACAAACAAATAATATTTGATACAAATATAAAATGATATGTCATGTAAAATGAGTGTCAAAAATATCTTTAGGTCAATACTTAACATCAGTGGAACAGATTGTTTTGTATAGAATAAAATGATAATTTAATCCCCTCACACAGATTTTGCCTCACAGAACAAATTATACCTGTTGCATGAACAATGACAGTACTGCTGTGACCATACTGTATTCAATATGTACAGTACTGTTTTATCCACCAGGTGGCAATATTTCTGCATAACCCTTCACTCATTCGCTATGGATAATGGCTTCGTATAACTTAAAATGTGTAAGAACAGCACTTAACTGTCAGTTTTGAAGAGCAACAGAAAACATCTTCTACTTTTATTTTACTTCTTAAGTTATGATATAGTCATGGTTGTGAATAATAGCTATTGCTTCAGCTCTTACCTGAGACCAAGAATCATCTTCTGGGAAAGCTTGTTGTGATTCATGAAGACCACTTAAAAAGATAATAAAAAGTTGACATTTTAGATATAGACATTGACATATTTGCTCCTTTCTTTTTATGCAATAGCACAAGACAACTCACCAAATCAGCGCAGAATTAGGGGGTGACTTTCCTTGAAGGTCAGACTCAAACTTTCCACTGTCAAAATGACCTGCTGTAAAAATGACCTGCATTTTTTTCTCAGACAAATCCAATCCCTGAAAAATAAGACTGCAAGCTCAAAATTATTAATAATTCATAAAAAAGCCAAACCAGCAACAAGGCATCCAACCTCCACTATAAAAATCCATGAAAGGCATGTGTTCCTGGTCCTCATCATTTTCCTGCATGAAGTTCTGGTGTCCTACAGCTTTCTGCACAGCAAGCCCTCTTCTCCCTAAACAACTGCATAAGTACTCATGTAAATATGTTATCGTGTAAAAATCATATGAGAGTAAAGTTGTACAAAGTTTGGACCAACCTGGTCTCCATGCTGCCCAACTGTACTCTGGCTCCTGAGCTGTTCTGAACCTGCTGAAGGCTACTGTACACATTGGTGTAGTGGCAACTGTCACTGCTCCATTTTTGCTGGGAGAAAGGTACAGACTGCAAACACATGTAGGCATGCCCAAAACCAATTTTTATAATTGAGGGATTCACATAGCAATACAGGGAATCTTACGTCATACTGGTAAACTAGATTTTACTAACAGAAAACTACAAAAGTGGTTTAAGTAGCAAAAAAAGACTGACAGTACTTGTAAATGTTTTCAGCTTAATTATCCCTCAAACAGATATACTATGTGTATTGATTTTCTCAGGCACTTGCAACTATATTGCACTTTCGTGCTCTTACAGAGCAGGACAAGTCCACACCTCAGGCCTGCACTGAAGAGCAAATGCTCCAGGGGAGGAGTGAGGTGTGGACGATGGGAACGGACTCAAAATGTCCACTTTCTGATGTTGGGAATCGATAACACTGCCTTCGGAGAAGCTGGATTCCAAAACAGGTGAGAGCTGGCAGAAGAAAATCTACGTTATTGCTTTGTAGGATAAATACAACTATAGCAAAATATATAACATTAAATACACATATGCAATTTTAATGTATATTTTCAATAAATATAAATTAACTTACATGTCTGTAATTCTGTACTTGAGATGGGAAATTCCTTCTTTTCTTTAACTTTGAACCCAGGGAACTTAAAAATGATATAAAATCATATTTCAAGATGAATAAAATGTATGAATACTACTTTGTGGCTTGAAAATTAGCATGACTCAAACGTCAAGAACATTGATGGTACAAAATTTACCTGTAAGGAGTCTGGCTCTCCCCAAGAGACAGGCATGAAGGAGAGCACGGACTCATGGGTAATTTTATTACGCCTTCTTTTACGGACCTCCGAACTGTATCATTCACACAGGCAAATTTAGGGGCATCTGCAATTAATAAGGTTGAATCACAAGGAAAAGACACTTTTAAAAGGGAAATACCCTCAACTGAGAGCACTGCACTAAACTGAGCTGGTGAGTCGCAGGTAGTGACCTGCTTTGGGATATGACTGTGCAACCTGAGGGTCTTCAGTTCAAATTCCGGCATCCACTTCCCTGCCTTTGATTAGGAAAGTTAACCTGAATTTACACAGTGAGTGCCTGCCTGTATAAATGGCTGTCATGTTGTATTGCCATGACTGTGGTATTACCGTGTTTTAAGGTGATCACTCACTGTGTTGTTCTTTCTTGGCTGCAATCTGGTTCACTATGAACAAAGTGAGCAGGTCCAAACTGGGACCGCCATATCCCTGGCAAGCTTCCGGTAACTCCAGATCTCTCATCTTCTTCTGCATCTTTTTCTTTTCAAAGAACTCCTTCAAAAGTTAACGAAATGAATCTTTTTTTTTTCTTATGACAGAAACGTTACCAGAAAACAAAACACACTTATACCACGTCAACAGATACGAGAGCATTACCTACCTTTTGTTTCCTAGTGTCATTTTTTGTTACACCTGTAAATCGGTTCCTAGCAAGCAAAATAATTACATTTAAATATTTATTTCATACACATTTATATATGCATAAGATAAAGGGTATTATAATGAACGATTAGAAATAATTACATTTACCTTTAAAATGTTTTCAATGCATGCATGACAGAGGTGGAACAAAGTAAAAGTGCATCTATAAAACATTAAAATAGATATTTGTATCGGAAAATTGTCGTACCGGGAGCCCCCGACCCAGTTCATGTCAATCTTTAGCTCCTTTGTTAGCCCCCCGCCTCACGCTTCACCCGCTTTCCCCTCAAAACTGACCTTTGTTTGCAGTTTTTTACATAAAACTGTTTATATTAAAGGTAAAACATCAGAACTCATTTCGAGACATAAAGAAGAAAATGTTACAAGCACATATGGGTGAAAACGTTTGACTACTTCAACTGAAGCGAACGCAACGCCGGCTAGGCAGCAGGAGCTCGCGCCTTGAGGTCGGTCCCTCGCGCAGCGCGGTGGCTCGAGCTGTCCTCGTGACGACTGTCCGCAGAAATCGCGCGTAGTTTATCCCGTTTTGTCTCGTTCTTATATGAATGAATAACTAAACCTCGTTATTATTTATCATTTACGCAAGTATTGGGGGTTTTTTTGTGTGTATCGATTTGTAAAATTAATTTTGACGCATTCTCAACACCTTCAAATTAATGTGAAATTCGAGAATGATGCATGCAATGACTTGCAAAAGTATTCAAATCTCTTGAAAGTTATCAACACTGCCTGGATTACAAATTATACTTAAGTATATTTTTCCAGCCAGTATTTTTATTGTGAAACCATATGCTCCAACACTAAATAGTCTGAACAAAAATAAGCTGTTTGCAGATATTTTCAAGATAGAAAAACACTTGGATCATTGATGAGGTTTGTGAACCTGACAGAAAGTTGACAGAATAAAGAATCGCTTATCATCAAACAGACTTATAGAGCAGGTATACAAGCAATTATTAAATGAAGTTCCCTGGCTCTATGATAATTAATATAGACATAGATAAATTAATGATAAATATATGCTAATGTAGAAATGAGTACATAAAGAGTGAATGTGCAGACAGTCAGTGGTCATGAGCAGTGGTGGTGCCCAGGCCTGAGATGGTGTTCAGCAGCCTGAAAGCTGTTCCTGAGCCCAGTGGTTCTGGATGATGCCTTGAATGAAAACTAAAGAACCTACTACAGAAGTTAGAGATTAAATCATAGAAATGTATAATTTAAGAAAAGGGTATGAAATAATTTGTGCTTCTGATAATACAATAAAGTGTTTGGATCTCCCAGTTAGCACTGTTGGATCAATAATCAGGTAATGGAAGCTGCATCACACCACCCAGACCCTGCCTAGACAGGGCTGTCCTTCAACACTTAGCATCCAACCAAGATATAGACTTGTGATGGAAGCCACAGACAGGAGCTACAGAGATCAGTGGCTGAAAGTGGTGGAAAGGGACACCAGTCCACAGTATCAAGAGCACTGCACACAACTGAGCTGTATGGGAAGGTGGCAAGAAAGAAGCTATTACTCAAAAGAATCATATCCAAGCACAATTGGAGTTTGCCAGTAAGCATATGAATGTACTATCTATGGTGTGAAAATGGTTTTTGGTGGGATGAGAACAAGATAGAGCCTAAATTAAAAGCTTAAAGTGTGATGAAAACCTATCAGCAGAGACTGGGAATCTTGTTAATACTGAAGGAAGACTGGGTAGAGCAAAATGCTGGGAAAAACTGCAAGAGAACCTGTTTGATTCTGCTGAAAAACTGGGGCTTGGGAGAAAGTTCACCTTTCAGCAGGACAATGCCCCCAACCACAAGGCCAAAGAAACCTTGGTGTTTATCAAAACCAAAAAGATGAAGGTCCTACAGCTGCCCAGTCAAAGTCCTGATCTCAGTTAAATTGACAATCTGTTGAAAACTGTTCAAAACTGTGGTCCGTAAGCATCATCCATCCAAGTTAACTGCAGATTTGCCAAGATGAATGGGAAACAATTACTCTGGAATAGTGTGGTGTACAACCTTACCCTAAAAGACTTAAAACTGTTATTGCAGCAACATATGACTCTATTAAATATTAATGTGTGGAGTTTTAATACTATGCAGGTAGTATGTTTCTCATTTTCTTCAAAATATGTGCTAACAAATAATTCACTTTGGGTCTGACAATTTAGTCTTTGAACATAAGAGTTCACAATAAAAATTATTAGAAAAATATGTGAATGTTTAATTTCTAATGCTGACAACACTGTTAACTTTAAAAGGATTTGAATACTTTGGAAAGCACTGTATCTATTAGAATCTATACTGGGGTCTGTGTAAGAAAACTGTTCATAAATTAATTTGATCACCATAATCCTTGAATGTTTTCTTACAAAAAACACTGAACACCATAAATTGATTCGTAATCTGAATGTTCCTGTTCAAAAACTCAGCTGTCAAGTAACCTTAATCAAACTCAAACACATCAACTGTGTAAATCATGACAATAATAATAATAATAATAATAATAATAATAACAACAACAACAACAACAAAAGCAGCCATTTTAATCACTAAACAAGCTGAATCCATCTTAAGCATAAGTACTTAACCCGAACAGTTTACATGCCCTGTATGAATGTGTAAAACCAGTATGCATCTTCGGACACAGTTGTGCAACAAATAATAAGAGTCATCTGTATATACTGTACTAGAGTTTTTTTTAACAGTGCTCTTCTCTTTGATTTAAAAGTATAACCATTACAAGCGCATACCGAAGGGACACAAATGGAAGGTACACAGACGTATAACAGCAACAAGAGGAAGGGGAGACAGTGTTGTGTCGTAATGAGCCAACGGCGCAGATCTATAACACTGTACTTTATTTGCGCCGGCGAGGGAAAAACAGCCAATGAGATGTGTGCGGGGGCGTGGCCAACGCAGAACCCCGCCCTGTACGGACCGCAGCATCCGCGCGCTCGGCGCTTGTGGTGCCCGCGAACCTTCAGGCTTCGTCTCCATTTCCGAGGGATTCTCACGCTTTGGTGCCTCTGCGCAGCAGGCTGACACGGCAGATGGACAGGACAACGAGCGCCAGGAGACATCGCTGACGAGGGTGAAACCATCGGCCCGCCGTGGGGAAAAATGGCCAGTATCCTGCAGGCGACGTCTGAGGCGAGGTGGACGCGCGGGGCTGCGGCGAAGCGCGCGCTGTTCGTGGTCGCCGCCGCTTACGGGGCGAAGACCCTCTACCCCTTCATCTGGCGACACATCCGCCGTCGCCGTGGAGAGCGCCAGCTGGCCGGCGCCAAGACGGCCGGGCGCAACGGCCTGCTGCTACTGCCCCCGGCCCCAGCCGATGCGGCAGCCGGCGAGCGGTCCCCCAGCGTGAACGCGCATTTCCTCCGGCAGATCGCGGAGCTCGCAAGGATCCTCTTCCCGAAGCTCGTCACCAAGGAGCTCGGGCTGCTGTGCCTGCACTCGGTGGCCTTGGTGTCCCGCACCTTCCTCTCCATTTACGTGGCCGGTCTGGACGGCAAGATCGTGAAGACGATCGTGGAGAAGCAGCCGCGCAGCTTCGTGTTCAAGCTGGTCAAGTGGCTCCTGATCGCCATCCCGGCCACGTTTGTCAACAGCGCCATACGCTACCTCGAGGGCCAGCTTGCGCTCGCCTTCCGTACGCGCCTCGTGGAGCACGCGTACCGCACGTACTTCGCCGAGCAGACGTACTACCGCGTTAGCCACATGGACGGCCGGCTGGCGAACCCGGACCAGTCGCTCACCGAGGACATCATGATGTTCTCGCAGTCGGTGGCGCACCTGTACTCAAACCTGACCAAGCCCATCCTGGACGTGCTGCTCACCTCGTACACGCTCATCCAGACGGCGCGCTCCCGGGGAGCGGACGCCGCGGGGCCCACGCTGCTCGCGGGGCTCGTCGTCTTCGCCACGGCCAAGGTGTTGCGCGCCTGCTCGCCGCGATTCGGCCGGCTGGTGGCGGAGGAGGCGCAGCGCAAAGGCCACTTGCGCTACGTGCATTCGCGGATCATCGCCAACGCGGAGGAAATCGCCTTCTACCGCGGGCACGCGGTGCGTACAGCCGGTTGGGGCAACCTGGGTGCATCTTGTTTTGTCGCTAGTAAAGCAGGGCCCCCGTTGAGCTCCCTCTAACAGCCCTGTGTAGCACTGATGCTTATGCTTTCAGGTATCAAGCAGGAAGGTTCATGTCTCATGCAGCTTTGGTGCTATTTGTTGGACACCCAGGTGGAGATGCAGCAGCTGCAGAAGTGCTACGAGGCCCTGGCTCAGCAAATGAACCTGATCCTGTCCAAGCGCCTGTGGTACATCATGCTGGAGCAGTTCCTGATGAAGTACGTGTGGAGCGGCAGTGGCCTGGTCATGGTGGCCGTGCCCATCATCACGGCCACCGGCTTCGCTGACAGCGGTGCGTCCTTTCGCGGTCCGGCGGCATGTTGCACCTTAGTGCGTTTTGCTGCGGCAAACTGTGTTTCGGGCCTTGGACATCCATCCAGCTGTTTGTAGGCTATCTGCTTATTTTGCCTTAATGCAAATAACCGTATACCTTTTATAAAATGTACTGTAACTTTGTATTCCAGTGCCTTACTATCATTAACCTGTATTTAGCTGATACCTCTTAGAGTGTTTGGTAATCGATTTTACAGTGATTTAGCCATTAATACAGGAGGGTGTTCTTACTGTATCTTTTTAGGGTCAGTAACTTGATCGAGAGTACTGCAGCGGCAGTGGGATTTGAGCCAAAACCCTTCGGGTTACAATAGGACAACGCTAAACATTACACCGCCAGCTGCCCCTTTCTGCTGTCTTACAATGTTTAAATACATGACATTTTTAGCTAATGTACGGCTAAGACTGCCATCATGGCAGAAAGAAAAAACCACAATATGAAGGACTGGGAGCTGTGAGTACTACACAGCTGTGCAAACCCTGGTGTGTGATTTTTAAACTCTAAAAAGGATGATGGTTCCAAGTTATCACTACATTAAGTGTAATTTCTGCTTTTGAGAAGTGTTCCATGAGTAAATGAAGTAAAATTAAAAATTGTGAAATTTTACTATTCTGCATACAGCTATGGTTGGTATTTATGTTGGTATTTGTACACAGATTAGTAGAATGCAATTTAAACAAAGAAATGATCTACTTTTTTATTTTTATTTTTTTTAATTTTTTTTTTACATTATGAACCAAATTGTGATAAGTTTCACATTTACATCACTTAGCAACAATGACTTCTGATGGGCTAAGGTAAGGACCAGGAACACAAGTGTCTTTGACCAAATTGCAGGCTCTTTGTTGTGCTAATCAGCTAAAAGCAAAGCAAATAATGGCCCTCTTTTTGCATTTCCCTGAACGTATACTTAGGGTGTTGTGCATAGTCTTGGTGGCCTGCTGTGCCATTTGAAAGGGGCCATCGAATAAGTGATGATGCCTTTGAAAATGGAAATTTTTCTTGTTTTGTTCTTAACTTGGGGAAAGAGTGTGATTCTCTTAACTCCGTGTGACATGGATTGTCTTCTTCTTTCAAAGAGCTTGCAGACGGTCAGACGCAGGTACTGGTGAGCGAGAGGACTGAGGCCTTTACTACAGCACGCAACCTTCTGGCCTCAGGGGCAGATGCCATTGAGAGGATCATGTCTTCCTACAAAGAGGTGATGTCAAGAGTTGTTGCTTCTGCCAGGTCACAATTTGTGTCTAGGCTCTTTATCCATTGTGTTGGAGGATCCAGTCCAAGAAGCATCTGTTTCAACTTTAAACCACTCAACTTACTGTCCCAGTTGATCCCGTTTTGCTCCTTTTTGAGCCTTTAGTATTGAAAGAAACAAAGGTCATGCAGGCTCTACTAGGACAACAGTGAAAGTCATATTTAGAAAATGTGCTCTTTTGCATCTGGAGAATAAAGTTAAGTGAGAAGACTGTGCTTAGCTATCATGGCACTTACCATTAGAGTATAGACTCTATCAGACTTCCTCTTACTGCATGAAAAGGGAAAAAATCATTTGTTTTCACTTATTAAATTAGTTTTTTCTTACGCAAACAATGCACATGTGACAAATATAACATGTACATCAAAATTGTACTTTGTGAATGAGTTGTAAACATGTAATGATGAGATACTCGGTTAAGAGGAGCTTTTCGGCTCAATGTGGAGAACAGTGTAAAAACAGCACTTTCTGACCAATAAGCACAGAGAGGCAGCAAAGCCAGATCACAGTCTCTATTTTTAGAACTTATGAAAATATTGTGAATTAATTTAGTTTGGAGGGACAGTTGGCTAAATCCACTGGTTTCAGCTTCATTATGCTGAATGAAACGCGCTCTGATGTACAGAACACTCCCCTTTCACACACATTCACACATATGGAGCAATTCTAACACACAGCTTTGCTTTGTCTCGCATGCATTGGCTCCTGTGTCAGACAGGTGTGTACAACAGCATTGCAGGGCTATTTCTAGATTATTTATGTTGCAGTTTGTTATCATGTTTGGATCCACAAAGTTTATGATTTATAATGGAAGCATTGTGTTTTGAGGACCTCCTGTGAAATCCTTAGAATAGATCACAACTGTATACATGCTCAAATGTCAAAAATAGTTGGGATTTGATAAAAATTACGTAATTTGCAGTTATCTGAGCTGCCAGTGCACCAAGGTCACTTTAGTACAGGACAGCTACGAATTCTACCCCTTTCTGCTTCCTATTTCAACTGTCTTGCCCGTAGAGTGAAAGCAGATGCTGATGCCATTGTCATGTTTTTCCAGTGAAAGCATGGAACCCTGTGCTGGACATGAGTGCACTCTGTGACATCACATTGGTGGCATTAGACCGGGTATCTGGCCCCGAGGCTTGGCCTAGTTGTGAATAATCCGCCATCTGTTTAGCATTCAGCAGGTTTCCTGCAGGCAGCTCCACGTGACAGATGCATGGTGCAGGTCTGGATGCTCCCTGCATACCAAGTGGCCAGGGGAAGAACCTAGCTGGTTCTCACAGGAAGGCACTAATTCACTGAATGACATCAGTAACCACTATAAGAGAAGCACCCTAGCATTCTGAAGCTGATTATTTATGCTGTTTTTGTGGATTATTCAGCAAGATGTGTGTGAAATATAAATATGCATTTGAACAAGAGAAAAGAGGACACATTCTTGGTAGGGAAAGTAAAGAAATTTTGGATGTGTCTCTCACTTTCTTGGCATCTCTATAAATCTGAGTGAAAAACTTTGCCTAGGTCTCAACCATCTACTGGCTGCTTGAAACAAGGCACTTCAGGAGACATGACGTATCTCTTGTTTTTTTAGTGCGGTGGAACAGTTTGACCTCACTCCTCACATCCCGGTGCTTTATCCATAATGGTATCTGGTCTCGGCAGACCCACACTATTTGGCTTCTGCTGTTTTGCTTTGCTGTCTGTGTTTACTGGATCTACACCCCCACAAGGCTGTCTGCTGTAGGCTGAAGAGGATTCCTGGGTCCTTCTCCTCACCTAGTACCAATACTGATCTTGTTTTTCCTGACACAGAGTACCCAGTTGCTCAGTATTAGTTTCCCAGCAAAAAGCAGCCAACCACCTGCTGGTCATAACTTGTTGCCTCTATGTGAATCATGATGCTCTTTGTGAGATAATGTGGTTCTTTTAATCCGAATGTTACTGAAATCTCTTTCCTGTTTAGAAATCAATTAAACTTTCAGTGGAAAAAGAGTCAACTGAAGCTCACTGTTTAAATCAAACAATAGTCTTAGCCTAAATCACAGGTTTCCTTTGGAATATGGCAAAATGTCAGTCATGTATGGGTGTGTATTTTGTGTTGAGTTCAAGTGCAAACTAGCACAAAGAAACAGATTTTTTTGGCCTATGAATCAGTAACTGTTTTCTGAAAGTGCTGTAAGGAGGCCTGGGATTTCTTTGTTCTGTGCAGAAGGTCTTTGCTTCGGAACTCCAAATTGGCTCATCGGGTGTGATTGATGCTCCCTATTCTTACTTCCCCAGGTCACTGAGCTGGCAGGGTATACAGCCCGTGTGCACAATATGTTCCTGGTGTTCGATGAGGTACAGAGAGGCATTTACAAGCGATCCACGGTGTCCCAAACATCTGCAGCAGAAAACAAGAGCGCAGTCAAAGCAGAGATGCACATTGATGGCCCTCTGGAGATCAAAGGTAAAACACAAAAGGAACAATAAGTTGTTGGTGTTGAGAATGGATTCACTGTGTCATTAAATTCTACATTAAACATAAATGAAAAATGTTTTGAACTCTAAAATATAGTCTTTCCCCACATAATTATGTGTGTAAATTATAATTAATTAAATTAAATGACCATTTATACTCATGAGATTTTATGAGCACATGTCATCTGTACTGTAAAATTTGGTTAAGAACCCACCAGGTAACACTTACAAGGAAAGCATCATAGTAAATAAATGATGAAATGTCATAAATAACTAATCTGTTCAAAAACCATTTTTATGCTTTGGAAGATAATTTTAATGAGCACACTATTTATTATTTATTGTTGTTCAGTTCGTAATTCTGAGTTTATTTTGTAACTTGTTCTGTGACTTATGCCACAAAAGTTTTTTTAGAAGAGAACTTTTCTTGAAAAAGAAATATATTTTTCCATATTTATAAAGGAATTTTCCTTAAAATGTAGATGAAATTGCAGTTTTGTTAAAAGTTTGAGCACAACTACATAAAATTAGACTGGCCTGTCCCAAAAAACAGAGAAACAGATTATTTGATATCTCGAATTTGATGAGACAGAACTGCAGTTTCCGTAAGATGCAGACAGAGTGCATGAGCTATGCCTCTTTGCTTCTCACTGTTCACGTTTTTGGTTGCCAGTATAGTGGTGTGGCACTTCTTTGCAGGTGTACTTTTGATTTGTATTGTATATGTGGAAAAGACAACTATCTGCGTTCAATGCAACAGCCCAACATTATTTTCCAAAATTATTAGGAAAAAGTAATGTTTTATTAATAAGGAGAACATTTTTCCATTAAGTATAATTTTGTTTCTGAGGCCTCAGTATACAGGTAAAAGGCTTTGTTGATGTTTCAACAGGGAAGGTTATTGATGTGGAAAAGGGTATTGTTTGTGAAAGCGTCCCTATAATCACTCCCAATGGTGATGTGGTCGTGTCCAGCTTGAACTTTAAGGTGAGCACTGGGGCTGCCTTTATTCCACTCGTACTCTACTATCAGAGCCATTTTTTCTTCACATTATATTCCTAGTGTGTCTGTGAGAATGTGTATGTCCACAGGTGGATGAGGGAATGCACCTCCTCATCACAGGGCCCAACGGCTGTGGGAAGAGCTCCTTGTTCCGCATCCTGAGTGGCCTGTGGCCCGTATACGGAGGCCTCCTTTACAAGCCAAGTCCACGGCATATGTTCTACATCCCTCAGAGGTGGGTGTGTTCTCTGTGTGTGCCTTTCTTTTTCCCTGCACCAAAGATACGTACTTACACTTAACAAACCACCCAGTATCCAAAACCCCAAGCAGCAAGTGACCTGGGTCTTTTCAATAGGTGTTGGAACCTGGAGTCCAGTGGCTCCAAATGTAACCTGAAGCAGTAACTGCACCCTCATTGGTACCACTAGGAGGAAACTGGAGCCTCCAGCCTTGAAATATTTACCAGGGCATCCAGGTGGCAGTGCAGGCACAGCCCAGAGAGAGGAATAAATGTTTAATGTGTGGAGACATAAGGGTCAAAGGGAAGCCGATAGATGTGGGACCTTTCTTTTCCTTACCAATAGGAGGTTGGGTTGAGCAGTTGTAACCTTTTGCTGACTGATGGGGTGTTGGCGAGTGCTGTACATACTGTTGCTGCCGCCAGAGCCTTCTGACTTGCCTTCACACAAAGAAACCATTCCCTGAGGCCCTTTTTGTCTCTAAACGCTGCTTAGTTATACCTTGTGCCGCAAGCATTCAAAGAAATGAACATTTCCCTGTTTATTATTAATTGCTTTTTCTAAAATATCTCTATGGCACAGTGAAAATAGTCCATTTCCAATACTTGGCAGCAAAAAACACTCATAAGACATAAACAAGAAGAAATAAAGATATGTAAGATTAGTTTCATTCATTGTATTTTTTAAATGATTATAGCAATATTTTTTACCTAGCTTTTTGTAGAAATTATACAACAAATAAGAGGTAATTAATATAAATATATTGTCACCTGTTATTCTTCTGTGATTGCAAACTGAAAGTAGCCAGAAGCTGAAAAATGTTACAAACACTTATAAATATAATTTATTTTTGCATCATTAGTCTCACATTAGTCTAAATATTCATTTGATATTTAAGGTCAGATACTTAATGTGTTCTCTCTACACTGTCCTCCATTACACTCCTCTGCCATCTAATGCACAGGAGGAGCATGGCAATGTCTTGTAGGTATAAAACAGATCACAGCAGAATGAATGGAATAGGAGGTTGTGGAGACCTTTTTATTTTCAGTCATTTGAAAGTAGACTTTTATATGGTTTCAGGTAATAAAAAATAATACAACTCCTGTAATGGTCAGGTGTTCCAACTGTGGTGAAGCCTGCCACATAGTACACGATTTTTCCAGTGTAGAGAAACACTGAGACCCTAAATTATATGACATTCAGAGCTGTTGACAAAAATAGATTACATAAATAAAAGTCATACAGGGAACTTCAAATTCATTTTAGCTTTATTTGATGTTTTTGAAGAACTTAACCCATTGTAGATATGCTGTATAATTGAACTTATATTGACTGGGACATAGTGGTGAAACTGATCAGTTTGCGTTATGAACAAACTTGTGGACCCATTGTTGGTAAATTGAAGTATAGTATACAGTATAGTGTACAGAAGTGTGTCATGTGAATTTATTTTTTGTTTTTAAACTTCTTGCTTAATTTTTTAAAATTACTTTAATCTAAGAAAGTTACTATATTTCTGATTCACTTTGAGGTAGTAGATGAAGTATGGGTTAGAGCTGCTGTTTTAATGTTGAAGAGCTCACTCACCTCCAGCTGGTGAGCCCTTGATCAAGATAACTTGAATTTTTCCAGTAAAAACTATCCAGCTGCTTAAAAGGGTACACAGTTTAATATGCAAATGTTGATTTAGTAGGTTCCGTTGGAGAAAAGACAAATAAATAAAACAGATTTTATATGCCTAGGAGACTTTTTCCATACATGGTAACTGACAAATAGTATCATTGAACAAATTTAGAACCTGACTCAAATGTTGATAAATTCTACAAAGAAATATGAAGAGTATTTGCAAAACTGTCCTGTTCTTCTAAGATTCAGACTTGCAAAACTTACTGTTATTCATCCACAGACCCTACATGTCTCTTGGAACTTTACGAGACCAAGTGATCTACCCAGACTCAGTGGAGGACATGCATGAAAAAGGGTACAGAGAACTGGACCTGGAGGCCATCCTGGACATCGTAAACCTCAATCACATCGTCATGCGAGAAGGAGGTGCGGTGCGGGAATAAATATCACTGTCTCCAAACATTGTAATGCTGATAGCAATACTCTTCATACTGAGAAACTGGTGCTGAACAAAATGTGTGAAGGTCATGTGTCAAAAGTTACACCATGGACCTGATGTCAGTGGTGCAGCAGTTTTTTAAAGGTGATAGCATCAAAGGGACCATGTTCTCAGGTGTGAGTGGCATTTATAAAAATAGTAACTGTGTTGGCTTGCAGGTTGGGATGCCGTGATGGACTGGAAGGATGTTTTGTCTGGAGGAGAGAAGCAGAGGATGGGGATGGCTCGCATGTTTTACCACAAGTAAGGAAAAAATTCTCCACGCCTGGGAAAACTTTGCTTTACTCTGTGTGACATTACTTAACACGAGACACTTCCTCCAAAAACTGCACTGTTGTATTCTTTTCAAGGGAACGTTTACTTTTCTTTAATGTCTCCATCCATGATCAGAAGTCACTTTTGTACAGGGTCTAGGGCCTAGGGCAGAAGTATAGCGCATGAGGCACGGCATGCTCTGGGCAGGGTCCAGTCCATCACAGTGTGACCTTTCTCTCACACACACACACACACACACACACACACACACACACTTACACTGACACTGCCAGCAATTTAGAGAGGCTAATTCACCTGAATGTCTTTGGGCTGTGGAAATTAAAAAAAAAAAACCTGGAGGAAACTTACACATTCCACACAGATTGATCTGGATTGAATCTTAAAATAAGTCAAAAGAAGTCAAAGTCAAAAGAGTTTATTTGTCACATACATGGTTACTGAGTATACCATGTAGTGAAATAAACCTAATCTCTGTGACCCTGTCTATCTTGAGGCCGAAGTATGCCTTGCTGGATGAGTGTACAAGCGCTGTCAGCATTGACGTTGAAGGGAAGATATTCCAGGCTGCGAAGGATGCTGGTATCTCACTGTTGTCCATTACACATCGGCCTTCTCTCTGGTGAGTAAAGACTTCCAAACGTGATACTGTTTCCCTCCTGTGAATTTGACTGTGGACACTCCTTTCTGCCTGCAGTGTTTGACTTCACAGAGCACTGGTTACTGACAAGCAGATCGATATGCTCAGCTACAGCTGATGTTCTCACAAAAAAATTGCAGGCCCCAGGGGGCCCTGACCTAAACAGCGACATACCAAAACTGATCATTATTTTGACCAGTGTACTTCCATTGACTGAGGGGCTTACAGGTTTTTGACACCAAAACATGATGACCTGTGACAACACATGCATCGTGTAGCCTGGATTGTGTTTTCATTGCTAGAGCTTGACCTTAAAAGTTGTCCAATTGTCTGGAACAAGCTATTTGTTTACCTCTTCATAGTGGGACTGACCAAATAATTCTGATATACGTCTGGTGGATAGGTGAACGATAAAGTAAGGAACAATGTTAAGAAATCTTATGCTGACTGCATTGTGCATTTTTATTTTTATTTATTTTTTTTTTATTAAAAGCTACCCAAATCTATCAACAGTGAAGGGAAGGAAAATTGCCTTGGTTTGGGTGATTCCATTTAAGGAGATGCTGTTAGTGGCACAGTAAGACCTCTTATAACACACCTCGCAATAGCAGTTTAGGTAAAGTAAGTTGTTTACAATATTACTTTTACTATGTATACTTTTGTGCTTTTTGTGTTTTTCTCATCTTTAGGAAATGATAACTGAGTATAACTTTCTAGTAGTATTATTAGTATTAGTACATATTGTACAGACATGGAGCACATAGCTCTCCCATAATGCACTGCTGTTGCATATTTGTAAACTGTTGGGAAGAACCATTGTTATGGGGAGGTAGCCAACTGTTTCTGCTCACTTGGCTCAGGATCTTTTGAGCCAGTATTTTTTTGACTCTGTGAACTATATTAAACTTAAAGGAGTTGCTGTCATAGTCACCTGGTGAGTAGTGACTGAGTTCAAGTGCATGAGTTATAAATACTGTGGATAAGTGCTACACAGAGCAAATAAGTAAAGTCGAATAAATGAAGAATAGGTGATCTGGAGTGCGGTGACAAACAGGAAACACAGGAACATGATGATCTGAGAACTTAGGTAAGAGGAGAACAGGGACCCAGAACCAAGGAGGCAATGGAGAACAGAGGACATGGGGACCAAGGAGGTAGGTTTCATATACACAAAGCAGAGGGTTGACGACAGGGGATCATGTAGGGTAGCAGATCACAGTAAAGCAGGCTGGCTAGTTTGCACTGATAAGGTTGCACAATCTCCCAAGAGACGCTTTCTCTTTCGAAGCTTAATTCAATGAGTGAATCCTGGTGCATTTAGTTCAGCTTGGGGATCCAGGCTGGTCACCTGGGGAATTGTTCCCAGGGGTTGTGATAGTTGTATTCAGAACTTATGTAAGATATTAGTGCTGTTGAAGAGGTAAACACTGCTGGAGAGTGACAAGCTGATCTTTAATCCAGTGTAAAGGTAGAAAGGAGAAAAGTAAAAAAATATATATATTAGAATGGAATATATATGGCCAAACTTTATTATACTAACATTAGTATCCCATTGCCATTTGTGTATGTGTGTCGAGTGAGTGAGTGAAGTGGCCCGTTTGCCCTCATCCTGATGAATTAGGCAGTCTACTTAGAGGCACACATTACTAATGTATGTAGCACCGTGTTTATACGTTTGTGCTTAACGAAAAAACCTTACTTAGTTTGAGAAATAAATGTGTGCCAAATTTTAAGTCTATGAATTAAACAACAAAACCATACATAGCAAAAAGCAGAAAAACAAACAGATCCAGTTTTATAGATATAGAGATACACTATATGGACAAAAGTATTAGGATGCCTGACCATTACACCAACAGGGACTTTAATGACATTGCATTCAAATACATAGACTTTAATATGGAGTTGGTCCCCCCTTTGCAGTTATAACAGCTTCCACTCTTCTTGGAAGGCTTTCCACAAGATTTTGGAGTGTTTCTGTGGGAATTTGTGCCCATTCATTTTTTGTAGAGCATTTATGAGGTCAGGCACTGATGTTGGACGAGAAGGCCTGGCTCGCAATCTCCGTTCCAGTCCATCCCAAAGGTGTTCGATGGAGTTGAGGTCAGGCCTCTGTGCAGGCCAGTCAAGTTCTTCCACACCGAACTCATCCAACCATGCCTTTTTGGACTTTGCTTTGTGCACTGGGGCACAGTCATGCTGGAATAGAAAATGGCCTTCCCCAAACTGTAGTATAAGCGCATTATCGTCTCCATGTCTGAACCGATTCAACCGTATATCTGAGCAAAGCCGACACACAGCAGAAAAATATTCTAAATGGAATGAAGGTAAAGCCATTTAGCAGCATCTGTGTTCTCAGTCTTTGCCTTGTGTGGCCTGTTTTCCAACACGCTTTGTGCTTTTGTGATTTTGTTTACTTCTGTTCAGTGGATAAGTCCTTCTGTAACAATTACAGTAACATCCCATTACAGTGGGTACATTTTGTTTTTTTTAAATATAGTTTTCATTTCTTTTTTTTTTACTTAAATTTGACAATTAAATGTTTGTTGCTATTACTACTTACAGTAAGAAATGAAACATAATGTATGCTACTAAATAAAAAAACTGCATAAAAATACACAAATGCACATTAATAACCTCATTAATTGTTGGATAATTAATGTTTAATGTGGTCTTTATCATGCTGAAATACTTAATACAGAAAGTTGAGGATATTTTGGGGGAAATTAACCCAGAACAGAACATTTAAGTGACTTTAAGTTTTTCATTAATCCCAAATGATCAAATATTTCATTGATATTGTCAACAGCGAGGTTTATAGGTAAATTATTTTGAGGGTTCGGGTCAATCAAGAAATTTAAAGAAGTGACTTCATTTTTCATTTACAAATTGCTTCCAAGTGATTCTCTGTGCTGTTCTGAGTCCATCTGTATTGCTTCACAGTGCTGAGCAATGTGTGTGGAATAGGAGTTTCTCTCCTTTTTAGATAAGCAGTCTCTTGACTCCACCCCTCTCTTTCTCTATGTCCCTCCCTCCCTCTTTTCTTTCGATTTCTGTTTTATCTCTCCCTCTTTTGCTTCCTCTTTCTCCCTATATTTCTACCTTTCCCCCATATACTTATCGCTACCTCCTTCTTTCTTTCTCCCTCTATTTCTAATTATTTCCATTCCTTTTCTCCCTCTTTTTCCCTCCCTCTCTACTCTCTCACCCTATCTATCTCTCTTTCTCTCCCCCCCCCCCCTTTCCACCATTCTTTCTCTCTCAGGAAGTACCACACACATCTGCTACAGTTTGATGGAGAGGGCGGCTGGCGTTTTGAGCAGCTTGACACCGCTACCCGGCTCTCCCTCACTGAGGAAAAGCAGCGCCTGGAGTCCCAGCTGGCAGGTATTCCCAAGATGCAACAAAGACTGAATGAACTCTGCAAGATCTTGGGTGAGGACTCTGTCCTGAAGACGGCCGGTGCTGAGGACTGACAGCCAGAAAGAGACTGTCTCTGAACAAGTACTACCATTGCCCACCAACCTACAAAAAATTTCCTACTTTACCTGGTTTTAATGTTACATTTTTCATGGTAAAAAAAAACAACTAAATTTAAGTCAGGGATAAAGAAAATCACCAGAATTCAAAGTTAGTTTAATCTAATTCCTCTGGTAACAGTTTGTTCAGTTCATTGTTTGCAGTACAAGCCTGCACACGGCAGGCACATTTTTAATTTCTGATCTACTGAGGTGAAAAGTTATGGCCACAAGAAGATTTGAACTGGCAATGTTCAAGTCCACTGGTAGCAGCTTTGACTACTGCACCACCTGCTGCTACACAACAGGTGCTCACTGCACATTGACTGAAGAGTGCTGCTCTTAGGAGATGTAATTCATTGCACCCATAACCTCTGAGAAATTAGAGGGAACACTGGTCTTAATACAAACTTTTCATCTGGAGGTTAACATGGACAGTCATGTTTTAGAATTTTTTTTGTTTTCTTAATACTACTATGGCTGGTGGCTGGTTATGTTCTCTGTGTCTGCATTTCCTGTTCAAGAAAAAAACATTCAGGCCTTAAGCATCTCTAACCATAGATGTTTTCATTGCATTAAAGTTCTTTTGTATCGATGCAGTAGGAAAACATTTTACTGTCTTCAACAATAATTCATCCAACATTGACACTGAAAAGTAATAACCTATAATGTAGGGCATGTTAGATGGAGGGAGAAACTACTTTTGTGAATTTTTTTCTAAAGTTATTAATGTGATAAGTGCTGCCTCACCGGGAGTGGTAGGTTCGGTATGCTGGCTGCCTGGTAAAGCAGCATGATATGTTGTCTGTAGGACGCAGCCCATGCTGTGTCACCAGATTGATGGGGTTTCTGGGGGTCTCGTTCACATCCCTGAAAAAACCTTTCTTGTAACTGTGGTCATCTTGTTGCATTTTTTAAAAAAAACATGGGGGTTTAAGGGAACTTCTCTGGTCCAGAGCAAAAGGGACATGGTTCACGTTCGCTGCTTGGCAGCAACATGTCTCCCATTTGTGTGTGAGCAGATCACTATCAGCATCAGAGTCCTCATTACTCTGCCCTTGTTTACAGCACAGCTTTTTTTGTGAAAAGTAGAAAGAAAAATGCAAAGACAGTTTTTTAGCGGTTTTTGATTTTGCCATTCTGCTGTCACAGCAGCTCCATCCAAAGTTAGAGAAGTGAAGCAGTTTGTCAAAAACCACACATGGACTAATTCCCCATTATTAGGTATTAATTTGTTTCGGAAAAAGGACCGAATATCAAAATCCAGATAAATTTACTCATTGTATTATTTCTTATGCGGAGAATTCAAACTTCTTCAAAGCCCATTCAAAGTTTATCCTAACATCATCCTCAATTATGCCTAATATCATAAGGCAAAACACAAATATGTATCACAATAAAATAGAATGAATACTAATTATTAAATATATGTAAACGTGTCCATAAATTAATCTTACTTAAATTGTATGAATGGATTGTTTTGAAAAAGATGAAGGCTGAATGTCACATTTAGATAAATGAATAATTGGAAATTTGAAGTAAACTGGTACAAAGTAGAGAGCAAACACAAAAAATGAGTATGCAAGGAAGACTGAAAGCAGGAATACACACTTTGCACACCAGTGTGTCTCATATTCTTGCACAATTTTAGACATACACTCACGCTGATGAAGTACTGTAACTGAGTTGGAAATGTGGCTGTCACATTAATACCCGTCACACTGCTGCTGTGTATGACATAACTTCCATATTCTCAGCTGAACAACAAAATACAGAGCAGTGGTGTGTGTTTGAACACTGCAGGGCAGTCTCGTAGTTTGCATACTTTCAGATTTAGAGCCAAATAGCATGACAGTATTTGCAAGGTGTTGCATATGCTAACATTTATTTCTATTTCTACTCTTCCTTTGAAGTCTTCTCTTTTAAACAGTGCTGCTACTTTCTGTTCAGTGTTGGCTACTGTTATTTATTATATTGTATTTGCTGATATATTTCAGGTTGCCCTTGAAAGAAAAGTAACATCCCTGGAAAAGAAATAAATTGTCAAAAAGTACACATTTGAAAAAGTAAATTTTCAACCCGTCATTGAATAAGTCAATTTTCAGCCCAGTTCTTTTCTTTCTTATACATTTCTGAAATACTTCAGACAGCTTTTTACCTTCACCCTGTGTGACATCCCTGTTATTTTTTGCACATCATTAACTACTATTTAGCTCTTGATGGCTTGCATTTGATTATTTTTTAAATATCTGTATATGATTTTGCCATGTGTTACCAGCTGCCTATCTGTCATACTGTGAAATGTCTGTTTTAGACACTGTCATCTTATGTTACCATTTGTGGACTGTTGCTGGATGGTTGGTTTGTGAATACCACATGTATATTTAAACAGTGTATTATTGGATGAGGATATATCCAGAACAAAGTTTTATGTTTTTAATGAATCCTGGTTATGTTGGGTGACGTTGAGATCTTTTCAAAGCAGAATAATTGCTCTGCAAACACAGACAGTAGAAGCATCTCTGCCTTTTGCCATTCTTGTATCAGTTGATCGACGTGTGATGAGATGTATGGTGAACCCAGCTGCTCTCAACTAGTTAAGTCCTGTGCAGTACTGCACAGTCAGGTAACCGTGCGGCAAACAATGACAGCACAGTGGTCATCAGGCCCGTCCTGTGGTCGGAGTGATAGTGTGCCAAAAAGAATCTGTTACAGTTTTAACTGGTGCAGATGTTCTGTGAGAGATTACCCTGCATGCTGACTGGTAGTGGAGGGTCCACTCTGTAGTGCAGGATACAGTGGCTGTGTTCATCACTGCTTCACTACAGGCGACTGGGCCCCCCTATATACACAGAACACAACAGCTCCTACATATGATCTTTAAATGTTTTCTGGTTTCCTTTCTCAGGTAGACTTCCTCCAGTATTGCTATGACACTTTTAATACAGTAATGGCTGCAGCTGCTAAGTATAAGGTACCTGTAAATAATGCTGGTGCATGGTGCTGGAATGAATGGGGAAGGCTGTGGTTGTGTTTTAAACTCTGGTATTTGTACAGAGTGAACCAGAGGAGACGATGAATGTGGGTGGGGGTTTGTAGTTTTTGCCTGGAAACGCTAATAAACGTCACATCGGTTAATATGCTGCTGCATACTGCAGAAATTGTGTGTTTTATATTTCGTACACAGCTGATGTTAAAATATCTATAGATAATTCCTGGGAAATACAATGCCTTGCATCGAAAAGTTTGACTCGTGCACCGTGGCACCACTCATAAAAAAAATGTAAAGTTTAAAAATTGACACTTCATAACACAAGCAGCAGGTATAAACTGTCTCTCTGTTTTTTGTATATACACACAGTAGCATTCAAAAGTTTTGAATTACTAATTTTTTTTACGTAACAAGCTGCTAATGGCTATTACTGCTTAAATGACTGATTTATAATTTATTATTCACGTATGGCTGCAGAGGCCCATTGTCAGCAGCTATTTCTCCAGTGTCCAAATGGTAAACTTTCTTAGCTTATCCTTAGTTTATGTTTAAATGATAGTAGGTTATTATAGTAACCTCAGTAAATGCTAGCACAGCTGAAACCCGTTTTTCTGTTCAAAAAGGCAATGGTCTTTCCTTGGTTTGCAAAATACTGGCATTCCAAAAGTTCATTTTTGGGTTCAAAAATAGCCAAAATGAAAGAGTTTTTAAGAAAATCAACTGTTGTTTCGTGACATGAAGGTTATTCCATGTGTCAGATTTGCAAGGAACGGACGATTTCATACAAAGGTGTCCGCTGCTATATAGAAGAGGGCAAACTAGATGTAACCAGGACAGAAAGGGAAGCGAAAGGCCCAGATGCAAAACTGCACAAAAGGGTAAGTACATCATTGGTCTCACAATGTTGTGGATGATTAAAACAGTCATTCCAACCCTTCCTTTTAACCACTTTTTTTTCTTGAAAAATGCATTCCAATTCTATGCTCTGCCACAGGTGTGCTGTCAGCACAAATAGAGGACTTGAAAGACAGAACTATTAGAACAATAGTTTTGTTTCTCCGGAGAACATTTAACATCCCCGCTCATAAAGTGCAGCAGCATGTGGGAAACAACACTTAAACAACATAGGGAAAAAGCCAAGGTATGAAAGCACCTCCAGCCTCACTGATAAGGAGGAGCCAGTGATTCATTGTCGCTTTAGCACACTTACATGTGTAGTGCTGTACACTTAAACCCATGGTGCCAAAATCTGAGCTACCAATTTCCAAACATCTAAACATTTCAGTTTATCGCATGTTGTTGCATTTTCTTCACCCTTCTATTTTCTGAAACAACCTGCATTCACCCGTGCAGCCATTAGACAGCAGCAAAACACAGAATATAAACATAAATGGCACTGTGGGGGAAAGGAAGGGAAGCCTCACTGGCCAGTTTCATTCAGAGTATGTTTTATTTATTCCTGTACCATAAAACCTCTTAGAGAATCTGCACAGCAAATAAATACAGGTATATGTTTCTTGCACCTTTTTAATTTCAAACACAAAGTGACCAGAAGATGGCAAACATGCCAGTTTTGTTTAATGCTCAGTGGACACTGAGATGCAAATGGAGGGTATTTGAGGTGAAAGACTTTTTCATGAGCTTTCAATCCTCGATCATACTTCCAACTTGCTCTTCTTTTCCTGTTCCACTGCTTTCTTCTCCTGTGGCTCCTGATGTGCAGGTGAAACACAACACTGAACCACAGGTATGACTGCATTGAACAACAGGTTAAGAGGAAAAAGTATTTTTAACATTCTGTCGCATTAATTCTGGTCCCTGTCAAAATGTAATATAAACTGGTGTACTATTTACAGTTTACTCTGCCCCATACCCAATATTTCCAAGTGAAAGGGACACAGACCTTGAATTGCATGAGATGTTGATGAAAATTTTAATTTAATATTGCATCTTCATTGCAGACATTTTCACTCTGGTCCAGCTTTCAGCCAATTACTGCTAACAAGCTGAAGTTCACTAGAGTTGTGTCAGCAGGTCGAATGTCTGGTTAATGACCAATGAAAGTCACACGAGAAGGTTCCAACTTTTGGTTGCTGACCAGTGACATTCAAACAAATGTTCAGTTAACAACTAATGGCAGCATCTCTTCAATTCACACTAAAGAGCTGAAATGTAAGATGAAGAAGTGATTGCAAAAACAATGGAAATCTCTAATGTGCAAAGGGACACAATAAAACACTTTATGTTTGAGATTTTTCTTTTTGGATTTGGCAAATACGTTCAAAAGGTAAATAGAACATTGTATAACAAAGGCTATAGCTCTGTTCAGCTTGCTCATGAGACCTCCCACAGATTTAAAACTGGTAGGGGAATTAGATAAAGATGCCCCATAAATTTAGTCCTTCCTTGTTTGTTACATAAGTTTTGGCTCCTCACATAAAGAGATGGGTTTCAGAGTATTCAAATATAGTGAAGAGAGATCAAATGTCCCCAATTTGTTGATCATATATCAATTTTTGAAATAACTACAAAGAGGTAGAGAAAGCATTTACCTTTTACAGGTTTTCCCTTTATTTCTGGCCTTTTATTAAATATAAGACAACATGATACAGTATATTATTCATATGCAACATTCTCCATAAAAAATGTGATTAAATATCTAAAGTATTAAGCGCTCTAAAAATCCAAAAATTAGAAATGATCTTAATTTTTCTTAAGAAAAAGAATATTTCTTACATTTACAAGCTTAATGTACAGCTGTGTAGATTCCTTTGTTCAAATAGTATAACAGTTCTGTGTAAGTCAGAGGGTTTGACTACATTAGTATACTGTGCACTTTACTGGTTTTAGATGCACTGCCTCCATTTATTTGGAAAATTGACCATAACCTTTTAGATTCATTTGAACTCATTCATTCATCTACAAGGAGAAGGAGGCTTGAATGCTTTAGATTTTAGGAGATATACTATTATTTTTTTAAGCAAAATAGTGATAGTATGTGATGTATACACCAATCAGCAATAAGTTTAAAACCACTGACAGGTAAAGTGAATAACATTGATTTTCTCATTACAATGGCACCTGTCAAGGCCTGGGGTGGGGGTATATTGGGCAGCAAGTGAACAGTCAGTTGTAGAAGTTGACGTGTTGGCAGGAAAAATGGGCATGCATAAGAAGGGCCAAATTGTGATGGTTAGACGACTGCATCAGAACATGTCCGAAATGGCAGCCTGTCTTCTGGGGGCTTCCTGGTATTCAGTGATTAGTACTGTTACGGCCCGGCTCATTGGCTAGGAACCAGCTGTAAGGACTGTAGCACTTTAAGTGTTAAATGTAAAATGTGGATGGAAGGAGGTAGGAGAAAACCCCTTTACCCGGAGGAACCCAATAGACGGCACAATTTTCAATAAATTGAGAGAGCTATTAAACAGTGACAAAGTGCAATTTATTTACAGTGAGGAGTCGTGAAACAGAATACGGAATTACATACAGAACACACACAAAACCAAGCATCAAAGAGTTTGGCATAAAATAGGCGGTTGGTTCCCAACTCAAAGAACAAACAGAAACAAAAAGGTTGTCTCGATCTGGGCCCCCAAAAGAAAAGAAAATAGAAAACAAGCCAAGCCCCTGTCGACCTATACTACAGGGGAGGGTGACCGCCACTTCACCTGGTGTTTCTAACATCTGGTTCTATGCAGATATGTACAACAGTTCGCGGAGTGTTGGCACAAGGTACACCGAGTGGTTGGACGCTCGCCGGTGCCAACACTTTACAAACATGGGCAGACAGCAAAAATCCTCACTATACTCAATTGTATATAAACCAAAACACAAAGAAGACAAAGCTGCTGCTGCTCTCTCCATGTCGGTCCGCGCAGATAAGGACTTGCTGCGGTGACATCATCCGCTGGCAATCCTATGACATACGTTCACGCTGTTGAGTTTTCATATAAAAGGTTTAGTTTTCATATAAAATAATTAATCTAATCTGCCCAGCAAAGACCTTTGTTGAGCAAAATTTTAAAATAAAAAAAATAAACAGCTGAAAATTACATCTTTTTTGTTTAAGTCGCATTGAAACTATTCAGCATCTATTCCGGCTATGAACCTGTCATTAAAATTTCTTGGATGAATTGCAAACTTATATTCAAAATGAGTCCAATATTGTCATTGGGTTTAATAAAAGATATTATTTCAAGGTTTACTTCCGTCAAAAGTAATACCACAATACTATTTGCATTTGTGTATTATCATAATGGTTTAGTATTCACAAAGAAAAAAGGTCTGAAAAGAATGTTATGTTTGAAAGTTTTAAAATTGATATGAATATTCACTTGTAAACTACTAAAGCTACTACTACTACTAAAATCTAAAAACAAGAAATCAGTACGAACGTTATCTGTTTTCTTCGTTTAATTTCTTTGTATAATATATAGCTACTGTATATTAAATTTATATTCTTTAGCCACCTTTCTAAATATTTGATATGCACTCTTGTTTACATTATACTTTGTACTGTTGTTCAAATAGAAAAGCAACGGGCAAATGGTCGAGTTTTCGTTTGCATATAAATTCTTCTATGAATTTGTAGTTTATCAACGCACAGATTTTTTTATTACTTGATGCATTTTTTCCCATTTGTGTTATCGATGTACTCGTTTCTTCCTTACCCGGCGCTCCATGACCAAGTGCCCTGCGGTTTGTGCAGTAAGAATGTTGCGGAAGAGGACGCGGGACGCAGTGCGAAAACCAGGTGGCGCTGTGAGCCGTTCGCAGGTGAATGAAACACTTGCTCAGGACACACGGGGTGAAAGTTTGTAGGAAAAATCGGTTTCAAAGTCTCGCTCTGTCGCCACCTGTGTGTTGCGTCGTGCACTTTAGTGTGTTTTGGCACAGCAGGACGGTAGCGAAACGAGGAAACGGGCAATTTTTCTTTATTTATTCAACCGACGCCTTTGTCGTACGTGTCCACGTTGTGACAAATACGTCTGTGTTTAGGTAGAATCGTTCATCTGAGACGAAACGATGCTATTTTGGGGATTTAGTTATTAGTTGTAATAAACGATTAAAGATGCGACATTGAGAGGCGGCGACGGCGGCGGAGCGAGAGTCGCGGGAGGCGTGGCTTGGTGACGCATTGCGGCTCCGCCGGCCGGCTGCAGGGGCGCGAGCCGACCGTCGCCGCGCGCATCGGCCGCATCACGAGCGCGCAGCGCGCCGGAGGGACGAAAGCCGCACCACCATTGTTTTTGTCCTCTTTCTTCTTTGCTCGTTTCTTCATTTCAAATGGCCGAGAGCCGGCGGTGAGCTAGCGCTGCTGCTCTCATACTAGCGACCGGCAGCTCGCAGATTAAATCAGAGGCTCGGTGGGCTGTGAGCGCCGCGGACCGGACCATGTCGAGCGCGCAGGACGAGAGCTCGGTGCGCGTGGCTGTGAGGTACGTCCCGCTCCATTGGATGAATGCATGAATGGATGAATGGATGGATGGATGGCGGCTGTGTGTGTGTGTACCTGCTGTTGCAGAAACGGACGGCCATTGCGGCCCGGTCATGTCCGTCCGTCCGTCCGCAGCCTCAGCGCTCCGCACCACGTCTGCCTCGCATCGCATTTTCCTGCACACTTTGCCGCAAAAATCCGCTCCTTGGCCCGAACCATCGCTTCCGTCCTCCGCTGCTGCTGGGCCCCGATCCGGCGAGCGACGAAGAATGCGTGCTTGTGCGTACCTGTGTGTTACCTGTGCGCGCGGGTCCGCCGGCGTCACTGGGAGCGGCGCCAGCCTAGAAGGCGGCGGTGCTGTCGGCCTTGACGCGATTGGCGGCGGCTGATGGAGAGCTGATCGATGAAAGAGGCTCTTCGTCGCCCTCCATGCCAACAGCTTTCAACCTCGTCGCGTCCGCTGCGCTGCCACGACAAGATCGTGCGCGCCTTCGAACAAGAATATCACGCAGCGGAAAAACGAAATAAAATATGCTTTAAATTGTAGGGACAAATATGTAGTAGATGAAGCCTCCTTTCTATTCAGTGTCTTTTAACAGCACTATACATACTGTGCAATGATGCACTTGTCGTAGTTGTGGTACGACAGTCATGTAAATAAAATTACTTTGTAAGGAAAGGTGGTAATAATAATTATTTTTACTAATAGCATTGTGCAAATTGCAAAATAAAATAAACGTCGTAAATTTGTAGCCAGCAATACTGTACTCCAGCCAGTAAAAGTAACAAGTGTGCTTGTACGCCCACACAGCCATTACTTTCTCCTCCTCTCATGGCAGGTGTGTAAGTCCTGTAGAGCTAGTTTCTCACTAACTCAGCTTCAGATGCCCATCTTAGCTTCTGGAAACTGCAGCCAGTATTTGTAGAGTATACCTGCCCCCCCCCCTCCATTGTTTTGCTCACGCTGTATTGCTGACTGCAGCTCACCAGTGCAGTGGCTACAGGAGCGCAAGCTCTTTCTGTCTCCGCATGCAGTGCACTTTACAGTTTTACCTCATCGTGGTCATGCAGCGGCACGGTTGGCAGTCGCTCTGCCTCAAGTGAGAAACGTCTTTGTTCCTTTGTTTCAGAATCACTGCTGACGTGATGCGCTCTGCTGGGTAACTGCCAAACCTACGGCATTCGCGGTGCAGCTCAGGCTAACTAGCGTGATATTGAACATGTTCGCAGCGGTGTTACTGGCTGGGGGTGTGGGCGTGCTATATTAGAGATGCCCCACCCTGGCAGCAGCTTACAGTTGGCACGAGGACAGAAACACTCCGAAAGAGGGGCGACTCCTGCAGGGTGTGAATCCAGGCCGGCACACCCACAGAAACCCGAAAAAAGACCAAAGGGAAGAAGCCCCGTCTAAATGTGGCTATGCAGCGGGCTATAGCCCTGCTCCTAGGAGGCTGTTGTTAATCCGTGAGCTGCTGTGAAATTGTCATTCAGGAGACGAATTGACAGGCATGCATTTGTTTGCCTGTCAGCTCCATTTGGGTGGAGTCCTACATGCAATATGTTTACCTTTACGGTCATGTTTTTAGCTGTATCCTGAGCAAGACTTACTAAATAGCTCAGGCATAGGTGTTCCAGTTCTCCTGTGGCACCATCTGCTTGCAGGATCCTGCTTGCTGCCAGGTAAAATCCAAGTATGGGTCACCTCAGAAGTCTCCTGACTGCATTTACTGTGCAAGTAAACAATGTATCTGAGAAACTGCTTGGCCTACTGTATTGTATGCTGTATGTGTCCCCATGAAAAGTTCATCTGCAGACGCTTTCTGTGACCCCCGCCTCCAGCTCATCTGTGGTGCTGTCTATCTAGTTGTATCTGTGATCAGTCTGTGCTCCTGAACAGTGCCGCTTCAGCCTTTAGCACGGGGTCATATGACCACTTGATGTGCTTTCTGTGTCGTGGCTCTCCAAGGATGCAACGCCACTGCCCTCTGGTCCATTCTGGTCATTCAGTTCTTTTGTTTATAAAACAGGGCTGTAATGACATCTTAAAGAAGTGAGCAGAAACGCAGGGTTATCCTCTGTTATTGATTTGTAACACAGAGCCACAGTTTTGCATGTCGCCCATGCCGGTTAATAATCAAACTGGTGCTGAGCTGCAGTGGTGGAGACGCAGGCTGTTTGCCGGTGGACGCAGTCTGTGTCACTGCCTCTAGCACGGGACTTGCAGTCTGATTTGTGTGACTTTTGCTCACGGTGCACTAATCCAGCAGACGTGACGTGGCTGGCTGGGCACTGCCTACTGACCTTGGTTATCCCCTGCTTGTACTGTGTGTGTGTGTGTGTGTGTGTGTGTGTGAGAGAGAGAGAGAGCTGTTTAGGCTTGAAGGTAATATGTGTACAGTACAAATGTCAGTTTATCAGTATAATTGACTTTTCCATATATCCTGCCCTCTTAGTGAAACCCTCAACCAAAGCTCTTCTCTTTGGCTTACCTGAATGCATTTTTAACATCTACAGACAACTACTGAAAAAGTATAGAACATTTGGCCTCTGATTTACTTTGTAGTTTTGATGGTGCCAGCATGTTTCACCTTTGTTATTTTAGATTTTGTTATGATGTGGGGTGGGGGGCACATATGGCCCGTGTACCTAGCTTAGTCATGTGAGACGCAAAAAAATGGTTCTCCCAGGACAAAGCTTCCCTGCAGTCCATAGAAATGACCCTTGTTTCTGAAGTTAGACTTTGACCCAGATCACTGTTTACCAACGGTCAGAACCTACGAAGCCCCCTCTGGAGTGCATTTCCACACACAAAACGTCAGCCACGTCTTACCATAGAAGCTGGGAGAACTAGATGTAGAGTGAAGCTGACATTTTTGTTCAAGGTGGATTTTTTCATATGACATTCTGTGTACTATCCAACACAGGTATAAGAAATGCCAAGATGCTAGTGTTTAACTTTTTGACACCAGGAAGTACCCTGGATTAAACAAATATAATCAAAGGGAGGGTTGGAGTGCCAGAATAAACCCTTGCAAAGAGCGAAGGTTATTGGAGAGTGCTGAGTACAGCCTCTGCTGGAGTTGTAGACGTACAGGAATAAAACAAACCGCAGGCCGGATTTCTGTGGATGTCTGATTTGAGGGAGACTTGAGCGGCTCTCTCTTCCCTGCAATGGGCCGGAACCTGCGGGCAGTCAGCGCAGTGCATCTGGTCACGTGTGGTAGTCGTCTGCTGCACGCCCAATCACCCCACCACATGTGTTCATGTTTATGGGATTAAGGCACTGAATGGAAAGTAGCCTGCTGCCGGCCCGAGTCTACATAGAAAGTAAAGGCTTCATGCAAAACAAATTGCTGGTAATTACATGGCTGTTTTCTGGTACAGCCTGCACCCCGCCCTTGCTTGTTAGCTCTGTCTTTATGTCCTTTTCCTGCTCTCCTTTGGAATACTGCAAGTGGTAGCTGCCTCTAATTTTATCTAAACAGTGCTGGGTGTTTGCTGTGGTGCATTTTGACACGTTGCATCTTACTGTGCCTGCATGCCTTCTCAGATGGCGTTGAGCTTGGCTGGCCATTTTAGCAGTGGGGAAACATCTGCCCCCAGGATCTTGGCTGAGCCTCACAGCCAAGATACAGGCTAATCCCTGACTGAGCACCTTGGGCTGCAGAGCCTGTCTGTCAGCTTCTACGTCAAGAAGTCCTGCGAATCCTGTGCTGTTTCAGTTGAAATCGTTGCTCCCGCTCTAGTACCTTTGATGAAGGTACTAACTGAAATGCATAAAAATGACCCAGTTGTATAAATAGATAAATGAGTGTAAAGTTGTTAAATACTGTAAGCCACCTTGGACAATTAAAAAGTTAAAATAAACCACTGCCTGAATGTGTTGTTGTGTATAGTGTTATAGTCTATTGGTGCTTGAGTCGAGCCTATGAGCCGTCTCCTGTTGCATGCAGGAGTTTCTTTCTTTTTCTTCTTTTGAGCTCACCTGTGTAATCTGAGTTCAACAGTTGCATTTCAAGCCCAGGTAGCCTTCAGATAGCAAAATATGTCCTCTTACCTTTATCATTCTTTCCACGTGCCAGCTTATTTAATTCTTTTCCTTGAACTTTTCCCTATAGTTCTATCCATGGTGTTTTTTTCCCTTGTTGACTCTTGCTACATATTAGGAGTCATGGAAACGTTTTATCCAGCGCTTTGGAGGCAAACAATACAGCGTTTAGCCACTTAAGAAGGTCGGTGTCTGAAAGTGAGTGAACGGACTCCAAAGAGACTCTGTGTGGCGCTTGGTTATTTGTATTAAAGTTTCCCGTGCAATACAGTGCATGACTCTACTTGTCTGCTTAAAACCATCTGTTAGCACTTCTTAATGCTTCATTCATGTTCTAAGTCGGGAGGGGGGGCTCAAATGGTTTATTATTTAACTAGAAGTTAGTGCTTTAAGAGAAGTTTTTAGGGCTGGTGAAATACACAGAAACATAAAGAGTGAACGAAGAAAATATCCTCTCTTTTGCAGCTTGGTGCGGAATCTTGTTTGTACTCTCTGGAAAGGCAAAAATGGCCATTGATACAGGTTAACTCTTGAATATTTAGATCTTTAAACAAGTATTGTGTAGATACAGATCTCTGCACAATAACCGATAGACAAAGAGGGTATTGTGCACTTTGTGAGTGGATTCATTGAGAATGGATACAGTACTTTATCCTGCTCAAGGTGTCCAGCTAGTCTAGCTGTTGTTGGAAATGATTGTGTAACTTTATGATTTTTTTTTTTTTTTGATAATTTCATTTAGGGTTAAAACTTTTTTTTATCTTCCTATATGCATTATTTTGTAGTTCTTGTATGTTGATACTTTTGTATTTGTTGGGTCTTGGAGAATTTTGCCATGGTCCTTATATTATTTCTAAATAATATAAGTGCACTGTTTTTGAGGAGCCCTGTTTACAATAGTTGCGTATCTGAATCCAGAGCAGCTTTCTGTGCTGCAGAGTTGCATAGGCAACAATCTGTCTGTACAGTGCTGGGGACGAGTCACAGGTGTACATCACAGTGAGGGTGAATGTCAGCTGTACTTCCAGTTCTGTATAAACACAGAGGTGAAAAAATAAGGGTTGGGATTGTGCAATAAATGCAAACTGATGTGTAGATAAATCTTGTGAGCAGTATATGAGTTTTGGGGTGCACAAGTAATATGGTAAATGGTGCGAATAAAATTCTGTGAAATACTGGCATGTAGACAGCTCATTGTGAGCATTTATGTATATGAAGGAGAACATGAACTGGACCAAATGAACACATCCTCTACTCTAGAGACACCCTTACTTTCCGACGCTCAGATGTTTAATATTTAAACTTGACTTCAGTGAGGTGACCTACTAATCTAGCTTCGGTTCCAGTTGTCTTCATCTCAGCCAAAATTCATTTTACAGTCCAATTCAGCCGTTGTCTTCACTGTCCTGCTACAGTGAGCGTGTGTGTGGGTTTGTGTTTGCATGCGCTCTGGGCTGGGTCAAGTACTACATGGGGCCACCTCTCTTTCCAACTGGCCTCTGCTGATGCAGCATGTTTCCTGGGCTCTGGCTTGGCCCTGTCCTTTGATCAACCCACACTGCCCCCAGCACTGCATAGACTGGCCATTCCTATGTTCATACCTCAGGACTCCCTTTGCAGGCCATCAGTCATTCATCCACCCTCTACTTCTGTTGTTGTTGTTGCTGTTACTGCTGTTTTTTCCCAACATTTTGCAGTCCGCTGTCCCAGAGCAAAGATGACCTTTCAGGTGCCGATGTTTGTGGGAGTCATGCTGCTCACAAACTGCCTCTGCTTCCTGTTTCCACACCAGCACATATACATCTACATTTTTAGTAATCTCTACAAACAGTGCAATTTTGATAACCTTACCACTGTCCGTCTACTTTTTAAAATTGCCTAACAGCTGTTGTAACTGACTAAATAAAGATGAATGAGCAATCCCAAATTCAGTGCTCTTTTCATCTTCTTTATGCATTGATCCGTAAGTCAGTTTGTATTCCCACTGCCTTATTCGTGCTCTCGGATGTTTATGTTTCACTGTAGTATATCACAGTAGTGTGAATGTCATAGGTACAGATAGGGATCTCCGTGCTCTCTTGCCAGCTGGGTGCTTTATGCCGGAGCCTCACCCCTCTGTGCCTTTTGTTTGCCAGAGCTTTCTGTCAACAGGTCACACATGGGCAGCATGGGAACATGGGGGTGGGGAGCCCCCTGTGGCTGTTCCAGCAGCTCTCCACCCAAAAGTTTGTTGTGTACGGTCAGTTTCAGTGGGATGCCCACTTCCTGTCTTATTGGGTTTAGTGAGGAAATAATAATAATTAGAGTTTCATGTTGCTAAATGTACTCTGCCTTAGTGCACCACTTGAAAGTTGTGTGAATATCTATAAACAGTCCTACACACTTTGTGTGAAAATTACAAAAAGGACCTTATCTTGTGTTCTCAGAATTTTGGATGTATGGCAGGTCAGAGTAATGGATCCTGTAGCAATCTTGCTGTTTCCATACTGTGTAATCTGTCATGATGTCTTTGTTCCTGTTGTTTTGCTGAGCTGAACACCTCTTTCCTGTAGCTTTGTGGAGACTTTCTTTGTGACCCTCAGAGCCTCAGTCTCTGGGGGACCAGACCATGGGTCTAAGACCAGAGGAACCTTTTGGCTGATGGGCTATCAGAGGGAGAAGCCCATCCATGATCCGTCTTCCCTGAGTCAGTGCCATCACTTCTTCCCTGAGTAGTATCCCTGAGGAAAAGATGAAATTGGTACATGATGACGCTGAACAGTTGTTGCCATGAGCCCTTTCACACTACAGTGAGGAACATGTGCAGGATCAGTCAACGCTCCCCTGTGTTGCATTGGTGTAATAACACCTGGCAATAATACTTTTATAAGTTGGGATTTTGTCTCTAGGTTAAAGGCTGCAAGTCAGAAATGCAATATAAACTGTCAAGTCTTTGACAAGTCTATCATCCCGCGTTAGTCTTCCTATGACCTAAAAGACACGTTGTCCTGGTTGGACCTGCAGTTAATAAGGGTCTCAGTCAGCATGGGCCATTATGTTTGGTATCCACAATAATAAGCAAATTTGTCTGCATTCCTTGTGTGCCTCCCAACCCCTTTTAGAGACTTTCAAACATGTTATTACTTATTGCCATTAAATGAGGTTGTGGTAGTAGTGAAGCTAAAAAAGAGTACTAATGCTCAAATGCTCAAGCTGTACCTCTTTCAGTTTTAGTCTTTATGTGCAGTTAGTAATTTTACTTGTTGCAAGCAGATGTGTTTTTCTATTCGTCAAAGATCTGTACGCGTTTTTCCAGTGTGTCATGAGCATATTGTGCCAACAGCTGTGCCGACACTGTGCTTACTATATAGAAGCGTGAGTATAGCATCAAAGGAGGTAGTGTTTACTGCGTGAAGGATACGGACACTCAGGCATTTGTGAGTCTAACATTCAAATGATCTTCCTTTGCCTTAGACTATTTATTTTCATAATTTTTAGTCATTGTGTACTAAATTCCATGTAACTAAAGCTTGTAACCACAGATTTACCTTGGACCATTTAACAGCAAAGCCTTGTAGTCAATGAGAAATATGAATTGTCTCTCTGAGGAGAACAAAGTGCTGGAACATGATCCATCTGCATGTTTTTTTTGGGTCTGGTTTGTTGGGTGACAGTTGGGACCTGTCATCCTGAGATGAAATTGCATTGCTGTTGCTGTCCATGTGACATTTTGTCTCTCAACTGCTCAGGGTGAGTGTTTGACCAAGTGCCTGCCTAATCTATCTATCTACAGTATCTACTTTTCTGCCTGCCTGCCGGTCTGTCTGTCTCAGGACGCTTCCTGGCACTCTTGCTGCTAGCTCTGCCCATGCTGACTGAGACCCTTATTAAACTCCAGTTCAGCAGCAAAATGGAGGGACATTACTGAGGGTACAAGGCGCTCTGGTGGTCTTACCTTTCAAATGTACAAAAATATGCTACTTGTATATGAATAGCGACACACTACCTGTCATTACTGGATGCTGAGTAGGTGGGTTCAACCTGGCCTTGCTGGAAATGCTGAGATGTCAAACTTGCATGATGTCCATCTCCGATTGGTTTAGTCTCCTCAGCAGTGAGTCATTCCATAGAGGATGAGAGACTGGAATCTAATAAAACATCAGCATCTGGCCGACGCTGTCAGAGGAAATGGTCATTGCTCTCCCAGGAAATGGGCCCGATGTTCCTCGTCGAGTTAAATAGCCTTTCTACCACAACTGGATTAATGCAGGCTCACATTGCAAGGCTGTAAAATATTGCTGTGTTTTTCCTGTAAAACGCAGTGGATCCTCAGCGAAGGCACTCCCAAACTGGCTTCTTAGTGCATTTGGCTCTTTTTTTTGTATTGATTAACAGGACAGCACTTTGTCAAAGTAACATAGAGACAGAAACAGTGCAGACACTGCCAGTACATCCACAGAGATTAAACAAGGGCAAGAGGTTGCATTAAGGTTAAGGTGTGATCACGCACTAACAATAGTGTCCAGAAATTCAAGAATTTGCCTGAATTAATACAGGACAAATGTTCAAAAAAGTAGGTCATTCCTGTTTAATTCATGTTTAAAGAAGAGACATCAAGTATGAACTGTAACAATAAAATAAGGCTGTTGTTGCAACTGCCTTATTTTAAGAAGGCAGTTGCAACAACATGAATAAAATAGGAATAAACAAATTAATTTGTTTATCCTGAACATTCTGTGCAGAAATTACAACGTTTAAGTCGCGCTGATCAGAGCTGCCCCTTTGCCTGGTCTGGGGAGCTAGTGTTCTTCAGTGGTGGAGCCCAGAAGTTTGAGGTGACTAAGCAGCCTTTCAAAGCAACTTGGCCCAGGAAGGTTTCTGCATTGAACCCTGCATTGATGACTACATTTCTTGCTTCTTAGGTACACTCTGAGCAACATGTGTGCCATACTTGTAACGTGAGTTTGTGTTTCTTTTCATTGTTAAAGAAATCCATAAATAAATCCTCCCCCCTTTTCTTTTTAGGCACGATGTAGCAGTTAATGATGACGTTGTAGATCTGGCACATGGGTTTGGGCAAGTTTGAAAACATTTTTTTATTATTAAAATTTCACGCCTCAGGGAACTACTGGGCCCCTGGCCTGTGAAGTAGGATGGGAATGAGTACCATGGGGAGGGGGACCCCTGCTGCGAAGCCCTGGAGCACAGACCACCCTGGCGGCCAGTAGATTGTGTTTGACGCTCTCTACCCACAGTTTGCATTGTTCTGCTGAACGATTTGTACCCTGCTCTGAAGCTCACTGCACACATTAACCTACGGGTAAACTTATACTTTAGGTAAATCTGAAGTAAAGATCGATCTAGTTTAGCACATATTAATTATCTTAGTTTAAGATTTTTAACAAACATCTCCATTATAATGAAAACATTTCAGTTTATGAGCATGGGTTTGGATCGCACTTCCTGCTGTTGTACCCTTTAGCAATTTACTTACCCTGAATTGACACAGAGAGAATACCCTGCTGTACAAGTGTAAACTCATTGTAAAGTGCACTTGTACACAAACATTATGAGTTTGACTGCTGTGTTTTGTGATGCAACACTGTAGTGAGTGAATATTGACCCACAGTGTCTTGCTCTGCCATAAGACCACCTTATGTTGCTATGATTACAAAGTCGAAGCTGCATATATGGATGGAATACTTGAGCCCGATAAAACAATAAGGGTGTCTGCAGCAAAATGTGCCAGTACGGCTCAGTTAATTCAGACTGATGGTGAAATGTTTAGATGTGACCTCGTTCTGCTCCGAACCCTCCCCAGGTAGAAGAGCTCCCATGTACCTTAGCTTTCTGTTTCGAGTATTGATATAAGACAGGCATATTTAGAAGGATAACCTGCATTAGAATCCAATGCGTACGTGTGTGAATAGATTGCTTTAGTGGGCAGGCTCATTTAAGGACATAACTCAAGTAGAAGGTGAGGGTAAGCCAGGTAGTGCATCTTTGATGGCATGTCAGATATTGATCAATTGCCGATTGAATAATTGTGATTAATAATTGATTGCAGATGCTAGTAGTTCACACTTTCTGTTAACCGATTACACAGGTTTGTGTGCATTAGAGCTGTGCTTGATGTCATGGTGGTGCTGTGGTTGTGCCTCTGTCTCCTCCACAGTGCCGATGGTGTCTACAATACACACTCTGTCCTCTACTAGTTGAGCCCTGTAGTGCTCCCCTTTGCTTTCAGGATCCTTCAGTAGATGAATCCGCACAAGAGACCATAGTGAAATTTTACCATAGTAATTGGCAGACAATGGCATTTGCTACTGCATATAGCAAAATAGTTAGTAGTAATAATAGTGGAATTAAATATCATTTTGTGTTCTGGACAAAATTGTTCAGTTTGAAAATGAACACTCTTAAATATGGTTTCTTTTATATCGATTGCCATAATCCTTCATGATATCCCCCACACCAGGCATGTAAAATATTTAAATTAACAAGCATCAGTTTAATTTATTTTGACCTGTTTTGTTCACATTTTGCACAACTGTTGTGTGTCTGGTCACATCTGGTCAGCCATAAGAAATCACACAAGTAGAAAAGCTACAACTTTAAGTCTGACGAAAATCTCGCTGTCTATGCTGGTCTAGTATTATGTTGAATACAGTAAACACGAGAAGAAAACATACTGAATGAGCACAACAGACTAGCTTGAGTCAAAATTTAGCCAAAACACTTGTTCTGAATGATTTTCAAATTTCCTACCATATAAATTGCTCTTATTTTAGGCAAACCTTTATATCATGACACATTTTAGGTAAGTGAGCTCCATATACCATATATGTAAGAGGCTTAAAACAATTGCTAAGAAGTTAAAAGACATAACAGTTGAAAAGCTATGGTTTGTATAAACAACTCAGTTCTGTGGTTGGGTCTAAAAGTGGAAAGATGTAACTTTTTACTTTTCACATTGCATACTACCAAACAGCATTACCCTTAAAGAGAGTCCATTTAGTACTGTTATAGTATTATTATTAGTATAGTATATATTTAGTATTACTAATGCTATTGAACCTTCATATGCTGGAGAGAGTAATATGCATGCAGGTCACAGTCCAGTGGAAATGAAAAAATAAAATGTAGTAATCCGTTTGTATCCAGATCTATTTTGTTGCCGAAAAGGTTTTGGATACCAACATTTCGGATACCGAGTGCCTATTTCTCATTATTTTAAATTGGGAAAAATGATTAAATAATGTGGTCCTGTCTCATCCAAAAACGCCTGTATAACTATGAACCAATGACCGCAGCATGATAAAACACTCTGAATCTCAGTTACCTAGTTAGAAAGCACTTAATGTTTTCATTAGTTTGCATGTTTATAATGCATGATACAGTATGCACAGTACAGGATGTTTTGCATGTTAGTGCCACCACCGGTGACATTGTTACAGATGGGACATGAAAGGTGCATTGGGGGTTTAAAGTGGGAGTTCAGTGTTATGACATATTGAATATGTGTGTCAAAGTAAACCTCTGAATCTTTGACAAGTGAACTTTAAACAAATATGCTTATTTAAAAATGAATTGTGCAGCACAAAATCAAAACAGCATCACGGGTGTGTGTGCATGGTAGTTTCAGATAAATTCATAATAGCGTACAGTACAGTTTATTACAACAACATACAGTATTGTATATTGTTGATATAAAAAATTAATTTTTTATCATGTTTTGATTTTTTTTTGTTCTTTTAATGAGTGTTTTTTATTATGGAATTTTATATTTCATATGTTGGTTATGTGAGTAAAGAACAGGCGGGGAGACAAACGGAGACTGAGCTTTATAAATACATATAGATTGTGATGGGCTACCGAGCTATGAATGGGAACGCCAAAAGTTGATAGCTGTTTGGAGCACAGCACAAGGTTTAAAATATTATGTCTTGGGAAGATGCATAGCTTTCTGTCATTTATCTATTTAAACTGCCTCCAAGGCACATCTTGTATGAAATTGGAGAGGAATTGTTGTTCATGTGGGAGGGGGATAATCCTCACTTTGGGACAGGTTACACGTTCTGAGGGCCTTTGGAACAGTAGGATTAAGTGAAATATTAGAGCGTTGAATGGCCCCAAGCAAAGAGTGTCGGTGCTAATTAGTTTCCTTCATTTTAAAGTCTGCCGCGAATGTTCGGTGTTTGTCGGACGCAGGTGCCTTTGCTTTTTATTTAAATGGCGAATCAGCGGGGAAAGCAAGAACAGGATGCCAACTCCTCTGTTGCAGCCTTCGTACGTGGTGTTCGACACAGTAATGACCGGTTGAGCAACGTACGGCCCGCTTCTCACTGCCTCTACACCAGGGGGAAAAAAAAAACACAACGTATGGGGTATTTTCACACAGGGCTTATTCAGATCCATTTCAGAAGTCTGGAAATGCTGTGTACACGTTCACATTTGATTGATGGATTTTTTTACGGCCCGACCTCTTCAAAGCCATCGAGGAATTCTGTGTTCTCCAGTGTGTGACAAGGAAGCCATTTTCTTCTCCTGGTCCTCCATCTCTGGTCCTACTGAGGTCCATTTACATCAGGGTTTGCTCTGATTCCAGGCCCTAGTTCCTTTTCGATTGCTGTGTACGCGTGGCGTCGCTTCGCAGTCGGGGTGATGGATATTTCTCGATCGTTCTTGTGTCGTGCACAAACACGCTGCAAACGCTGCACAAGCGCCCTTAGCACTTTTGTTAAACATTGTTTCTCAGCGCAAATTCTGCAGTGTTTGGGAAACTTTGCTGGAGGGGATTGATGTGGCTTTTCTCAAATCCTGCCATCTATCAAACTTGAAGGGTGTTGCTGGGAATGAGCAGCATGTATATTTCACAGGAGGAGACTGGAACGTGCCACACATGTTGTCTTCGAAACTTGAATGAACAGTTAATGAAACTTTAAGTTTAATCAAAATGCTCTCAGTATAGTATTGTTTCCTCATTGTAATCCTGTCAGATGCTGAAGTGGATGAGCAGTGATGTGACTGAACATTTCAGAGGGGTGGATATATGGCAAGTGTGATGCTTACTTGGATAACAATTGCTGATCTGAAATTGATTGTAGGCCCCCTGTTTAGTGTCCACCTCCTGTGCTGCCCTCTCATCACTCCAACCCTTTTCTGTTCTTTGCTGTAACCTCTGAGAGTCTGATATCACACAGGCACAAAGGCTGTTCTGTGGCCCTCGCTGCTTTTGTCCAGGTCCACAATGCTGCTGTTATACTGTCAGTTATGGGCCCCGCGATATCAGGTGACCCCCCCCCCCCCCACACACACACCATCCCAGTCTGCCATTTAGTCCGTTGATGATTTTTCCACTAACGGATGGATGACAGACAGCATTTGAAAGCACAGGGTGCTTTTTGTGAGAGGGAAGGTCACGCCTATGAGGGATGGGTTGTGAAAATGAGGACCCTTTGTGTGTCATAAAGAAAATAAGCTACCAAAACACTGGGAGTCACTGTTTACCTTCCAATTTTCTATCCCCCTCCCCTGCCTTTTCCCCCTTAGGTCTGGCGCTGTAAATGGTTGTTCTGTTAGGTGCCTTCTACACACACACACACACACACACACACACACACACACACACACACACACACACACAGAGAGAGCAGTAGCAGCTACAGCATGGCTGAGGCCTACTGTACTGTCTTACAGTGCCACCCACATACACAGCTTGGCCTTGGTTCTTTAATACAGTATTGACCCAGATGTTTAGAGTATAAGGCATGTTCAGAGACTGTATACGGTTTGTAACTGTCACATTCTATTAGTTTTACAGCATATTTATAATGAATGTACATTTTCTCTCAACATTAAGTTACTTGCAGTGATTTACTTTGTTACAGAAGTACAGACTGCATTCAGCCTTGTTCTTTAAGGACCCAGGTCAGCATCCTGCTCCTGCTGCAGTTCCCTTGATCAATGTACAGGCCTCCCTCACAATAACAGGTTCTTATATAATGAGGGCTGAATAACTACTCAAGGAAATGTACACGGTTTCTATTTTGTAGCATTTTTTCATAACTGTGTGTTCATTTTACTTTCATAATGTATTTTGCATGATCCTGACAAAAATACAAGATATTACACACATCTGCATTAAACAAACATAGGTGACTCCCAAAGAACACAGTTAAGTCCCTGGTTATTGGTTCAGAGCAGTCATTCAAAACAGCAACAACAAAAGCACGTGAAGTAAACACTCATGGAGTGGTTAGCTAGTTAGTTTTTTTTTAACTATTCATACAGCTGGATAAGTTTTACTGGAGCAATTCAGGGTAACTAGCTTGCTCAAAGGTACTACAGCTGAAGGTGGGATTAAAATCTGGGTCCTAAACCTCTGTCATTCTTATAGAAATAAAGTATAAACATGTAAATATTAACTTAAAGCAGCAGATCAGTTTTGAGCAGTGTTTCTCAAGCTTTTTCTTTTACACGGTCTATTTACAGAAACACTGACTGGTAAGGGATAACAGTGAGAGACTTGACCTCTCTCTAGCTCCATACTGCTGTGTTCTGATTCAGACAGTCATGCACACGTGTGCTATAGTCATATAAACAGCTTTAATAACATGGCTAGCCTTACACAGATTTAACTAAAACGTTAATCTTGCAGTCAGATGAAGATTCAAGCACTTGTTTGTAATGCTACACAGTATGTCTGACAGCAGAGTCCATGAATTTTGCAGAGTTACATAGCCAGTCTTTTCGCAAACTTATTGCATATGTAATAAACATAAATGTCTGCATCTAGCATACCATGTGTCAACCTGTGCTAGTCAGGTAGACTTTGGACCTCTGCAAATGGCCAAGCAGTTATTGATAATGAATGTAAGTATAACATTAAAGGAAAAAGAAGAAACAGTTTTTGTTACAAATACTGTAAAATATGTTGTCGTGCATATCATGTATAAAAAATACATTTTTATTTTTGTTTTATTGCTAATTTTAATTGACACGTTTTCTCTTAGTATCGATATATATGATCGCCTCTCAACGGGTGGTTTCACTGAATTAAAACCGTACAAAAATATCCACCCCTGTGTAAATAGGTAAATGCAGTAATTATATGTGGTTAATTATACAACATTTTAAATCACTTTGGAAAACAGTGACTCCTAAATGAATGAATAGAACTTAAACACTAACTGGATTTACATAAAATACAAGATGAATTGTTTAAGCTTGATGTGTCTTTTTTCTTTATACGCAGCTTTGTTTTTCAAGCAACAGACTTGAAATCTGGTACAAACAGGAAACCGGTATTTCTCACCATAAGTGAGGACTTTGCGTAAGGTTTATTAAACTCTGAAAAGGGTACTTACTGTTTTGCTCAAAGATTTCTTGCCACGCACGCATGCACACTTTCTCATACATATAGGAACACGCAAACATACAAGTTGAAAAGTAAGGTTTGATGATATACAGTATAATTTGTTATTACTGTATCAACATCCCTTGCATTGCTCTCAGTGCCATTCATGTCTCTGACAATGGGAACAAGTAACTCCATTGTGCTGCATGTGACCAAATGAAAATGTAGAAATGGATAAGAAATTATGCATGAAACACACACAACGCTGCACGCATTAGTCAAATAAGGGTAAAAAAAAAAAGTTTGGCAAACTATATATTTTTTTCTTTTCTTTTCTTTTTCACTTGACTATGACCAGTGAGTCACTCTCTGTGGCATTTGTGTGTTCAACAGCACTAACAATACGAAAATATGAAATATAACCCCTTTAATGCTAATAGTTTGGTAATTATATAACACGTTATTACTTTTTACCTTTTCACCACTGCACTTTTTTGACTAGTGCCAGGTAACTCGGTTAGTATTACTAGACTTTTGTCTAGTATGCAATTTTCAGAAGGGACAATATTACATGTAACCTGGAGCTGTTTTCCCTGCACTGCCGGTTGTGATTGTGAAAGACGTAATGAGGTACAACGGTTGCATTCTGAGGCTGGGAGAGCGCAGTTGCCTTTAGGGTGTGAGTGCTTTGGCTGGCTTTACCAGTGCAATGGACAGCTCCCCACCTGTATATCATGTTTTGTACCTGCATACCCGAGTGAAGGTGTGGACATATTTTGACATATGGAATCATATCATATCACTCCTTCTCTGCCTAGGATCCGGCCCCAACTTGCCAGGGAAAAGATCGAAGGATGTCACATCTGTACCTTTGTGACACCTGGCGAACCCCAGGTGGTGCTGGGAAAGGACAAGGCCTTCACCTACGACTATGTGTTTGACATGGATACAAACCAGGATGCCATCTACACCACCTGCACCGAGAAGCTCATAGATGGCTGTTTTGAGGGCTACAATGCCACCATATTTGCCTATGGACAGGTGAGTGCCTCACTGGCTCTTTGCTTGTCAGTTTGATTCAAATTGCAATTGCAATTTAAATCAGATAGAAACTGGGCTCCAGGAAGCTAATGTAAATGTTAATATTACAAGTTTATACATCTACAAACTTATACCTTTTTTAAATTCTTAATCTTGTGAAAATGAAGTATAAATATTCACCAGTCTTCACTGGATGCTATGTGATGCCAAGGCAGATTGGACCCAAGAACTGGTCTGGTTTAACATGTGCACTGTTTGTGTCAGAATTTTAGCTGTTTTGTGTTGGGTTCTACATTTTCACACTTCTGTACTGTGCATTTGACTGGTCCTTCAACAAAATATTGCTTTAATTCTTCTGTATTTCCAGATCCCTTTCCCTTCCCCCCTTTGTCCTGTCTTTTCCTTCTCCATCACTGCTGCTGCTCTCTCTTTAGCAGGCTCGAGTTTAGATTATGAAAGCATCAATGTGTGAAGTTGGGCAAAGTGTCACGGGTTTTTTTTTCTGCCAGTTGCTATGACAACAGAGTCTGTCGTCGTTGTCCCCCCGCCCCCCAGGAACTGATGTTTCCATGGAGTTTTTCCAAGAGCTTACCAAAAGCAAACAGAAAGGGCAGTCATTCAGTGTGTTACACTTCATTTGAATGTGTCCTGTGGTGACCTCTCGCCTACATTCCTGTAGCTCCAAGATGCAATGGCATTGTGAACTCCACCTTTTTTCTGGTTCAGTCAGCTTACACCTCCTTGATCTCTGTTCCCAGCAAATGAAATCTTTCCAAGGCCAGTCCTATTTTCTTGTCCCTGTTCCGATGCTTGCAGCTGGTCACTGCTGTCCAGGAGTGCATGACCAATGGCCAAGCATAGAGTAGCTTAATGCATATGAGGTCACCCAGGATGATGCGCAGAAGTGGGATTTTGTCAGAGACAATCCTGGGGTAAAAAGCAGTGTGTTCAATATCCCAGAACGTGATGTGCGCACCCCTCTTTTCCCACCATCCAGACAGGTTCTGGAAAGACTTACACTATGGGCACAGGCTTTGACGTGAGCATAGAGGAAGAAGAGCAGGGCATCATCCCCCGTGCTGTCACCCACCTGTTCAAGGGCATTGAGGAGCGCCGGACGGCTGCCAAAGAGAAGGGCCATCCCATCCCGGAATTCAAGATCAACGCCCAGTTTCTTGAGGTATGAGGGTGGGTGTGTTGAAGGGATTCTGGACCCTTTGGGTTTCTGTTCAGCCCCCAAGAGTGTCCCATTCTGGACCTCTGACAAGTGTAACTGCAGCTGTCAGCTGGTGCAGGAGGGTCCAGTTAGATTCCATGAGAACAGCTGTCGTGGATCATAGAAATAGCTTGTGTATGGCTAAGCAGACACAGGAAGTGCTGCACAGTTGGATGGAAACACCCACAAAGCTTCTCCTTATTGAAGTTTCTCAATTGCTGTGAAACTGTCAGCAATTGATGCATAATTATCAAAATTATAATTCAGCCAAATACTTTGTGTGATCACCATAAATGTGGTTCATAGCTCAGTTGAAGGAAGTAATAGCTGTTAATGTTTGGTATGAATGTATTACACTGTGACACAGTCACAGATACACCAGATCAGAGGTCCTGGACTACTTTTAAACCTATATTCAGTTCAGATAGGCGTGACTCTCTCTGTGGCTCCTGCAGCTGTACAACGAGGAAGTGCTGGATCTGTTCGACTCCACGCGCGACATTGAGGCCAGAAAACACAAGTCCAACATTAAAATCCACGAGGATGCTAATGGAGGAATCTACACTGTGGGGGTCACCACACGGACCGTGACCTCTGAAGCAGAGGTCAGCACGTGTGTCTGCATGTGTGCACGTGTGTATGTGTGTGTCTGTATATTCCTTGAATAATTCTTCCACTGTCCTTTACAGATGATGCAGTGCCTGAAACTGGGAGCTCTGTCCCGCACCACAGCCAGCACCCAGATGAACGTTCAAAGCTCCCGTTCACACGCCATCTTTACTATCCACCTGTGCCAAGTGCGCGTCTGCACACCAGACCCAGTAGGTGCTGCTTAGCAGTGAACCTAGTCTGTACCCAGTTTTGTCCTTTAAACAACCCTCAGTGGCGCTGGACACCAGCAAGTGTTGTCCTGCAGTGAGACTAATACCAGGTCACCTTCTGTTTTTGGCTGCGCAGCACGAAATGGAGACAGACAACAGGATGGCCAATGGTTCCTCAGACATGAACGAGTTTGAGACACTGACAGCCAAGTTTCACTTTGTTGACCTGGCCGGCTCAGAGCGACTGAAGAGAACAGGGGCAACAGGGGACCGGGCCAAAGAGGGGATCTCTATCAACTGTGGGCTGGTGAGACTCCTTGACTGAAGTTTAGGCTATCGAGGCATTCACTGTAAAGAAAGAACCAGAGCATGTTGGCCAAATGGAACTGGCCATACTCGGCACACTGGGATATTTCAGTTGGAAAAAACAGTTGCTACCTAAAAGAATCTCGAGCAGTGGAAGTGATATGTTACCCAGTATGAAAGCTGTTCTTCTGCTGTGCTTTAATGTTCTCCAGCTGTTGTGCACAGCAGCTAAAGTAGCTCAACAGAATGTAGAGCTGTTTCTTTGCAGTTTTAGGCTGACTAGTTTGAATCCCACCTGTTCTCCAAGTGCCCTTTGTCAGTGGTGTTACCCTGAATCTGTGCAAGAATTAAGGGCAAAATTACTCTAGCAAGTAGCTTTTTTTTTTTATAGTCCCACTGTTCTTAGTTGCCTTGAACAAGAGGGGCAGCAGAATAATTAATTATATGACGCCACCTAGTGATTAATTTTGAAAGGTGCAGGATAATAGGCTTTCACTTTATTTATCCGTTTAGTTGGGATTCTAAAGTATAACCAAAGAGAAGGGAAAACAGTAGTAGTAGTGTAAAGCACAGTTTTTTTCCTCATTCACACAACTGGGTAATTTTTACTGAAGCAATTCAGGGTCAGTACCTCAATGGTATCTCAACAGGATGTTTGATTCAAACCCAGGTCTACTAAGTCCAAAGGCAGCAGCTGTAACCACTGTGTCACCTGCTGCCCTTTTCCCTGTGCTTTTACAATTTGTATTTAAAATAATGTGACATTTTCACGTATTGACATATTCCATTGTGCTCTTGCCATAAAGCTGGCCCTAGGGAATGTTATCAGTGCTCTGGGAGACCGGAGCAAGCGATCGACACACGTGCCTTACCGTGACTCCAAGCTCACTCGCCTTCTGCAGGACTCCCTTGGGGGTAACAGGTGAGGTGGTTGTTCATGGGCTGTTCTTGTGCCTGGTTGGGACGATGACTTACGGAGGATTTGATACAGAACTGTTTGTGTTTCTTTTTGTGTGACATTCCCAGTCAAACAGTGATGATCGCATGCATCAGCCCGTCAGACAGGGACTTCATGGAGACCCTGAATACGCTGAAGTACGCCAACCGGGCTAGGAATATCAAGAACCGCATCATGGTCAATCAGGACAAGGCCAGTCAGCAGATCAGTGCCCTCAGGACTGAAATTGCCCGCCTGCAGATGGAGCTCATGGAGTACAAGACGGTGAGGGAATGAGGAGTTTGTCAGATAGGCTTACATTTGGACAGAAGCAGAGATGGGAGAGATGCAGAATAACGAGTCAGGGGCAGGTGGACAGAGTGGAGGTGGGTCACAGCTCAGGGCTACAGAGGGCATGAGAGATGTATTTTTGAACTACTTCTGTGTGAATCCTGAAAAGGAGATGAGCGATGTATTTTTAAACCATAATGCAAGATACAGCTGTATGACTAACTCGTAATAGCTTGTGCGTGACGTGTGAAAATCACACTGCATGTCACCCCATGAAAGGATATCTTACAGTGCCTCTCTGTTCTGAGGCCTGTTTTCTCACACAGAAGTTGTTTCTCATTTGGTCACTTGGAAATGATTTCCAGCCCCAAGTGTGACTTGTGACATAGTGCTCTCTTTTGCCCCCATGCGATGGTGCAGGGTAAGCGGATAGTAGGGGAGGATGGGATGGAGAGCATCAATGACATGTTGCACGAGAACTCCATGCTGCAGACGGAGAACAACAACCTGCGTGTGCGTGTCAAGGCTATGCAGGAGACCATTGATGCGCAAAGAGCACGGCTCACGCAGCTCTTGAGTGACCAGGCCAACCAGGTCCTTTCCAGGGCAGGTGGGTGCCTGTCTCCACTTTCTGGCTGCCAGCTGCTCACAGATGCTTCAGCCGTGGCCCCAAGTAAAATCCTAATCAATTTTGTTTCATTCTTTAGGTGAAGGGCATGAGGAAATTGGCAACATGATACATAATTACATTAAAGAAATTGAAGATCTCAGGTATCTGCAATATGCTGTGTAATTTTGTGGCTGGGAGGTTTATCAGTGATATCTCAGAGTGATGGTTTGGTGGATGTTTTCAGGGCGAAGCTCCTGGAGAGCGAGGCAGTGAACGAGAACCTCAGGAAGAACCTGTCACGTGCCTCTATGCGCTCCTCCTTGTATGGTGGCCCCGGGTCCTTCTCTCCTGCGCTCCTGGCTCCTGAAAAGGAGGCCGCTGACATCATTGAGCTTGCAAAGAAGGACCTGGAAAAGCTGAAGAAGAAAGAGCGCAAGAAAAAGAAGAGGTAGAGATGGGAACTGGGCCCTTGCTCTTTGGTGCCGATAACCATTGTCTGGTGGGTGGGTGGGGCAGCCTGCATTCTGCGCATTTGTCCCATGCACTTCTCAGCTCTGACAGTGTCCCTTTGTTTGTGAAAGTCTGAACCAGAACTTGCGGTCCAAGAGTACCGTTCATTCTGTAGCTGGAAAGGCTACACACTGTAAGAAATGTCATAGCCCACGGAAATAAGAACGTCATTTTAGGGGGTAGTGCTACAGTCTGGATACCTTTAGCCTCCTGAGTTTCTTTTGCTGAGTCATTAAATCCGTTTCTCAAGTTACAAAGTTCATGGTAACACAAAATCCCCCAGAGATTTATTTGCATCCCCTTCTTTTGGTTTACACTTTCTTCATTTCCTTTCTTCAAATGCCAGTTGGCTTATTTATGTACCGTTTGGAGAGCTTTATTTCTGCCTCTTTGTTTTGTTTATCAGCACATTCTGTATCAGTTAATTTCTTTCATTTTTGTAGTTCTTGTGCTTAGTAGTTTGACACTCTGCATCACCTTAGAAGAGCACTTAAAGCTTAGTTGAATTAAAATTAAAGTGAATTGTGTAGTGGAATGGAATGGTTTATTTATGTTTTTGACGTGTTTTAACTGATAATGAAAACAGGGACTGCGAGTGCTTCTTTAGTTCACTAATTTTGGTGCGAAAATACAAGGAATTAAATTTTGTCTCCAGTTAGAAATGTCATGAAATTTCCTGCAGTGCTTTGTTATGTGTGGATGGGGAGATGGCGAGATAGCATGTTGTTTGTTTAAATAGGATGGAACAGTGGAAGGGCAGATGTTTTGAATGTGTGTGTCCTGATAGAGCAGGAATGGAACACTGATGCTGAGTGAGATATGGTACTGCAGAGGTCATGGCTTCTTCAACCAGGTGGTCCGACAGGTTTATGGAAATGCTATTAAGCTGGGCGAAGCAGCAAGTCTGAATTAAAATGTGGATTTCCACATATAAGGCACTGGTCTATGTGAGGCACCTGGCCTGGAGGGCTTTCCCAGATTACTGCTGCAGTGTCCCCTGTCTCTTGCTGACTTGTTCTTCCTTGCTGCCCCCCCGTGCTCCCTGGTGTGTCCTTTCTCCCCTACCCTTCGAAAGGCTCCAGCTGCTGGAGGAGAGTCGGCAAGAGGTTGAGGACAACAGGTTGGATAAGTTGCTTCTGCTCATCTGTCTAACCCAGCCTTGCTCTCTATAGGTAGTTGCCACACCTGAAGGAAATCCCACCAACAGCTGTTCAGCTCCTTTAACCCCCTGCCTCAAGTGTTGTGTAGCTTGGGCGCTTTTATATCTATATGTCACCCAAGTCTTCCTGATCACCTCACTGATTTTGGCTCTTTCTCACCACACCTATTTTGAGTCTTGCTCAGCATCAGAGGAGGGCTGCGTAGATGTGGTTGTGGGTGAAAAACAGTGACCCAAGGTTATCCGTGTTTGGTCCTTCTGATAATATAAATAGTTATTTTTGCCTGTCCTACAAAGCTGCGTATGCGCTAATGTAATACTAAGTAAACTTTATATAACATTTACAGAATTTTCCTCAGTTCATGTCCACCAAACGGACCCCTGTACATGCAGTGTAGGGCTCTTTTAAATCACATGGGTGGGTGTTGTCGATGTGGTCTGGTAACTACCCGTTTACCACGCAATCTTGTGCCCGTTGCTCGAGCCACATGCCTGAACTGTTGTTTTCTTCCCACGTGCTTCACCAAACTGCAGCCATTCTCTAACTTTTCTAAGAACAATGAATATATTAACACAGCTTGCTTTGTGATTGTTTTTGTTGCATTTTTTTTTTGTGCAGCTCCTGTTCTGAATTATTGTTTTTTTATTCTACTTGTTTTATCTCCTCATATCTTCTTTGAAGAGAATTTTTTTTTTTACGTTTGTTACATTTATTGTCATTAGACTGATATTTTAGGATCAGTTTAATTTGTATGATTTGGCATGACAGTGACTTATGTTACCTGCATATTTTATAGCCTGCTTTCCCAGGATGTTGGTAAGCTGCTGAAGTTTGAGCTTCATTGTGCTCTGTCCCAGTGTGATCAAGGAGGAGGTTCCTGACAATGAGCAGGAGAAAGGTGCGGACAGAGAGCCATCGGAACGAGTCAGCAACGAGGCAGAAATGGTATGCCGTTGCCACTACTATCATCACCTCTGCTGTATGTGCATAAGCTCAAATAAGGCGTTGCTTTGGGCCTTGGCAGCCTATCGGGGCTCCGGAACAACAGGTGTCTGACTGTCCAGAATAAGTGATTTGGCTAAACTACTTTATTCAGAGAGTAAGAACTGTACTGATAGCAGTTTCATTGAGACTGCCATTGCAAGGAAGAAATCCTGTGATGTCACTTATTGTGTTGGCTGCATCTTTATTTCAGAATTGATTCAGTTTTTTTCCATGAAGGTAAACACACTTGTAAAAAAAAAAACACACACAAAATAAAGTGAAATGGCATCAATTCTCAAGTCAAGTCTTGCTGTTTTGACTGTTTTTTTAATGTTGGAGCATTATTGAACGGTTACTTTCGTGTGACACCCTTATTGTCTCACTTTGATTGCAGTTTACACTTAGACATTTACTTCTGTCTTTTCTGTTTGGGTCTTGAATTGATACGGTTCAGAATTTGCTGGGAGCGGTGGAATGCAAAACGTACCTTTTCTGTGCATAACTAAACACAAAAGTTAATGTTGAGCCCTGCCTGTGTTTCATGATGTCCTCAGGAGGGGCAGGACGGGCAGGAAGGCAGTGACCGTGAAGAGGGAGATGATGAGGATGAGGAAGAGGAGGAAGAAATAGAAGCAGAGGAGAGCTCTGATGACTCTGACTCTGATCTTGATGAGAAAGGTGAGTTCTTACCACACTGGAGTTTTAACTTACTGCTGTTAAATCAGTATCATCATCATCTTTCCAAATTCTGCTCATTTCTTTGGCCTGCACTGTGTATGTGTGTGTGACAGAGAACTTTCAGGCGGATCTGGCCAATATCACATGCGAGATCGCCATCAAGCAGAAGCTGATTGACGAGCTGGAGAACAGCCAGAGGAGGCTGCAGACTCTTAAGCAACAGTATGAGCAGAAGCTCATGATGCTACAGTGCAAGATCCGTGACACGCAGCTGGAGAGGGACCGCGTTCTGCAGAACATGGGTAACAGTCGCATTCTCCTGCTGTTGCTTCCATGTGCCATCATGACTGTCTCACATCTCTTGTGAAGTCTCTGAGTGAGTAGGCCTGACTAAAGCACTTTGACCTTCGTCAGGTTCTGTGGAGACATTTACAGAGGAGAAGGCCAAGAAGATCAAGGCTGAATATGAGAAGAAGTTGAGTCTGATGAACAAGGAGCTGCAGAAACTTCAGGCGGCACAGAAGGAGCATGCTAGGCTGCTGAAGAACCAGTCTCAGTATGAGAAGCAGCTAAAGAAACTGCAGCAGGATGTGGCAGAGATGAAGAAGACAAAGGTATGCCCCCAACATCCAGTTGTCACTGGTACATTTTCTTACTGTTTGAGCCACCCAAGAACTGCTTGCTTCACAGTAACCATTTGTTTAGGTTCGTCTGATGAAACAGATGAAAGAGCAGCAGGAGAAGAACCGCATGACAGAGTCCAAGAGGAACCGAGAGATTGCAAGCTTGAAGAAGGATCAACGTAGACAGGAGGTGGGCATCTGTCTCTGGCCTACACAGTATAAGTCATACGTTCATGCAGTGCCTTGGTGATATATGAATGAATTAGGCAAGAGTGGTGGTTCCAGGGCCTCAGTGACACCTACTTTATTCCTTATTTTTTAAAACAAGTCTATGAAGTCCTTTGCATTTTGGATCATAAGGCATTTCCTGTTTTCTGTTCCACAGCATCAGCTGAGATTACTGGAGGCCCAAAAGAGACAACAAGAGTTGATCTTGCGCAGAAAGACTGAGGAGGTGAGAGCAGATTAGCTGAAATCTCCTAACAAGCTTCACTCATTTCACTACTTGTTTTAAAGCTTTATTTTAAAGTATCTATCTAGTTTTATTTCTTCCATTTATACTATTTTAGAACCAGTAAAATACAGCTTGGGCATAAGGAAAACTTATTGAAGTTGCTTGAGCTTAAATGGCTTTATGCCTGCAGGGTTCATCCCATTTTGTCCAAAAGCCACAAGCATTACTGTGAAATGGTTCAGGAGTCACATGCATACGAATCACAGTGGCATACTGAATGTTGAATATCAACATTTAAAAATGACCGTTTTGTAATTTAATAGTATGATTAATTCCTTTATTATGAAATGGTATTATAATTGTTAAAAGTCAAATACGTAATATGGTAGAACTTTGTTATAATGTACTTCTGGGGACTGTAAAAATTAATACTGAAGTACGTTATAAACAACAACGGACTCATGAATTCAGAATTTACAGATTTAAACATGTACTTGTACCCTGTGTTCTTGAAATCAATGCGTTGTACAGTAATTGCAGTATTACATAGTTCAGGCATCTTTTTATGCTGAGTGATACAACTGAACATGAGCACTGCAGTATGTACACTGTAAATATTAATTTACACATACAAACTCATGCAAAATGTGCACTTCTGGGAGGGGGAGAGTCAATTATTGCAGACTACTGTATGATGATGCCTTTTGAGACAAAACTGTTCAACAAAAACCACATTCTGCTGCGCTGCATTACTGTAGCTAGAAAGTCCAAATAAGTTTCTCAATAACAGAATTTTTGTTTTTTCCTGCTTAGATTTCATTGATAATGTCACTTTTTTGTTGTGTATCTATTGCATCGTGCTTCCATTTATTACACATTTTAGACAACTCATTCTGTGGGCAGGTTTAGCTGATATGCATCAAGGTTATCAGACGGCTGTATTTACAAATGCGGGTGGACAGACGGTACGTACCAGCTGTTGTCCTTTTCTGCTTGACGGACCAAAGACTGAACATTATAACAATATATTCGAGCCTGTACTAACCGACAAACTTTCTTTATAAACAAATAGACTTTCTGTCAGGCCTAAAAAATTGCTTATCACTTAACAATGGGGCTGCATTCTGAGAAATGCGTTGTTTTGTAATTTCGTTGTTGTGTGAACATCACAGAGTGTACATGCTCCGCATCACATATGTTTTGACTTGTATAAGGCACGGCTTATTGCTCCTAAGCTACAAACCACTGTCGTATATGCAGTCCATCGTTGACCGACATGTCATAACTGTATTCCAAGCACTAGCAGCTAACTGATCCATATGGCAGGCCATAGGCTCTGAAGCTTTTTTTTTTTTTTTGAGTAAGCTGATTTTTTTTTCCTCAAGACAAAGTCACTGTGTGAAAAAGGTTTCTATTTCTTGGCAAGGATTTCAGCTACTGCACAGTTCACTGTAACTGTGACAGTAATTCCAACTGGGAGGACATGCTTTAAAAAACCAAAGGTGTCCTTGACATTTACATTTTAGCTTGGACATCTTTACAAAATTTCTCTTGAAATCTGTTATATGTTTTGTGTCACAATGCATTTCTATTTTTTAGGATCTGAATCCACTTTTTTTGCATACCAAGTAAATTGGCTCATGTCATTTGGCAAATGCCTTTCTACATTCATCAGATACTCTTATTTTCTTGCTCATTTGGAAATTCATGTTCAACAGTCAGATGAATACAGATATTACTATAAAAGCTAATTAAGTATTTGTGCAAGAGCACAACCCAACTACAGTTTTGCCACTGACAAAAATCGAGCTGCAGAGCCTCCGACTTCTAGCAGCAGGTCTGCCCTCTGTTGTTCTGTCACTCACCTTCATGGGGTGTTCTTAGTGAGTCTTAACTATAAATGTTTTGTGCAATCCAACAAAATTCATAGCATTTATGATGGGTATAGGCATATTGCAAATGTTTTCGCAGACTGTGTGACCACGTGTTGAACACGTGTGTGTTGAACACGCCTGTGGCATTTAATTTTTTGTTTTTCTCAGGTTACGGCTTTGAGACGCCAAGTAAGGCCAACATCTGGCAAGGTGAACCGCAAGGTGAGCTTACCAGAACCACTCCAGGATCCATCTCACCGGACCTCCACTGGCCGAATGCTCTCTAGTGGAGTGGCATCCTCCAATGGAACCAGGTATCCCTGACATAATCCTTCAGTTTCCTTTAAATGCAAAAGCAGCACCGACTCATGTCCTGGGCTGGATGGCTGAAATGATGTGACAAATGTGTTCACTATATAGGAAGTACCAGCGGGGAGTGGCAGGTGTGTACTCAACCAAGGTGGCAAGAGCCAAGTGGCAGTCACTGGAGCGCCGCGTCAGCGACATCATCATGCAGAGGATGACTATCTCTAACATGGAGGCTGACATGAACCGGCTGCTCAAGGTTTGTCTTATTTAGACGTTGTCTCAGTTAGATTGCCACCATCAATGATTGCCCTGATCATTTCTTTTTTGCAACCCTCCTTCCCCTTTCCCTACTTTTCTCATGGGACTGACAGCAACGTGAAGAGCTGACTAGGCGGAGGGAGAGGGTTTCCAGAAAAAGGGACAAGATGGCCATGGAAGGAACTGATGGTGAAAAGGCAGTCCTGTCTCTGAATGAAGAAATGGAGTCCCTGACAGCCAATATAGATTATATCAATGACAGCATTGCTGACTGTCAGGCCAACATCATGCAGATGGAGGAGGCCAAGGTACTGGGTGTGACTTGGCTTAAATTTCTCTACTTAGGCCAATGGAATCACCTTAATGTCCTCTTAGGAATAATCAATATCACTCTTTCTGTTTATCTGTTTAAAAAAGAGACTGCATTAGAGCCATTACAACTTGATTGTTTGATTTTTGAAGCCTTGCTGTTTGTAACACACAGGAAGAAGGTGATACCATTGATGTGACAGCAGTAATCAGCTCCTGCACCCTTTCAGAAGCCCGTTTCTTGCTGGACCACTTTCTCTCCATGGCCATCAACAAGGTACTGATCCTCCTCCCAGCTTTGTTTTATCACTCGCAATATGAACCTAAAGCCATAGCATGCTGGCAGGTGAGTGAAATCCCTCCACAAATCCCCAACTGACCGCCCCATCTCTGTGATGTTCAGGGCTTACAGGCTGCTCAGAAGGAGTCCCAGATCAAGGTGATGGAGGGCCGTCTCAAGCAGACAGAGATCAACAGCGCCACGCAGAACCAGCTGCTTTTCCACATGCTGAAGGAAAAGGCTGAGTTCAACCCCGAGCTGGATGCCCTCCTGGGCAATGCACTGCAAGGTAGCTACCTATGCCACCGGCCCCCAAAGTAAGGCCGTTCTGCATGCTGGGGATCCTCTCTTTGCCGTGGCCTCCTGAGCAGATGCTGGGTTTTGAATCTTAAGGATGATGATTGACAGCCTAGTGGAGCCCAGGGGTGTTCAGCTGCATCAAGTCTATGAAAACATGCAGCCACTTTTGCTGGAACAGCAGGCCTACAAATACTGGCAACCAGTTAATCTGTTCCATGTCAGCCTTTTGCCGCTCTTAGTAATTAATTATTTGAATAGACATCCTAGACCAGTGCTTTTAAATTTTTTTTATATAGTGACACCCCAAGGACTTTTAAAATTCTGCTTGATACACCGACATAACAGGCTTGTGGACTTATACGCTGTAATGAACCACAAGATGATGCTGTAGACAGAGCACTCGGGTGGCAGGACTAGGAATCCACAAACTTTATTTCTACATAGAATTTCTGAGCCAACAGGATCCACTGACTATCATTAAAATACCCATCTCCAGATCTCCTGAACACACTGAACACCACCAGGGCTAATATTTCCCCACAACAGTTAGACAAATATTTACTCAACTATTTATTTATTTATTGAAATGTTTTGCATTTTACAGACTAACTGGTGAGTTTCACAAATTTAATGTGAATGTGAAACAAGACTTGCGTTTCTTCATCAAGCATTTTTTTGTGTATTAATTTTTCTCGCAACAGAAAAACTAGCTTCACATTAATAAATGGTTCCAAATTGCTGCAAAGCAGTTTGTTTAGACAAGCTCTGTTTTTTTCCAAGCTCCCTATTTCAAGGTCAGTTTTTTCTTAGCTCTGTGAAAAACCTTTTGTTTTTTGTTGTTGCAGCATGACTTTGACATATTCCACAATTTTTTCCTTCTGAAGAGTTTGGTTGAAGAATGTCAAGGAAGGTTATTTAATAAGACATTTAGTTTGGCCAATTTTTCGCCTTAAAGGGAACATAAAGCCGCATGACTAAACCCCATGTAACACACCTCCCAGTATAAATTTTGTTCTAGGTTTTGGTGGACAGAATGAATAGACCAGTCAACCTCCCTAACGTGACAGCATTAGAAGCCTGCAGCAAACAAAATGCTAACAGAAAACTATGCACAGCAAACAACTAGTATTTAACAGTTTATAGCCCTTTGTTGCCAATATTTTACCAGCCAGTAGCTGCCAATTTCCAGAGCTTCCTCTGTGTTGTTGTAAGGAACTCCTTTGGCACATACTCAGAGAGTCAAAAGAGTTTATTTGTTACGTACATGGTTGTATACCATGTAGTGAAATCTGCTCTGATCCAGGATAGACAGTGTATGAAAAATTTACAATGAAAAATAAAACAAACAACCAACCGAACACCAAGAAGAAATGAAACAAACAGCAAATAGATAAGTAAGTAAAAATAAATAAAAAAATAAATAAGTAAAACGGTAAAGAAACCTTAAGGTGCACTTGAAAGACAGTGGCAGTGAGGGGAGTGGTCACAGAATATCGAAGACCCTGGTCTGTGAGGATTGTGATAGCATGTCCGGGTTCAGAAGTCTTATGGCCTGTGGATAGAAGCTCCTCCTGACTCTCTCCGTTCTGGCTATAATGCTTCTGAAGCGTTTGCCTGATTTCAGCAATTTTACTCTGTAAAATTAAAGGTATTGTCCACAATTCGTGCCTGCAGTTCTTCCACTGAGGGTGTTGCAATGTAGTCACTTAAGTGACTTAACCATCTTGCTACAAATGAGTTTTTTTCTGTATTGCAATTTGAAATGTGACATTTAAAATTATTCTTTTGTAATGTAAAGTGAAATTAGAGCTGTATCTTTATAACATCTTTCATAACACCCAGTTTTGAAAGCCCTATCCTTGATCCTTGAGAAATTCTGTATGTCCCTGTTATTTTGCCTCAGTCTGCCAGTACAGACACTGGTCAAAGAGGCCACAGTGGCTTCTCAGATTGCAGCTAGCACCATCACTACATTCAGTGCTCCGATGTGAACCGCAGCATCTGCTCCGGATGCATTATAACCCTCCCAGGATATGGCAGACCAATGTAGAATTTTGTCCTTTTCATGTCATTTGGTTCACTTGGGGATTGTGATTTCATTTGTGTGCCACTTTTTTTTTTTTTTTTTGTTCCCTGTTTGCCTGAATTCAAACAGAACTAGGTAACATACCAGTGGGTGAGTAATGGTCACACGACTGTCCCTTCATTGTGATGCGTGCATGGGTCCCAGGACTAACCAGTGCACATAATGGCGTGAGGCAGTGCATGTGGTTTTATGCTATCAGGCTTTCTGCCGTGTTGCCACTGACCTCGTCTTTGTGGAAGATACCCCACCCCACCCCGCCTTGCTCCGCCATTCCCATGCTGCAGCTACACATTAGGAACCCGCTGTTAGTTTGGCCTGTAAACTGCAATTATTAGATGGTACTTGCAGGTAGACCCAAACGGCTGGTACTGATGCTCTCTGGTTGCCTCCTCTGAGGCTGACTTGTCTTAAGTCTTCATCTAACCAGTGACCACCTAACCTTTTTACCCTTTAGTTCTTTTGAATTCAGAAATGTGATGGTAACTAGTGTTTTGCTGCAACCTCAGAACAGCATGACACTGAGAGTGTCGCCAAACGCTTACTTGACCTTTATTAATGTAAGTTTGGAAAAAGTGCGTGACTATAGTATGTTTTTATATAAATGTGGAATTTGACACAGATTTGTTAACATAAGTACATTATGTGAATTATACACATGTACAGAACATATGTGATTTCTGCAAAATATAACACAGCAAACAATTTTCATAATTATCTTTGTGATTAATATATGATAGGATATTCAGTATGATGTGAAATAAAGTCTAACTTTAACTAGCGTGAACAATGGGCAGTGAAGTGGTGCTTTTGTGGTTGCACAGAGAATGGAGACGAGAGCAGCAGCGATGAGTCAGCCCAGAGCCCCGGCACAGAGGGAAGGTAAACGTCTCAGCTTCCTGTCATGGTCTTTGTGTGTGAGTCATCCAGGCCATGAGGATGGGGGGCCTTCCCCGTGTTGTCCCTGTCAGTGATTCAGCTTGAAATGGGTTGGGAGTTCACCACTTTGTCACTCTGTCACAGCTCCTTGGCATCTGACCTTATGAAGCTGTGTGGCGAGACCCGACCGAGGAGTAAGGTATTTCTGTGGCTCATTGAGATCACCCACAAAAATAAATCCAGCAGTGGGTCAGTTAAAGATGAATGTAGAAGTGTGCCGTGAACAGTTGCCTTTTTTTTTTCTCTCACAAAAGCTTGAACATTTTCCTGCTCCTGCCCCACGCACAGGCCCGCAGGAGGACCACCACTCAGATGGAGCTTTTGTACGCTAACAGCAGCGACACCTTTCAGGACACTCCAGCTGGAGAATTCTCCTCCCCTCTCCTCCCGCTGGCTGAAAGCCAGGAAGGCGGTGGGGACCTGGAAACCTTGGGGGCATCGCATAGGGATAGGGACCTCATGGCTCCTCCCACAGGCTTGTCCTTAAAGCTGGGTAGCATGTAAGTCTGGATGAGCACGCTCTAACCCCACTTGCCTTGTTGCACGATGAACTGCTTGTTTCTGCTGCTGCTTCTTCTTTATGATTTCCTCCCTTGTTTAAGCACCTTCTAAATCCCTTGCACTTCACTACTAATCTTTAAAGGTAATGAAAAACTAACTATGAGTACACTCAGCTTCTCTTTAACATACTGTGAGTCTTGAGCACATTGCAAGTAGACAGTGCTCTTTCATTCTTTCACAGAAAATGTCTGTCTTCAATATTTAACCTCCCCACTTTTGAACAAACACACCGAGCTCTCTTTGCACCAGGTTGTTCTTCTAAACATTACGATGGTATCATTTAACTAGCATTTAAGCCCTGGTGTTGAGGTTTTGCGCCAGTACACGTGCTTCTCCTCCAGAGTGCTCTCATCTGTCTGCGTGGTGCTGCGTTTCCCCTGCTTCCCACTGCCGTTTGCCTTTGCCATTTGTACTCGGCCCAAGGCAACAAACCATAACCTCTGTGGTTCTCAGAGACCCACACACACAGCTTTCTAATGCTTGTCTCAGTGGAACATGGGACAGAGTTCAGTGTCTCACACACACTGCGAGGTTAATGCTATAAAGTGCTTCGCCCAAAACACCAGAGTCCATTGAAGAAGGACCTTTGAATTGGAACAAGGTCACAGGTAATGGTCTACATCATCGGACCTGCGCTGCATGCCCACCAAATACACTTCACGGGGGCTTGTGTCATGTCGCTTTGAGCACCGCCACCTGCACGCCACCCCACATGTTGTTTAACCATAACGACCACCTGTCCAAATGCCAGCTCCAGTGTCAGACCTCCGTCGGGGGCCGAGAAGAGAGCGCCTGAGCCGTCCCCTCTCACCCGGAGGAAGATGTATGAGAAGGGACAAATGGCAGCTGACAAAGCCAAGGGCAAGGAGATGAAACAGTAAGCTATGGCGCCGCCCTGCTGGCCTGGGGCTAAAGTGCCTGTGTTTAGTGGCACAGTGTGCTGTTCTCAGCTGATTATCTGCACGTTCCCTCTTACTGAATCAACAACGAAACTCTATAATTCTTTCAAGTCCCACACTGAATGTATTCATGTGAAAATATTGTTAAATGCAAAGGAAACTGTTTCATGTAGAATTTTTATCCAGCGAGAATCTCTGTATTCTTGTACATAAGTGTAAATTGGCTAAATATTTTACATACTGTTTTTGAAATTAAATGGGCCTGTGATAAATAAATAGTGCATTCAGTGTTTGACTTGCTGACACATCATTATGGCAATTTCACTATAGATTTCACTATAACATTTTAACAAACCCACTGTTTCTCTAATTTACCCCAGAAGGAAGCTGTTCCTTTGGGGTTTGTGGAAACATGGGTATAAGCTGCTGCCTCATACCAGCTCAGTCCCAGTTTCATGCTACAGCACCACGTAGTCAGTACATGGATTTTGCCCCAGACGTACAGCTGTTCAATGACCATATACAACAGGTGTGGGTAGCATACATGATTGCCCGCCTAAAGGTATTCCTCGCTAACACCAGAGAAACACCCAGAAACAGTTCAATACAATATTGTAAAATGCAGTATTATTGGTAGCTCGGACAAGATATGCAGGAAGAGATGCTGCCATGTGTAAGTGTCAACTGCAGTACTCTTGAATGACACCAGACTCTGTACTGCTGTTTTTGAAGATGGGCTTTTGTGCGTGCGCGCACGCTCATATATATGTGTGTGTGTGTGTGTGTGTGTGTGTGTGTGTGTGTGTGTGTGTGTGTGTACGCCTACCCCAATCCTCAGCCTTTATGTCTGCTGTTGCAGCTCCAGTTCAGGGACCCCTGAGGCCAGTCCATCACCCCCTTCCTCTCCCATCGGCCGCTCCCGTAGCCAGCAGAACGTTTTTAACCGCCTAAGCATTTCTGTTGAGAGTGGAGACGCTCCACATGATAAGTAAGAGAAGAAATTAATCTAGTGATAACTTAAGAGGATTTAGTAACCATATTCCTCAGAGAAAATACTGAATATTTTTAAAGCTACATTTATAGCAGAATTAAACAGCATCCCTCTTTTGAGGGACAAAAAAAATTTTAAAATATATGTTTGTATATTTGTAGCTGAATATGAAACCAGGTAATGGTAGGTTTATTAAGGCTAAAAATGATGTGATAAAAGTAAATATTTTAGTACAAAAGAAAAGCAATCATGATTACTGCAAGTATGGTTGCATAAACTGAAGAGAGGCATAGTGAATGCAGTTGGTCTTATTCTTCTTTAGGCTCCTGTTCATTCTCTTTGGCTGCCCCGATCTCCTTTCAGACTAACCCTGTTTGTTTCCTCTCTCTTTCTTTTATTGGAGTCACATGTCTGGTGGCAGAATGGTTCCTCATTCTGTTCTGTTATCAGACATGACGTCACGGTGCATCTTCTGATCTTCTGGTCTTGGCTCGTCTTTACCACCCAGTAGCCACTAGGCATGGAGGGAGGTGACCACATTAATAACCCATCCAGCAGGGTCACAGGTCGCATCTTCTTGAAATGGGGCTCTGCAACAGTGTAGCCCTTGTTTTGGTCCTGTTATATCATTCCATCACAGCAGCCGCCCTGATCCTTAAGGACCCGTTAAAAGCACATCTCGTGGTATACATTCATTTCATATGTGGTATCTTTAACAATCTTTTTGCCTTTATGGGCCATCATTAGTCCTGCTCGATGGCTTTGCACTTTTCTTTAGGGCTCCACTCATGCTCCTCTCCTGCTGGTTGAGAGTCCTCCTGTTCCCTGAGTGTCTGGCTACCCCTCTCAGAGACCCTGCAGTCACATTTCAGGTTTGATGACAGTCACTCAAAAGGGTGTCCTTTGGGTACACTGTCCTTCAGAGACCTTTGTCTTCTTCTTTGCCCTGTTACCTTCCTACCTTATTGACCGGCACGTTTCCCTTCCTGTTTGTTTGTTTTGCCGCACGTTGCTGGGCGGATGCTTTGTGTGCATGCTGTTGCGGCTACGCCTCTTGGTGCTTTTGCCCCGTTTGTGAATGTGCCAGTGGATCTTGGCTGCCTGTGATACTTTCTGCGATGCTGTGTTAAGTGTTGTCATGGTGAGTCCCGGACTCTAATGTCTAGTTTCATGTGCCCCACCCACAGAGGTGTGATCAACCCTGTTCCGTCCTCTAAGAGCAACAGGGCATCCATACTGCAGTGTGTCCATGTAGCGGAGGGGCACGCCAAGGCCGTGCTCTGTGTGGACTCCACAGATGACCTGCTCTTCACTGGCTCCAAGGGTCAGTCTGGCTATTTCCCAGGATTCCTGCATTTGTTACACTGCATGGTTGCCCTTCATTACACTGGGGATTACAGTTACTTGTATATGACTGTCAGTTCTCAGTTGATTCCTTCTTCCCAGCGTGTTCAGTTGCAACAAACAAATAGATAGCTGGAAGATTTATTTTTTTTTAGGTAAAGAAAAAAATGTTTGCCTTATTGTGCAACTGTTGAAATACAGATACTGTAAATGACTGTTCACTACTTTCATATGTGGCCACAGAAAAAAATGAAGTTTATTACAACTTGGACATGGTTATACTGAAGTTAGTGATATAATTAAGTTTATTAGTTATTAAAATAATTGCAAAAAATGTGACAAATGGGTCAGAAGTTTGTTAAATATGATGGGGCATATAGGTTTTCTGGCCTTAAAACATAGACAGTGGGATGACTGATCAGATTACCTTTCACCTCTCTCCCTCAGATCGTACGTGTAAGGTTTGGAACCTGGTGACAGGACAGGAGATCATGTCCTTGGGGGGCCACCCCAACAATGTGGTCTCTGTGAAGTACAGCTCCAGTCTGGTCTTCACTGTGTCCACATCCTACATCAAGGTGTGGGATATCCGTGACTCAGCCAAGTGCATCCGCACGCTCACGTGGGTACCCTTCTTTGCTGTCATGTTTTTCTGTACTTTTGAGCAGTCTTTAAAGACTTTTTTCAGCTCCCTGAGACATCCATGTCAGGAATGATGCAAAATGAAATAAATGGAATTTACCTCCTGCATTATTATCACAAGTATATTAAACATTTATTTAACTGACATTTGTGTCTAAGGCTACATACGTTGTCGTGTCAGTCCGGCAAACAATGCAAAATTGTGTAGTCTTTTACAGGATCTCACATTCATACTGAAAGCATTCCACTGCCATCTTCCCAGAGTTATAGTGCATTTTTTTTTCTAGCTAGACTGATGTTATAGGAATGTCAAGCAGTATTTTTCTACAGAATATACAGCCCTTGGGGGTTTCTGCAATCATTGTAAATTGCAAACTGGAAATTTGCACTGCAAGCTGTCAAATCACACTTAGGAGAAAAGCCTTCTGATAGCAGAAATTTCAGTTCAGAGTACAAGTTGTGGTGACACTGAGCACCAACATATGGTGTGTGACCCTCCTATGTACATAGTGTAGCTTCTTATAAGCACCTGTTGTCTTGTACCTGTGTGCTGGCTCACAAACATCTTATAGAAATCTTATAACTTAGAAGAGAAATCTTTTAAAGAAACTTTTGAAGGACATTAAAACAAAGTCTTAATTGTTTGCATTGTAGTGAATATGGTTGAGGTAGGTCATTCCAATATACTGTAATGCCTCAGTATCAAAATCTACACTATATGGACAAAAGTATTGGGACACACCTCTTGGTTATTGAATTCAGGTGTTTGAATCAGACCCATTGCCACAGGTGTATAAAATCAAGCACCTAGCCATGCAGTCTCCACTTACAAACATTTGTGAAACAAAATGGGTCGTTCTGAAGAGCTCAGTGACTTCAACCGTGGTGCTGTGATAGGATGCCACCTTTGCAATAAGACAGTCCGTGAAATTTCATCCCTGCTAGATATTCCATAGTCAGCTGTAAGTGGTATTATTGGAAAGTGGAAGCGTTTAGGAACAACAGCAAATCAGCCACGAAGCGGAAGACCATGTAAAGGCACAGAACGGGGTCAATGACAGTCACCAACTCTCTGCTGGTTTCATAGCTAAAGAGTTCCAAACTTCTGCTGGCATTAATGTAAGCGCCGGGAGCTTCATGGAATGGAGTTCCGAGCAGCTGCATGCAAGCCTCACATCACCGAGTCCAATGCCAAGTGTCGGATGGAGTGGTGTAAAGCACACTGCCACTGGACTGTGGAGCAGTGGAAATGTGTTCTATGGAGTGACAAATCACGCTTCTCTGTTTAGCAGTCAGATGGGTGAGTCTGGGTTTGGCGAATGCTGGGAGAACGTTACCTGCCTGACCACATTGTGCCAACTGTGAAGTTTGGTGGAAGAGGGATGATGGTGTGGGGCTGTTTTTCAGGGTTTGGACTAGGCCCCTTACTTCCAGTGAAGGGCAATCTTAATGCTTCAGCATACAAGACATTTTGGACAATGCTATGCTTCCAACTTTGTGGAAACAGTTTGAGGAAGGCCTTTTTCTATTCCAGCATGACTGTGCCCCAGTGCGCAAAGCAAGATTCATAATGAGTTGGATGAGTTCGGTGTGGAAGAACTTGACTGGCCCACACAGAGCCCTGACCTTTGGGATGAGCTGGGACGGAGACTGTGAGCCAGGCCTTCTCATCCAACATCAGTCCCTGACCTCATAAATGCTCTACAGAATAAATGGGCACAAATTCCCACAGAAACACTCCAAAATCTTCTTGAAAGCTTTCCAAAAAGAGTGGAAGCTGTTATAGCTGCAAAGGGGGGGACCAACTCCATATTAAAGTCTATGTATTTGAATGCAATGTCATTAAATTCCCAGTTGGTGTAATGGTCAAGCATCCCAATACTTTTGTCCATATAGTGTATATCATCACTGAAAAAAAGTTGGATACTGAAATTTCAGATACCGAATGCCTATTTCCTATTATTTTAAATGGGAGAAACATCCAGTCTGAAAACACCATGAGCCCATGACTTCAATGTGGTGAAACACCTAATCTGCAGTTAGTATTAGTTAATATTGTCATTAATTTGTATGTTTACAACACATTATGCAGTATATATAGGACATTTCCCATGTTAGTACTACCATCACCATTTAAATAAATAGGATTATAAAAAAATTAATTTATTAAAAACATAATTTAAGATAGGGATAATTACAGATAATTCAAACAAGGTTAGAAACTTTTGCTGGGTATCATGGAATAAAGTGTGGAAGAGAGGCATATGAGGTCTGGTGTGCAGGAAAGAGCTGGCTCTGTCAGTTGTCTTCGATGAGGTGTGTAAAACAGTTGGAAGGGATTCAGTTCAATTTTATTTTTATATAACACTCTTCTCACTGGAGTGACATAGAGCACTGAGCAGACATGAAAAGGGTAGTATACATGTACAGTTGGTATCTGGCCATGCAGGAGAGGAAAACAAAAAACTTTTCTACTAGAGAACAGGAGAAAAATAAACTGCTGGGGGTCCATGTGCCAGTGGAAGCCTACCTCTCCTATACAAAGTTAATAGCTAGTTCATAGCAATGTTAACAGGAGTTGTAGTTATTTGTCATTGTAGCATAAAGGGTATGGTATGGTTCCAGTTCACAGTCAGGCACGGCCACTCGCATCCACAGCATCTGATTCGATGTGATCAGGTTTTTCAGCTTTCTGCCTTTCTCCTGCATATATTCCAGTCCTGTTTCCTATCCACCCCGGTCTTTTCAGTCCTCTGACGTAGCAGACACTGCAAGGCAACCTATAGCACAAACAGCTCAGAAAACAGAGGGGGCATTAGGCAACGTACATACTCAGTGGGCTTGACAACAGGCATCATGCATGATATGCTAAATCAAAAAAGTAAGTTTTTAACCTAGATTTAAAGAGAGGTAAGGAGGTGGTAGAACGTGATTCATCTGGTAGGCTATTTAGGGGCCATGTGGCCAAAAGCACGTCCGCCTACTGTCACTTTGTTGGGAAGGGATGGATGAGAGATGGATGTTGGGCAGAAAAAAAACAAAATGTAACTTCACACAATTTTCTTTTGCGCATCAATTGTTGAAAGTAAGGCTCCTGTTCATGTCACTATTATGAGACAAATTAGTGAGATCATCACATTTGCTGGTCTGAAACTTCTGGTCCAAGTTTTCTTGTCTAGCATAGGAAAGATTTTTGGTTGCACGATAATCCTTCCTTCTCCTTTGAGGGCCGATGGACATCAAGCTGAATTATCTATCTTAAATCAAAGTAAAGGCAGTAAAGCTCCTTACAAAAGGGAAAATGAGCAGAAGCAGCTGACTAATTTTTGGTTTGGATATGTTTGTATCAGAGGGTTTGTTACAATAAATACATTATTTTTTATTGTAGTACACTGTAGTATTGTACAGTACTGTATGGCATTTATTTGTTTTTTATTATTTATTTGGATTATTATTTGTTCTTCAGTTTCTATATTATATATAGGATTTGGCAAAAAAGTTGTTCCATTTGGCAAAAATCACTTGTGGGCATTTCTTACTGGAAAAATTTTTACTCATTCCTTGTTGCAGAACTCATAATTGTGTGATATCTGGGGGCTTTCCTGCACATTGAGATCTGGGCTTTTGCTTGGCCGTTTGGTTTCCCTCCGTTTCCTTCTTTTTTGAGTCATTCTTTTGTGTATTTCCTTGAGTTTTTCGGGCTATCGTGTTGTTGCAAGGGCCACTTAGAGTTTAGCTTTAACTTTCTGCCAAACAGCCTTACATTCCCCTCAAGTACTCCCTGGTACAATGTGGAACTCATGGTTGGTTCTGATGGCAAGCTGTAATAGGATGCCAGGCTGTAAGGCAGTCCCAGACCATAACTCCTCCAATTTGTGCTTCAGTTGCTATGGGGTTCTGGTGGTCAAAGGCAGTTTTTTTTTTTTGCCAAACACAATGTCTTATCATCCTAGCCAAACCTTTGTTTTTCAAGAATTAATTTCTGAGCACATTATCAGGAACAAATTTTGTTTATTGTCTTGGGGAAAATGGCAGTTTTGTCTCCTGTACATCCATTGCTCAGGTTCGTCCTATTTGTGAGCCTCGGCTTGTATGCGTACGCTTGTTGCAGGTCGTCTGGTCAGGTGGCAATGGGTGACGCCTGTGCTGCCAACACTAACCGTACGGTTACCATCCCAGCTGGAGAGAACCAAATCAACCAGATTGCTCTGAACCCCATGGGTACCTTCCTGTATGCTGCAGCTGGGAACTCTGTCCGGATGTGGGACTTGCGGAAGTGAGACGCTTTTACTTACCGACCCTGTCTAATGTTGTCGTATTGCTCGGGTGGCCAGTTTCAGCTCAGCGCTTCCTGGGTCTCTCTTTTCTTGGGGACAGATTTTCATCTACAGGAAAACTAACAGGACACCTGGGTCCAGTCATGTGTCTCACAGTGGACCAGACAGGACATGGCCAGGATTTGATCATCACTGGCTCCAAGGACCACTACATCAAGGTGAGGAATGCTGGTGTGTGTCTGAGATCAAAACCTTAACATCTAATGGTGTAAATCACTGTCAAGGTGACTGTGCATGTCAGGGATTGAGGTGTATGTAGCAGTAACTTTTCAGCTGCTTTTGGCTCTCACCTGTCTACGTCATTGTCTAGATGTTTGATGTGACGGAAGGTGCAATAGGGAGCATCAGCCCTACACACAACTTTGAGCCACCGCATTATGATGGCATTGAGTCCCTGACAGTCCATGGTGACGGCCTCTTCAGCGGGTCCCGGGACAATGGCATCAAGAAGTGGGCCCTATCTCGTAAAGACCTGCTGCAGGTGAGACCAAACTGCCAGCGTTTCCCTCTGTTAGTATTTATACATGAGTTTTTCAGGCAACAGCAACAAATGGCGAAATAATTTGACTGGGAAAGAAAATGCATCCATCGCACTATGTCTGTGTACCCACAGCAAGTGCCGAATGCGCATCGAGACTGGGTGTGTGCACTGGGGGTGGTCCCGGGCTTGCCTGCGCTTCTGAGTGGCTGTAGGGGAGGAGTGCTCAAACTGTGGCACTCGGACTCACTGGCACCACTCGGGGAGCTCAAGGGCCATGAGAGCCCTATCAACGGCATCTCGGCCAATAGCAGTCACCTGTTCACCGCCTCTGAGTAAGTACTGCACCAGCACATTTCTTCAGAAGATCAAGCTTTCACATGCCTGTAGACAGCTTGAGCTGTCTGCAGTCGACAAAAGCCAGAGGCATTGTTTTTCATAGTATTGTTATTTTGGGAGGCAATATTTGGCATAGAGGTTAGAGCTGCTGCATTGGACTCGGAAGACCGCGGGTTTAATTCCTGCCTCTTGGTGTAGTACCCTGAAGCAAGGTCCTTAAAATAAATTGATACAGTAAGCATTACCCTGCTGTGTCATCGGGTAAATAAGAACACTGGCTGTGGTTCCTGTGATACCCAACTGCTATACAGTTCTCTATCTCTTGACAGCGACCGAACAGTGAAGATCTGGCATGGCAGGGGGTCAGCAGACAGCATGTTGGATGTGGTGGACGCTATGGATGAAGGCAGCAGCAACTGACGGAGCACCTCCTGCTCATGCCCTTTCATCTGATGCATCAGGAAGCCCTGCAAAGGTGTCCTGCATTGCTGTGGTGTCTGGAGCTTTGATTTTAGGAGGGCAACAGGGCTCCTGATGCAGACCCACTGAGTCACCAACTTGCCTGTTTCATCAACCGCTTAAAAAAACACATTTTAACCGAGGGCTCTTACTCACGTCATGCAAGATCTAACCATATCACATGTGTCTTTGCTCCTGCTACTTCCTCCACACTGTAGTGAATGTGGGCAGTATTGTCCCTGCTGTTTGTTCACAGCCGCAGCACACGTGGGTTCAGTGTAAAGTCATCAGCTCGGGGACCACAAGAAATGGCTGCCCGACGTGCACTGGGCTTTGTGAGGCTGGCTGCAAAAACAGGTCTACATCGCGTGAGTCACACCACCATACTCTTAAACTTGACGCGAGTGACTGAAGAAGGACCTGTGACCAACATGCGCAACAGTGGATTCTCCAGCACTCTGCAGTACAGTATTTCACTGCCCACAGTAGAAAAGGTGTGATGTCTCCATGTGCTCCACAATAACAGTGTTCCTGCAAGTAGAGGTCAATTCTTAGTCTTTCTATATACTTGTAAACCTCCTTGTCATAACCCAGATGTTGACCCCCTAGAGGCACTGAGTTGATTGATGGCCATGCTGCTAAGTCCTTTGCGCACTGACTTGTAGACCCCAGGTGAGGCTCCCCTGCTGTAGGTACAAGCTGTATGCAGCATTCCATGTAGACAGAGATGTGTTATCTGTGCCTGTATGCTATATTACAGTAATATTACATAGTAACGCTGAACAAGCCCTTCCCCTTCTTTAGGTTTATTCCAGTTTTATCTTTGTTACATTTAACGCTTCATGTGTATATAAGAGGTCTGATTTTTCTTCTGGAGTCATAGCTGTGGACCTGGCTTTTTGGCAAATCTAATATTCAGTGCCATTTGAAATAAATGTCACATGTCCAAGACTGGCGCAAGTTGTTTTTTCCTCCCTATTAAACGCATTTTCTGCACCAGATCGACACTTTCTGAGCATAGATTGCATAAACATACAAACCAGCTGTCATTTGTTTTCCTCTGCTTCATAGTTCACTTTTAGCCCAGTAAAGCATGTGGAAATTTCTGTCAAGTGGAAATTTTCCACTTGACAGAAAGAACTTTCACCTCTTCCTGCATTAAAACTTGTTCACTGAAAACAGCGTATCAATAATGTAAAGTTGGCGAAGGGTGGCAAGCGTGCTGTACATGAAACGATGAATCACGGTGGTAAAAATGCACATTTACAAATACCGTTGGAAACATTAAATGCCACCACTGACATGTTTTTGGAAGTTGGTGAAAGTGCAGATGAAATCTCTGACGCTGCAGTGGAGATGTGCATGTAACGAGTGTGTCTCACCACTGGGTGGCAGTGTTGCTTCACGTAAAGCATTTCATGTTTCTCAATGGTTTTCAAACACATTTTGGTCCTACTCGCCTTCAGCACTTGGACGTTTTGTATGTAAGAACCATAAGCTGTTAGCACTGATTTGTACCAGTTGTCTATTCGTGGGGCAACCGTCTATCAAGGCTTCCGTGCTGAACCACGGGCACAGCGGGAGGAGGATGATTCACTCATGGTGCTCCTGGGTCAGCTGCATGAAACCGCTGTGTTGTAATTTGCCCTCATTCTGACAGGCTGCTCTGTATTTGTGACGCACCGTGGCTCCAAGTCAGAGCGAGGACACCTGCAGCCTGGGAACCCCCTGCAGAACCAGCAGCTCCCATCAAGGGACTCTCACCACACAGCGTAGCCAGCAGAGATGCAGGAGAAGGGCGCATCTTGTGGTCCTTAAAGTCTCCAGATGTTATTAGCACTGAATTTACTGGTGACACCTCTTTTACTTAAAGTACTACTTTATGTTACTACGGTCTAAGACACGAAAAGCAGCCCAGTGATGAATGGTGCGCTGTGATTTGAGGGGAAAAAAAGAGTCAAAGGACACAAGCCTACTTTTCTATGCAGTACACATCTGAGGCACATTCCCTTTTTGAAATCTATAATGGCAGAAAACCGTTGCTCTCTGACATTTTAAATCATTAAAAATACGTGTCGAGGTGCTTCTTGGTGTCGAGCCACTTCATAAAGACACACATCCCAGAACAACGCAGCTGCTTTATTCCATCTGCCTGCTGAAAGTGGATGTTTAATGCAGAACCAGTGAAGCAGGCAGGCCAGACAGATGTGAACAGTCATATTTCACAAGCTGACCAAATGAGTAACATTAAGTAACGGGGAAGTTTACAATGTATCAGACACACGCTTTGCAGGATGCGTTTTTTTTATTATTGTTTTCCAGTTTGCGCCTCTAACACGACCATAGCTTGATGAGGGCATTTCTTTTTCGTCATTATAAACCTGACTCTAAACGCATTTAAGTCAAGTCACTTCTTCTTCTGGTCTTTAGTGGACACCTTTGTCCAAGGTCGTGTTCAGCGTTAGACGTATGTAACGTGCTTGGAAGGTCACCTAGGTGACAATGCTGCGTGAGACGCTGTTACTATAATACAAAAAGCAGCCCGGCGATGAATGACGCACGGTAATTTGGGAAGAGAGAGTCGAAGGACATAAGGCCAGCAGCTGCAGTTCTGCAGCAGTGGAATAGAGGCAGTCGATCGGCAGCGGCAACCTACAGCAGCCCCACTGCACCCCCTGGGAGGGTTCTGTCGCACACAGGTCATCGGATCAGAACAACCCACTGTCAGCTACTCTGAGGGAGGGTGGGGTCTACTGTAACTATGAACACTTTTGTTTTGCAGGATCAATTTACAGGGAGGCCTCTGAAATATATGCAACAATTTAACACACTGTAGATGTGTTACTCTATAGGATTGAAGCACTCATTTATGCTCAAGAACTGATCAGAGAGCAATAATTTTCTTCAGCTTACAAAGCCTGTTCTTAGTTAATTCTGTTTTAAGTTAAAATTCTTCTTTACATCAAGCTTCAATCAGAAAACAATTTACAATACAGATATCCCGACATCCATTAGCTGTTTATGTTTTGTACAAATCTGAAATGTTGGCATAAGATACATAAATACTTTGGAAGACTTGGTGCTACATTAGGGTGTACCTTGCTTATCAACTTCTTGTCATGTTCAGCATCACCAGTCCACCAGAAACAAGTTTTTGGACTGTGGGAGGAAACCAGAGCACCAGGAAGAACCCCAAACAGACATGGGGTGAACACGCAAAGTTCAGACAGACAGAGCTGGATTTGATCCTATGTCTGACTGCACAGTCTAACCACCACTTTAGAAAATAAAAAAAATACAAAAAATGGAAAATATTAATATCTTTAAAAACATGTAACAACATACACTGCCTGGCCCAAAAAAAAAAAAGTCGCACACTGTAATATTTGGTTGGAGCGCCTTTAGCTTCAATTACGGGACGCATCCTCCATGGCATCGTTTCAATAAGCTTATGCAGTGTCGTAACATTTATTTCCGTCCAGAGTTGCATTCATTTTTCACCAGGATCTCGTATTGATGCCGGGAGAGTCGGACTGCTGTGTCAAGTCTTCTCCAGCAGAAGATCCCAAAGATTCTCGATTGGGTTAAGGTCTGGACTCTGTGGTGGCCAATCCATGTGTGAAAATGATGTCTCATGCTTTCACAGTTTGAGACCCACGAATCCTGGCAGTGTCATCTCGGAATACGAAGAAAAAATCCATTGATGGAAAAACCTGCTCATTCAATATATTCAGGTAGTCAGCTGAGCTCATTTTTTGGGCACATAAAGTGGCTGAACATAGACCTGACCCACTGAAGCAAACCCACATCATAGCACTAAGTTCAATCCAGGTGCTGACTTTTTTTGGCCGGCCAGCGCAGTTTTAAATGGGGGAGTGTAGTCGGTCAGAAGCTCCTGGTTTGGTAAACAGCCGCTTGCAAACACAAAATGTCCACATGAAACGGACTGCTGCCTTTCTTTGCTCCCACAATCGGCATTCCTGCTGTTTCTACAATAAAAATGGGAAAAGACGGAGATTTTGCCTGGGAAACCACAGAATGTGCGCATGTGGCTCGGGTGTCGCGGCTCCCGTCAGCCCTCCTTTGAAGCGTCTCCTTTACGCGTCATCGCGGCGCGCATGTGTGACACCGGCGAAGCAGCAGGGGGCGCAGTGCTTAGAGCCGGAGGGAGCGGGGCTTTGTTCTCGCCTCCCGCTGCATCTTAGTCCTAAGCCGAGACAGTAAAAAATGACAGTAAAAAAAGCGTCAGCTCAATGAAGTCATGTTGCGTGAGCGCCGTTTTCTCCATTTGTTGTGCAAAAAATCTACAGCTGTAGATTAGTAAAGAGCCGCATTATTTTAAAACAGTAAAAATTGCACATTTCTTGCACGCCAATACAGTAGAAGAGGCTGCATTACTGCGCAGGTACCGTTCAACAGCTCAACAGACGCATCAGGAGAACCCAAGAGGGACTCGTTCGGTCTCACGCGGTGTTGCGTGTGTATTTTTCTTTTAAATACAAATGTCATGTTTGAATTAATGTCACACGCATACAGGGAACTTGGCTCGCAAACACGACATATGAGTGCAAAGAGATCAATTTTCTGTTAGAAAATATATTTTCTGGAGAAGGTTCTGTACGGCACATTTCTTGTGCGGTGACAAAAAAAGCACAGTGCCCGTTGCCTGCGGGTTAAACACCGCTCAGCAGCGATTCTACAACCGGGCGAACGCGAACACGACCTGAGGCTCACGAACCGCTTTGATTCGAACCGGGACGTCAAAAAGTTTACAGGCTCGCGCGCCCTCGGCGAAAAACAAACGAACAAACAGATAAATAAGAACCCGAAAACGTTTGCACACCTTTTCAGTCGTTTGTGGTAAAAAATAAAATAAAATAGAAAAAAAAAACACTTCTGGAGCCTCTTTAGGTGTAGAGAAGCGGGGATTATTGTTATGAATATTATGATGAATATTATTGTGATTTTGGCTGTCACCGGAGCGTCTATTCGGAGCGCGCGCTCTGACGCGCCACCGGCGGGGCAGTGACATCAGCCGTCACCCCCAGCCTCCTCGCGGCTCCGTCACACCCACTCGTGAGAAACGCGAACGAAAAGCCCGGAAAGATGAACAGCGGCTTCCCGAACATGGCGACCATCGGAGACTTGGAGCCTCTGAGCGCCTGCATCCCCGCCACTAAAGTGGAGATGAGCGTGTCCTGCAGGTGAGCCCGCCCGGCGAGCAGGTTGCTGCTGACGGTCACGGAGCCGCTCGCTCACGCGTCGTATTTACGCTCCGGACGGGGAACACCGGAAGGGGACGGGGGTCGGAGGGGGCGCGCTTTGGAACCCCAATCCCCCCTCGCGGTGCCCGCAACGGAATGACGCGGGGGAAAACTTTAAAAGTTGGCGTCTTCGCAAGGACCCTAAGGCGGTCCAGCAGCTCGCCGACGTGGGCGCACCCGGTGTTCCCGCACTGGCTTCTGTCACCCGTTTTATCGGCGTGTTTTGAACGTTTCGCCGCGGCGGCATAACTTCCTGTCCGGCGACTGCGACGATAAAGCAGACAAAATGAACGGCAGTGATTCTTTTCGCCATTTCGCGGTCCGTGCGTGAACGTTGCCCTGCGTGGCGTTGCTGCGAACGAGGCTGTACGGAGGGCGAAGACGTATTAAAGCATATTTAGGCTACGTGGACTTTGAGAGCAAACTTTCCCGCGAAGCCGTCGCGCTGGACCTCGCTGTGCACGGTTTATCGACGCCGGTAAGCAGCGCGATGTGCTTGACCCGCAGCGTCGACTAAGCGTTTAAGCAGCGTTTTTGGCGCGCCGGAATTCCCCCGCCGCGGCTTCCCGCACACGGGTCCGTGCGCTCATGTGTTGTCACAGTTGTGCGCTGGAAGAAACTCCGAGGCCCGCATGATTCACGAGCGCTTCGGCCCCCGTCCCCCTCGAGACACGTCTTCCGCTTGCGAGTCCAGCCCCCCCCCCCCTCCGGTCTCCCCCTCGCTCGCCGCCGCCGTCGCGTTACGTAACGGCCGAGCGCTGCCCTCCGGCGCCGGGCCCCCCTCGGAGATCCTCGTGATCCCCGCAAGGCGTTTGGCGCGGAAACAGCGACCCGCACCGCTTTAATGTTTGCCCATCAGACCGGGGCTGCTCGTTGCGGTGTCTCTGAACCCCCGCAGTACCGGACACACAGATCTGGCAGTTGGGCGCGGAGATCAGGCGGGGACAGGAACTACACGACCTGCGTGAACTGCCCGGCACAGGGGCTTCCCGCACCTTCGTACGGCCTCATCGGATCGCCATGGTTACAGAGGAGCATTCCCCCCCCCCCCGGCCGCTGGGTCACGGAGCCGATGAAGAGGGTCATCCCTAGTCGGGTCCTCGAAGACAGGTGTGCGAGAGTCACCATGGTTACTGCAAGGGGGTCTGAGGGGCTGAGCCGTCGTCCTGGTTACTGTCAAGGGTTCCGACTCCAAGGGCAACGCCGTGCGCGCCAAGACGCTCTCGGGTTGTTTTTCGGGTTCGAGGAGCTCGTGGGGCCGAAATGTGGAAACCGTGGCGTAAAACGTCCGCCTGTCGCTGGGAACCCGCGACTCCAGGGCAGTTCTTGTCCAGAGGAAGCTTTAATATTCGTGCCGCTCGCTCATGTTCATACTGGGTCCATTACTGTTTTAGAGCTCCAATTGAAATCGCGCCGCTTCCTTTTAAGAATGGATTTCCATTGTCAAAAACTCCTTGCATACCTTTGATGTTTCCATCTGCTCAGGTGGTGCACGACTTTTTAGGGTTATTTTTAAATGTGAACCTGGAGGGGTCAAATGAGAACACCTCTCATTTCATGGCGACGCGCAAACCGGCCGATAGGAAACGCTGAAAATACTGGCCAGGTTGCTGGTGATCAGGCTCATTCCGCTTCATTGCATTGCGCAGCTTTTCTGGCAAAGCGGTAGCAGCGGAAAATTGCCGTGTCACACGTACAATGGGATTTTGAGAAATATTTCAACTTGTTGATCATCTCCTCCTCCATGTTGCTGTTGTAGCTCCTAGAGAGTTTTCCCAGACTAATCTAAGAAATGCATCCAACTGATAACTTGCCAAATGTCAAAGTGAAACGCAGATCTTTGCAAACATTTCTCAGGCTTCAGAAGTAAAATCGATAGCGCTTGCTGGCTGCAATCCACTAATGCGATTAAGTTTTTTGGAACAACCTAGCTGCGTTATTTTGTTCCAAATTTGCTTTCAGTATAATTCAAGTATCCATAGTTTTGCTCCAGTGATCAGAAAAAGTAAATGTTAAATTTATTTTTGTCTCCCATTTCATAGCAGCTCCTTAAATCGCACACGCACTGTCGTAATCCAGCTGTCTTCGCTGTTCGGCCGTGTCGACCTCCGACGAATACGTATGGACCGAGAAAGTGACGTGTATAGGAGACAGTTCTCATCTTGGATACACCTCTCCTCACTAATGTTTCTTGTGGCACGAATCGTTTTTTTCCCCCCGCTAATCTGACGTGCTTTTCAAACAAAGATCTTGGGGATCAGAAGTCATCCGAGAGCGACGGCGACGTTTGATGAACAGAGCTGCTTTTGAGTTCTTTTTGAAACGCACGTGCAGATGTGTGACCGCGCGGCGGTCCGTGTCCGAACCCGTCGTCGCACGCGGCCAGGTCTTCCGCGGTACAGGCTCGCGCCATGGTAAATTCTGCATCCTTAAAAAGACCGACCTTTGGGTTACACGTGAACGTGCAGCGATGCTGTTTAATCGATCGGTTAGACCCCTGTGTTCTGCTTAATCGATCGGGGTCAGAAAGGGACACAAATACAGTGTCTGTGAGGTTTGTTCTCGCAGCAGTCAACCTTATGGCTAAAAGCACGGTGCAGAAGTTCTCCTATTTGATCTATTCTGCAATTTATGGGCTACGTGGAGACCTAGAGAGGCAACAGGTGGCGTAGCGGTCTGAGGCATCGCCCTGCGGTCCGAGGCCCCGGATTCGAGTTGCCCATCCCGCTGTAGTACCCTTGAGCAAGGTGTATAAGTAGGTTAGCATTCTAAATCGCTTCGGGGAAAAGCATCAGTTAACTGAATAAGTAATAATGACATATGTTGGAAAACCATTCTTAATCCTTTAGTTCCTCTCCCCTTCACCGCCCATCAGATGCGGCATTTTTATGTGCGGGAAACAGGCCTTACGTTCCCTGCTAAACTGTCACACGTAATACCCGATTTGAAGCGGTGATCTAGTGTGCTTCTTACAGTCGGTAGTTAAAGTCCATTGACCAGGCTAAAGTGTTTCTTCAATGCGGCCATAAATTATTCAGAATGCTGCTGGGGGAAGCATTAAACATTGATGTATTTGTTTCTCGCTTTGCTTCTCTCAGAGACGGCCTGAAAAATTCAGCAGCTTTTGTTAGCGCTTTCTCCTGCCGTGTTTACTGGCTGGAATTTCCTGAATTTGGCGAATCTCCTCGCTGCGAACGTCCATCAAAAGACCAGGTTGCAAACGCTCTCGCCCGCCAGGTACCGGTCGGATCACCGTAACAGAGTTTAGCGCAGCCGTCGGCTCCCGACCAAAGCGGCTAAGGCACCTCATTGCGTCCTGGCAATGTGTTGACACTGGAAGATTAAGGTCTTTAATCTGACAACAAGCAAAGGTCATGTCTCGTATTTGACATTATGTACAAACATAATGGGGCTGAAATATCTTCTCATGTTAGTACGTCAGCTACCGGGAGAATGAACGTTTCGGTCAGGGCGAAAGTGGTTCTGGTCTCCGTCTTTGCTGGCAGTAGTCACCTCTTTCTGACTTGGGTCTGTACTGCTGTCAGGGGTTTTTAAGGTCCCGACAGGACACCCATCTGTCCCGTTGACACGGGTTGGCGTTTAACACGAGTGGCCGGATTGGTCATGCCGATGGCTCGCCGTCCTAGAGATGGAACTGAGCGACAGGCCCGATATGGTGTCCATCTAGGACCTTTAAAGCGGTGCTTTTGCTGTGAATATTTTTCCGCCCATTGTTTTACCAGAGGAAGGAAAAGCAGAGTCACGCGAGCCCTGTTCCTTGTATTTTGAGGCAATACACGCCCACTTTGCTTCCCAGCTAGGAGGCTTGCCTAACAATTTGGATCAGTACTTTGTGCTCACTTCCAGCTCACGTCCCACATATGTCGAAACGCTGGGGTATGTGGCACATTGTTTTGTTTTAGAGCACAGAGATCTAACTGTGAGCCAGATGTTTGCTTGTTTGTTTAATCTGCACTTGAACTGAACATTTTTTAAAGCTGGTGCAGGTCCAGCTAAGCCCCATTTCTCTGGGGGCCCGGTACTTTGTGGGTTTAACTAGGACCGTCTGGCAGCATCTGGCTGTTTAGCGCTGCGTGGCGTAATTGATACGGCTGCCAGTCAGATATTTAACACCGGTTCTAACCATCCCTGACACAGACAAGATCCTGCGGTTTAACACAATTGACATGCTGGCTGTCAGATGCCGGGGTTTAATGCTTTACACGCATGGTTGACGCCGGAAGGACAAAAGGTTTCATCGCTGCGCCGGTGTAACTGACACCAGGATTGATGTGTTCCTGTTCCACCGGGTTGTGTGTTACATGCGGGTATGGGTTGTCAGTTAGTTGTGCAATCCGCTCTGGTGTTTCGGTGCGCGCCGGTACCGTCTGCAACCGCCAGTCATACGGCGGGGACACTGCCATCCGGAACCTGTCCTGGAATCCCTGAGCAGGAGCTCCTATTACGGGGGACACATGTTGGTATGAATAATACAGGCATTTCAGCACTAAATTAGGTCATTATGGGAGAAGTATGAATTGGACCGAAACCAAGAACAGAAAGGCAGGGCCCTCGTACACCTGAGTCTGACGGCCCCGGGCAAGGATTTCACACTGTTAGGGTTACGGTGAACAATGTAATGTGAACAGCAAATGCTTTGCATAAGTTGCTACAGACTTATGACTGGGTTAGGGACCAAAGGTCAGATCGTAAGATCTTGTGACAATCGAGCGATTGTTTCTAAGCGTATTGCCTGTACGCAGTTTGCAAAACTATTATCTGTACTATATTATTCATACCATTATTTAATAATTCAGTACCATATTCTTTACCAAAGGTTTTTTTTTTTTTTTTTGAAGTACTCCAATTTCATAACAGTTTTTAAACATTTCACCATACAACAATGTGTAGCAGTAACCTGACCCCTTGTGACTGTTCTGTTGGCGGCTCATTGATCAGTGGTTGGACTGGTACATGAGGCAGAGGTGGTGCTATGGGGGATACACCCGTGGTTGTGGAAACATGTCCAGTTCTCATTGCCATGTTGCGCGCGTGCCGCTTTTACGATGCTGCCGTGCCGGCTGAGGATGCGTAGTGTTACGGCACGGGAGACTAGGGGGTGCTTGCATTGAGTTCTGTGTGATGCACGGTAAAGGGAAGGTGCTTCCGCATCTTTGTGCGGTATAGCAGTGAAGGCAGCTAACGCTGTGCGAGATGTGGTCGAATATGAGACTCGAGGCTCTTGATGGTGTCTCATTCTGACTGGCTGAGGGTCTGCAAACACTTGCTGCTTCACATGGCTTCTGATTTATAAAGTGTTGACTTTTCCACCTGCGGCCTCAGCTACACCTAGAGCTGCGTTTGAAAGATATGAGCTCAGTGAATGCTGTTGGGTCTTCGTCCGAATGGGGCTGGGCTTTTATATTGGCTTGAAGTGGCTGCCGCAGCTCTTGCATATCGGTGTTAAGAATTCATTTGTTGTGGGTTATGGAGAAAGTCAAAGGGGATTGAAGGTACGAGGACAGCACAGTACGAAAAATGCAACGAGAGACGCTTTTTATATATATCCTCTTATTTTACTCTGCTTTCAAGGTGGTAAACCTGTGGCACCGATGGAATGGCCTGCTGTACAAATTAGGGATTTACAGGAGAAAAAGCAGGGTTAACTCCCAGTTGCTGTGGGGATCCATGTGATCTCAGGTGAGAGGGGAGATTAATGCTGGCACACTTGTGGCGGATCAGTACACTTACGGTGGCGTACCGTATCTTTTTACACCAGCAGGGTGAAGCATGATCTCTTCAAAGTAAAATTACATTTTCATATGTTTGAGCTTCAGTCACACACACATGCACACACTGCTTGTCTCTTGTTAACATGCCTGCTCTGCAGACTATCAGTAGAAAGATGCTTTATTAGTTTGTGTTGCTGTATTATGAATGGAATTGTTTGTGTCTGTGGCAGCAGGTTGTGAAGCACATGACCAGGATTTGTGACAAAGGTTTCAGGTTCAAGTTGCCAAGCTGTTGCTGTGGTATCTCTGCTTAGTGTGTTTTGTATTCCTATAATAATAATAATAATAATAAAAAACTGTATATGTATAAATTGATAAAATAGTTTGCCTTTTACTGAACTGTCAGTTCAGCAAAAAAATCAGCAAGCAAAGCAAAACAAAAGCACCACAGCTGAAGTTTGCTTGCCTCTGAAATTATTTTTCTCCTAAAAGGTACCTTCACATGTTTGCAGAAGAAAGTTTCTTAAAAAGTACAGTTGTGTCAGCCATATTAATACGTGCCTTTCAGCAGCATTTCTGAAGTCTGGGAAAAAAACAGAACAAGTGGAAAATGTCTCTGTTGTGCATTGTTACCGCTCATTTGTAATCCCGTCGATCTTCTGTCTGCTTTCAACAACAGATTACGACTGTCCGTCTGCCCTGCAGGCAGAGAAACTTGTCCATTTACAAGTTTTGCAAGAGGCTGCAAGTGGATTTACTGGAAGGCTGTTTCTTAGGAGTGCTCAACTGAGATTGTGGGAGCACTAGTCAGTAGAGTTGACCTTTAAGCTCAGGAAGGCCTCACAAAACCCTTTTATGGGGACAAAATGACAAGTGTGCCCGCGTTTATTGAACCAGCGTGCTCACCTGCTGAGTTCTGCTCCAATGAGATATGACAGACAGGAATAAAGAACTATTTTCTGAGCAGAAAGAAAAAAAACAAAGGACTGTGGCTCACAAGCCAGCATTCACAGGATGCGGTTTTATGTGCTTCTGATAAAGTCAGTAGAGTGACATGAGCATCAGCATTATGCATCACAGCTACTGTACTACACCTGACGTGTGAATGATGGGAAATTCAATAGCCTGGATCTGCCTGGTGTGATATTGTGATATCCTGATTTATTCAACGTACCAATTGTTTAAGATGAGTATTTTGAAGATAGCCGGAGGTTTGGTTATGGAATTTATATCTCTGCCTGAAACCAGGGAAATATGTCATTATTCACTGGCTTTGAGTCTCATCTTAATAAAATAGCCAGATCTGTTGAGAAAGTCTTGCTCCCGAATGCTGGTTTCTATTTATTTTTCATGTAGCCAAACCACATTTGTTCCAGAACACATTCCAGTAGTAAACTCAACACCGAGGTTAGATGGTGGAAACATTTTTTTCCAGAGCTCATATGGTTTTGAGCTCTGTATTGTGCTTATTTTTCAAATTTTCAGCAGTCTTTTGCATTTGCCAGCCTGAATGTTCCTTGAATGTCATACATGTCATATTGTCTCAGTATTCAGAGTTTGTTCACTCAGGTGCATCAGATGAGATACAGATTGGCCTGTAATGTTGCACAATACAGTCCTTTCAAGGTGAGGAGGTACCGTCAAACATCCTGAGATGTTTCATTCCTGACAACTTTCGTTCTGCTTTTGCACACGAGGCTTTTCTTTGCATTTACAAGAAATGAACTTGTTTGCTAGTTTCCCTTGTAGTGACCTCTGTAGTCACGGCCCCCATTTAAAAAACCCAAGTCATGTCATCTTGTGCCGTGGGTGTGAATTACTTTGTTTTTGTTTACTGTTCTGTTGTGTTTTTTCCAAGAAAGACTCCATTAATATGTAAACACCGAATACCAGAAGTTTGTATGTTTATTACATGCACAGTAGGTAACAGCTGTGGAAAGCCGAAGGAGTGCAAATGGACAGATGAACAGTATTATAGTGATTATTGTAGGGAAAGTGTCTTGTTATGTGTGTTATGATTCTTAACATTAACTACTGAAGTCATTTTGACTGGATTTGGTGACATTTTAGCATAAATGGGTATGAATTATGGGGCTCGGGAGCACACTGAAATTTTGGCATTAAAACCAATGGTAACTGCATATTTGAGTTTTTGAGAATTCACCTTACTGAGGGTTTTTCATCAGTGATAAATGTCGTATGTGGACACCTGAGCATCACACCCATCGGTGCTTGTTGAATGTCCCATTCTGAACCCATGGGCATTCATATGGAGTTGTTCCCCCTTTGCTACTGTAACAGCCCCCACTCTTCTTTCCACCAGATTTTGGGAATTTGTGCCCATTCGGCCACAAGAGCATCGGTGAGGTTGGGCGAGAAGGCCTGACCAGGTCATCCCAAAGATGTTCGGTGGGGTTGAGGTCAGGGCTCTGTGCAGCCACTCAACAACAACAACAACAACAACAACATTTATTTATATAGCACATTTTCATACAACAATGTAGCTCAAAATGCTTTACAATATGACAAAAAGAAAGTTACAAGACCGTTACAAGTTACACTCGAGTTCTTCCACACCAACCTGGGCAAACCATGTGTTTATGGAGCTCACTTTGTGGTTGGCGGGGGTTGAGGTGCAGGAAAGGAGTTTCTTCCCCAAACTGTGGCCACAAAGCTGCAAGCTCGCAATTGTCTAGAATGTGTTTGTAGCTGCATGGGAGTGGCTGAAACAGCTCGGCTCAGTCACCGGAGGGGGTCCATATACTTTTGGCCATGTAATGTACCTTGTTAAGCTGATGGAGGACTGTACTTGTTTCTGGTAAAATGTTGACAGGCTTATTGAGTTGTAAACTGTTTTGAATCTTGCTTCCTGTGTGTGAACATTGCCGTTGATATTTACAATACAACTCTGCCAGTATTTACAAGCAAAAATGTCTCTCGAAAAGCGTTTGTATGGCCTGCCATCCTATTTTCCCGAGATGCAAAAGCATCACTGTTTATGAGGACATTCCTTTAGACAATAGAGGGAAACTGCCTCTAACTTGCTTCAGTGGCTGAGGCCGTTGTAGTGGAACAGCATACTGACAGGGACACGGTTTAAACGGTAAACGAATTTTGTTGGAAATGTCCTATTTAAGTATTGCGTATCATAAATAGTGAGCAGGATGATGTAGGGTGATGCACCCATTGATGCTGCTGTCGCCCAGAAGCATCCTCCATACCCTTGGCTTTCTGGCTACAGAAGAAAGAGACGTAACCCTTGCTGACCTATGAAAACATGTCAGTCGATATGCTCCAAAATTGGTCATTCCCGCAGTTGGGCCGCCTGTGATGAAACGTCAGACGGCCAGATTTCGAGGACCGACAGTACGGCTTTGCGGGTCAGCGGACTTACAAATAAAGATGATAACATCCCTGCTGATGTTTCTTTCCGCAGAATTTACAACAGAACGACCACGGACGGCATTTTATTCTTGTTTTTTTAGCAAAGTATTTATTTTTCGACTTTTGGTATTTTTCGCCAAGATTTATCGTTCGTGCAAGTGCTGTTATGAGTAGTCTGAAAAAGCAAAGTGGGAAATGTTGCCGGAGTCTTTCCAGCGTAGGCAGTCTCATAACGTAAAGCGTCGGCGTTATCGGACCGAGTTTCGGACTCGCTTTTTCCGCAGCGAGAGCCGTTTTAATGAAGCGGCGCATTTGTCAGCATTCGGGATCCACAGCGTGCGCGGCAAACCGTGCATTTGGAGGCGAGGAGCTTTGTCCCGGGGTCACTGTAGTTGCTGTCCAGTAAGTCAGACTAATGACACGGAGGAAATAAGGGGGTGGGACTGTTGGTGTCTGGGTGATGAAATCTCAGCTGGCACTGTGCTCAGCAAGCAAAAGTCCACGTCCACATCTGATCGTCTCTCCTCGTGAACATCACTCCGCGCGCGCCCGTGTTACCGCGTTACTTAGTTGGCTTTTAGAAACGGGAAACATAACTGTTTCCTCGTGAACTTTTAGATTCTCTTCGGCTTCGATGGCTCCGGACTCCGGTTCGTTCGGCATGCGAAGATGTGGGGAAACGCACCTGTTTCTTGCGCCAGTAAATCGCCGGCACGCTTGCAAAGGGTGCGTGTGGAGGTTAGGGAAAAGCCGTGTGAACGCAACCGTGGGCGGTTTCTGGGGTTCTCTGTGTCTGTGGTCAGCTCGATGGCTGCCGCACAGCTGGGGGTTTGTTTCCCCTTACAGTTTGTGATTTGTAGGGTGAGAAGGAGCGGGGGGTTCACTGTTGGCACATAGGAGGAGGAGGTGTGTGCCATGCTGTTTCCTCCCATTTCCCATTTCAGCCTGGCTGTCTTCAGTTTTGGTATATAAATCATGTTAACCGAAAGAGATTATTTTATGACGTTTTAGCTATGATATGAGCGTATCGTATCATTTTAGATTACATGTTTGCTTTCTTTTATTTTGCAAAGTCAATCCGCAACATCAGTTGCTAAGCGTTCTGGCTTCCTTTTTGCATCTTTTGGTGGGTTAGTGATACCCTCTGCATGCGAGTGGAGCATCCCGGCAAGACTGTTCCGCTGGGTTCGCCTGTGGCACCATCCACACGTCCGACTGTCCTGCCATCAGCTTTAGCCGCCTCGCTTGGCTTTTTCCGGAAGCCCGGTGAAGGAACAGCATTGCTGGCGTTGTGAAGGATGCGAAAGAATTCACAAACTCTACATCTGAGGGTGTCTGCAACCACACCGGTGGCAACATGCAGAACACGCGTTCAGGCCTCACTTAACACTGCCATTGTAATTGTTGCTCATATTGTCAGGGGAAACCCTTTGCAGGCCGTATTACAGTAGAATTACCCGTATACCAGAGAGGAGAACAACACGTCAGTACGACATGCAAATCTGCAAATCATTCTCAGTCTTCAGTTGCATTTGTGAGTCTGGCGCATTGCACGGTAGCTACGGTATTTCTCGATAATTGTTCGTATAGTCATGGTGCAAAGCATCATCTTCCACCTTTCCTCAAAAACCGCAGATCTAATTTCCATTTGTTTCAAAACTACCATGAGTTTAAAACATTTTTCTGCTCCTGATCCCCAAAGCTGACATCAGTTTAGGTTAAAATAGCACAAAATCTTATTTAAATCAAGTTACTTCAATAACTAATAACTCTGATACTGCATTTCTGCCAGCTTGCCTTTGTTTATCTCTTTCGCTGCACTGTGCAAATGCTCGCAAACAAAACATCAAAGTTTATATTGCATGAGAGTGACTCTCTGCGTGCCACTACGGTTATGGGGGCAAGGTACAGACCCCCCATGGTGCATTTAAACCTGACTGAGGTAGAAAGCTGTTCCTAAGCCTGGTGGTTTTGGCTCTCAGGCTACGACAGTATCTCTCAAATGACAATGGTGAAAACTAACGGTGGAAGGGTCTACGGTGGCGATACCAGCTTATTGTAAGTGGTCTGGATGGTAGCCCCTGGGGTTCTGGTGATGGACCGGGCAGTTTTCACTACTTACTGCAGATGCTGTCTACGGCACATCTGTAGAAGGAACCTGAAGCTGTGCACCAGCTCCACTGCTCAAGCAGAATTGCACAGATGAGTGCGAGCAGCTTCAGTTCTTCTGAAATCAGTCATCATTTTGTTAGTGTTGTTGACATTGCGAGACCGACTGATGTTCTGGCACCAGGATGCAAGCTGCTCCACTTCCCCTCTGTACGTCGGCTCGTGGTTGTTGGTGATGAGGCGCGCAACTGTGGTGTCCTCAGCATACCTGATGTTGACGTTGCTGCTGTATTTGGCAGCACAGCCATAGGTTAGGGTAAACAGTCATGGGCTGAACGCACAGCCTGCTGCTGGGTGCTACTGCGTTCAAAACGCTGGTGTCGGAATCCTCACGGCCTGTGGCCTGTTGGTCATCGAGTCCAGCGTCCAGATGCACGGAGGAATGTCCAGACCCATTTTGGACTTTTTACTCAGCAGCTGCTGGGGGACGGTGGCACCGAATGTTGAACTGAAATCAACAAACAGCATTCTGACACAACAGTCTTCACCCTCAAGGTGGGACAGGGCCAGAGTTGCTCTGTGGTGGTGATGGTGTTGTCAGTGGAGCCACTGGGGTGGTGGGCATGCTGGTGTGGGTCTAGTGTGGAGAGTGAGATGCAGTACTTGATCTAGGACATCACTGCTCTCTTGAAGAACTTTATGATGTCTGGGGTGGTTGAAAAGGCCATTTGTTACTGAGGTGAAATTCAGGTGATTTCTTGGTGACCTGGCTGATGATGGTTAACTTGGAAGCAGTTGAGGACAACAGCCTTAGCATGGGGGGGAGTGTTAAAGATGTCACTGAAGACCTTAGTACTCACTGTCACTACAGTCCTCTTCACGCCAGCTAGGGACACAGAGAGTACCTGTTCACTTTTGGGAAGTGCTGGAATTATGCTGAGGGCTTTAAACTGAGCGTAGAAGTCATTCAGCTCATTGGGCAGGAACACATTCTCATCGTCGGCACTATTGTTGTTATTCGCGCAGTCAGTGGAAGTTTGTATGTCCTGTCACATCCTCCTCTGGTTGTTGCCCACAAAGTGCCCCTGGATCCTCCGAGCGTAGACTGCCTTGCCTTTCCTGATACTCCTGGTGAGATTGGTCATGGCTGCTTTCAGCACCACTCCAGCATCAGATTTAAATGCTGCGTTGCAGGTTTTCAGGACATGAGAGTCAAGCCAAGGTATCTGATTTGGTTGGCGGGCGACAGACTTGGTGATCACAACATCAGCCTCACACTTGGCTGTGTCCCAGTGACAGATGATGTGTATTCCTCCAAGTCCAGGCGGCTCCCGTAAGTAGCAGAAGTTTTGAATTGTATTCTGTGAGGCCAAAACTGTTGTGCAGCACTTCAGTCGCCCCCTTAGCCATGTTTTTACTTGCGTGGTCACCAGTTTTACTCTCCTCAAAAGCAATGAGAAGTGATAATTTTGGGAAGAAACAGCTTTTGGGCCTCGGCAGGCCACTGGCTATCCGCAGAAACGGAGGCTGCCTGCTGTAGAAGCAGGAGGATTTTATCCCAAAGCACTCTTTAAATATCTCTGTTAGTCTCACTATGAATTTGTCCATCAGGGAATCCTCTTGTATTTTGTCTTTCTTCTCTACAATTTTGTGTTAATGATACTTGCCTCACAGTACCATGGCTGCTTTTTCTTTGTGACTTAAAACCTTTTTTTGCCATATCAACTGTGCCCATTTCGTGTCAATTCGGTATCTGCGAGAGGCGTTTTTGGCTTTTGCAAAGCTCCACAAAACATGTAGAAATGCTGCAGTTGCACAGTTGGAAGTGTATTGGATTGTATTAATTCAATTTTTACAGAATAGTAAGGACAAAAGACATCAATGAGAGCGATACAAATGAATTCCCAGGAACAGAACCATCTGATATGATTTGGATAGTCCAAACAGAGCCCGTGGTTCCTTGAATTATAGCAGGCAGTACTGGTAAACAAGGGGTGTGGAGGTCCAGAACTTAACACAGCATGACTCAAACTGTAACCACGAGAAGGTCTCATGCTCACGCTGGTCTTGCAGCACTCAGCCGTTGGGATGTTTGCAATATCTGAACTCGTAGATGCGGAGAAATGCCTGTGTACTGAAGTCAAGGTGTGAAATAAAACTCCTCATGACCCAAATGTGTGTACGTCTGACTTTGGCTGCATGAGTACACGGCTGCAATTGTGGTGAATTGATGTTATGCTGTCGGCCCTGGAGTTTTTTACTGAAACACAGATGAAGTTCACAAAGATGAGCCAGCTGGGCGGTTTAGTGATTTGCTGCGGTGAGCCATCGGCCTACCACCTTCAGGTTGTGGGTTCGATGCCTAGCTGAGTCACGGAGAGTTTAAACAGGCTCAGGCGCTGTAGGCTGCTTTCGGTCCTGCTGCTCTGCACTCAGTTCAGGCCTTGTATCCAGCAGGGACACATTTCACTGCTGTTGGGCTCTTCAAGTGTGTCCAGCAGTAATGTTTATCTCCCTGGCTGCTCATAAGCCCACCACTCCGGGTGCAGTGCTGCAGTGCATGTGTCCAGTACTTGCCCGTAGCTGAATGTCGATATGCTTGGATGGAGTCAGGCTTTGGATCATATTTCAGGCCTCGACATTAATTTGTGCTTGCTTGTCCACGTGACCTGTCCCATCACATCTTGCACCTGTTGTTTTGGCACACATTAGAAAGACATAAATAAGTCAATGTCCAGGTATGGAATATCCTTATAAAATGTAATCCAAGCAAGCCAGTCAGTGTGTCACCCGAAAAGGAATCATAGTCACAAAAAAGCTCCCACATACATCGCTAGTAAGTAAGATATCGGGGCTATTTTATAAGCCAAGACAAGAATGCAAATGAGGCAACAAGTGATGTCCCGTGGTTTCTTTATTATGATCGGGACGTGGTTGTTGGTTTGCATTGACCTTTACCTTAATTTGTTGTCCACCTGTCTATTTGACAGGTATTAGAATGTGCTATTTGTCCGAGTAAGAAAGTTGGTTAGCAAAATAACTTCCCCCGTCAGTTGGACAACTGATAATGTCGAGCTCTCTATTCAGCTTGAATGACAGCCCTTTGCCACGGATTGGTGTGAGAAGGAAAGAGTGCTGTCAGCCCCGCTAGGCCACAGTGCAGCTCTGGCCGAGCAGCTCGCCCCCCACACTTTCGGCAAGCCTGCAGAATGCCCGCGTCAGTGCCCGTCTCTGAGCCCGTGGTGTGTCAATGCATAGCTGTGGGAGTGACGGTGGAGAGAGAGGGAGCTGCTGTTGATGCCAGGCTGGGCTCACTGGGACTGTCAGTCGTAGCCTCTCTGCGCGCCACTACGGTTATGGGGGCAAGGTACAGACCCCCCATGGTGCATTTAAAATTCAGCTTATAAAGATACTGCTCAGGTATCCTCTGGTCAAGATGTGTGACTTTTTTTTCTAAAAATGTCAGCAGTTTGTGTGTGTGTGTGTGTTGCACTGAATTTCTCTACTCTCCCAGCCCTTAGGAGAAATTAGGACAGCTCCCATCTGGGGAAACCAGTGTATATATGGTAGCTGTTAGAAGCAATGCTTTTGGACGATTGTGTTTCTCCTTATACCGCGTTTGGGCAGCTTTAACTGAGCATGCAGTTAGCTGGGACAAAACTTTGTTTCCCAAGGTGTAATTTAGCACTTGGTGTGTATTATCGTTCTTTACATTACATTCAGTGTTAGTTGCATTGTAGTTACCTGTGTAAAACTGGTAGGAGAATCATGACTCCGCTTTTTAGAAGACAGGGAGAGTTCTGAATTGGTGCTTTGTGTGTTTTATGACACATCTTCTGCATCTGCTATTGATATAAGGACCTTGTTTCGCCATTGCCTGAAATTTCATATCCTTCTCTTTGTGTTTGCTGCTTTCAGAGAACCATCTCTTCATATTTCTGCAGTATTGATCCACTAACTGTTGTTTTCCAGCATAGATATTACATTGCCAGGTCATCTTTGGAGCACAGTTTGTTTGAGCCCAAGGCTCCCAGAATTACGCCAAGAATAGAGATCTTCTGTTCAGTACAGTGACTTTGAATCTAGTACAGCAGAAGTCTGAGGTCTCAGAGGGGAAGTTATCCAGGTCGCAGTACAGGAAAAGCCGCAGTTGGGAAAAGACCTGCTGGGATCTCTTGGATCTCCGGTCCTACAGCAGGGCAAACGTCCCACCTGCAAACGACAAGGAGGAAAATTGAGTATTCGTGCTAAGAAACTTGGCACCCATGTTTAGCTCCAGGAATGCTGAGTTCCCATGTTTTTGAGGAAAAGAAGACATTTTCTATTTTTTATCAAAGATGTTGACAAACAGTGCTTCTGGTCAAAATTTGCATGACATAAGTTCTGTAAAAGGGAAACATTTCATTTTTCAGTTTGGAATTGCTTGGACCATGGTAAGATTTCACAGGTTAAATTATAATTTTGAAAAAAATTCTTATATGTGAGCTGCAGTTTCGGTTACTGAAAACATGCTGATGAGTGTGGTCTCTAATGTGAGCATCAGTGAACGTGGTCCAAAAATGGCACGGATGTAAAAGTGCACCAAGCATGCTGTTAATTGGGCAAAGACTGTACTGTGCTACAATATTATGCTGTACTTTTATATGCTGTACTTTCGTGTCATTCCATGTTTTATTTTGTTAGAATTAATTCTAGTACATCAAAAATTCTGCTTTTAAATGTTTATATTATAAAACTGTTGAATAAACCTGTGTGTGCAATGAACATTTTATGCCACTGAAAAGTTTTTGAACCGTTAAATTTTATATACCGTGTACGTAGACTTACGTACGTAACAGTTTTATGCGGTAATACTGACCAAATGAAATTATATGCCCACAAATAATTTTACCTTTTTTTAGAACTTACAGCAGAAAGGTGATAATCATGCCTCTTTTATGCCTGTAATGACTGGAATTGTAGTTTGTACTGTGTTTTGTTAAAGAAAGTTCAAATTGTGTCCTTGTGTGTGATATTGCCATGAATTCCATGGATGAAGGAAACCATTTTTTTCATTTTTGTCATCTCTACGCTGCTAAGGTATTCTCTTATTTTACATCTCAGTTCTCCACTCCTGCTCTCTCTTCTGCTCCCATCACCAGATCTCTCTCTCTCGCTCTCGCTCTCTCTCTCCCTGTCTCTGTGCTTCTGTCTGTGCCTGGCTACACTCGCTCACAGATATATAACCACCAAGACAAAAATAGCTAAGAATGATTCAACTTTGATGTTTTCAATATCAAATTAGCGCCTGGCTTCCTCTCAGTGGTGACCTATTTGCTTAGCCCCACAGTCTGTTAGATGGACCTTTGTTTATTTGTCAAGAGTGTCTGCGGATGATGCCTTGGCTTGCTGGAGCCCAGAGCCCTCGAGCAAAGCCGGCCGTTGGCACAGCGCTATCGGTGCCTTGTTTTGTCGCCACGGTAACACAGGCGTAAAATAACAGTTGTCATCCATAACGGGTTTGACCAATCAATAGAGAATCCTTAATATTGTCACCTACAAAAGAAGGACCCAAATGAGGTTCTGGCATGCAACGGAGCGCGCTGTTGGAATCCCTGTGCCGGGCCATGAGTTTTGTCTAATGGCTCTTGGGAAATGGGCGGCCAGTGGGTTCTAAGCCGAGGCTTCCAGAGGGACGCAAAAATTAGCAAACGAAAAACAAAAAGGGCAAATGTCAGTCAACTTGGCCTCCGCCCCATTGGCTGGTTGTTGCCAGGGTGACAGTTGCCGTAACGCTTAGGCGGGTCAGTTGGGTCCTTGTGGCAGGGGCGAGCGGAGAGGATGCGAGTGACACATGAGCACCCCCGAGGGGAGCGGGGCGCCACACACGGACGAGATTTTAAAAGCCGTTTAAACTAATTAGACTGTGACAGCTCTGCCATCTCGGCAGTGCTGGGAGAGCAAGGTGCTCCGCGCCCGTCTGTCGCCCCTTTCCTCTTCCTCCCTCCACGGCTTTCTCTCTGTCTCTTGTCTGCTCCCCCGATGAGGATGCTGTCACGAGCCGCTAATTGAATTGCGTTTTCTTCGCTCTCGGGCCGAGTTCGCCGCGATCCCGCAACCGGCCGCGTTCCTCGTGGAAGCGCTGTTGGAGGATGCGGGGGGCGTGGCCAAACCGACGTCTCTCATCTGCAAAGCATTTTGCACTTTCAGTCCATATCAGTAGCCCAGAGACTTATTTTATGAACACTCGCTTGCTTGAATACTTTTCCCACCCGTGAACCTGTTTGGGGACTAAATTTTAATTTGCACCATGGTCCCAAGACACGAGGGCAAGAACAAGGCAGAAAAGCTCTTCGGGACTTCGCTCCACCCTTCTTTGATTGCTCTGTTTTTGTGGTCAGACCCGACGGTCTGTGTAAGCCCACAGGTTACGCGTGCACGCACACACGTGGATAAGCATTTTATTATAACTAAGTACTGCACAGTGACCTAAAGAACCAGTTGAGTTCCTGCTGAGATGCCAGGGTGTCTGCTGGGCCTCTGTGTCTCCTGTAATGCTGGTAAGTCAGTGTCCTCCTCAATTCTTCAGGAGCACCAGGTACAGCTAGTAAACACGGACGAGGAGCACGAGCGGGTGTTTATACCGCAGTCTGCCGACTTTATGCTTCTGGTTTTATTTCCTCGGGTCACCTTCCCACTTTTACATTTCAGATGGTCCATGACACTGTATTATGAAAATCGAGTCGACTCGTGTGTGGTTTAATGCCTGCGTTTGGTTTGAAACACATTCCCCTTTGTCCGATCCTTATTAATCCTTCAGTCAAACCTTTGGGTGAAATGACAGTATAGTAGAGTTTATTTTCTATATAAATTTATCGTTATTAGCAGCGTTATTGGATGGGGTGTCGAAGTGGAATGGGTCAGGTGGTACCCGGTACGAGAAGAAAACGTAAATCTGGTCATGGCACAAAACAGAGAAAGGACTAGGGTCTCCATTAGTTATGTATTAAGTACTATATACTGCGTACTTAACAACTTATACTTAGCATATGATACTCAATCTTTATATATTATATCAATCTTTAATGCAAAAAGCAACAATAAAGGACATAAATGAATAAAAACAATGCAAATAAATTCACACTCACTCAGAGGGTGGCTCTACTGAAAATGAGTAAAGGGAGTGAGTGTCCACCGCCTGCTTTGCAGCCCGCATTGGACCTCATCCCTTGTGTCTGCCACTCAGGGATCTGCTCTGGATGTAATGGTATATGAGGTGGACCCAGTAAAGGCCCTGCGTCGAATCTCTGATTTACTGAGCTCAGAATGAGTGGCTTGATGAGGTGGAGGGAAAAGGTGAAAAAGGCAGGTAGAGGTGGTGAAGTGAATCCCCTTATTTACCGCTTGCTTATACTGATACAGTATCATTTGAGTCCAATTTATTTTTGTTGAGTGTTCTTGTCAATGGGGGACAGAGTACCGAACAAAAGTCGAGGGATGAACAACGGGAAGGGAATGACATGATTTTTAAGACATGGATAATCTGCTGTTACGTCAGGCAGAAAGTTAGCTGTCTAAATAAGGCAGCTGGCAACTGAAGAGAGGAAAATAAAAAAAAAACCACCCAACCACAGAAGGGGAGAAAAATCTTTAGGGTGCTAGTGGCTGCCCCCCTACACCTGGGCAATCTATTGCGGTGGTCTGCAGGCACAGGTCCAGTTTTATCTATCATCATGGAGCTGTAGACTGAGGGAGACGCCATCTATATCCAGGCTCGCAGCTGCTGATTCGTTTGGTATCAACAGAGAATCACCGGCCTCGGGTCATAGAGACCAGTGTGTGCGCGTTATGATGGAAATTGGGGGGGGGGCGTGTATGAGGACACCAAGGTACCTCTGCAGGACAAAGAGAACAAAAAAATGAAAACGTCAGCCAGGGTCTATCGACAAGCTGAACATATAGGTTATATCACAGTTTGTTATAACCATACCTTTGTTTTTTAGTAAATTATCAAAATGATAACCCATGAGTCATATCCATAGAGGTAGTTTGCAACTGAAAAAATTATGAATATACATATTTACAAAAGCAATTCAGCTTCTCAGATGTATGCTCCAATACTGTTTTTACTTCTTAGTATAAACATCTTAAAGGAAGAATGAATATTTATTGTACATTTTACAACCTTCCTCCATCGCTCAGGAGTCATTTTGCTTTATTGTATTCGCTTCAGAAGAGGACTTACTTGTCACACATTGTGTAGTTTACCTTATTCTGTATGCAAACTTGTCAAGAATTTTTATTTGCCTTAAATTAATATGGATTTTCGTGTAATCCAGCCGTAGCACCAAAACAGGTTCTTGACGTCGCCGCTGAACAGTGCAACAGCCCCTTCTTGCGTTGTCAGTTTCAGCGAAGCGGCCTTCTGCTTTGATGAGAACGTCTGTGACAATGCAGCCTCATTCATGTGTGTGGGTGAGACGAGTAGCTGACATTTGGGCTGAATCTTTTGAACGCTCACGCCAATAGGTTTGAGAACGAAACGGAAGACATCGCCCTCAGCTGAGTCCCTAGTACCGGAGGAGAGCTGTTGATGTCAGACCTCCAGAACCACAAATTCTAACATGCCGCACTCAACAAGCAGCCACGTGGTGCCTTGAATTTCCTGTTCGGGCCCTTTAAGCACTTTCCTGGGGCAACAACGTATGTTTAATGTGGGAAGTGACCGTGCGGTTAATGTCGCTGCCTTTTGGAAAAGCCGATGCCTAGCTCTGCAGTTGTTTCTCAGCTCAGCGCCGGTGAGCCAGTGGAGCCGATGGGGTGTCAGGAAGGCTGGGTGTTGCTGAAGACCCGTTGAGTTGCGTCCTCCTCGCACGTGCGTGAGGTCTTCCTCACACTCCTCTCGGGCTGGCGGCTGCTCAGAGCACTGCCCTGTCTGTCAGATCGTGTTACACACCCATCGCAGGACGGCCGTCTCTCACCATTAGCCAGGGTGCTGGAACAAAATCTGTTAATGGTTGTAAAAGCATTCCCTCCTCCTCGCAAATGAATGCATTCATCATTTCTTAATCCATGAAAACCAAGGAGCTGCTGTTTAATATTAGGGAAGCGCATCTGTTTTAAAATTGCAAGTTGTAGCTGTGAAGGGAACTCTGCAGAGAAGTTGATGTATCATACCTGACATGTCAAAAATAACAAATACTCCCTTTATTAATCAAAACGCTCCATTAAATGTCACAGCATAATCCTTCCTTTTGCTTAATATTTAAAAAATTGTGAAAATAAAAGGATTATTGCACTCAGTACATTTTATTAATAGTGTTTCTGCCTTGCTTTCTTGCAGGAATCTTCTAGACATGGACACATTTTCCAAATCTGACCCAAGTAAGTGCGTTTCTTCACTCTTCGCGTCGAGATGTGCATATGAAATATTTTTGTTTTAAGATGAGCAATGCGTCGGTAGCAGACGTGTGGCGTGTATCGGCCAGCGGTTTTGCTGTACATGTGGTTGTCAGTTTCTCAAACCTTTCGTGCCTTCTGACTTCCTCTGCCCTTGCATTTCAGCTCATGTTTGTTTAGCCACGCCCCCCAGTCACACCCTGCCCCCCCATCGCCCAGCTACGCCCTCGCTCATGCACACATTCTCGATGTCCTTCAGCGATTGCTGCACTTATTCTGTCATCCTTGTCAACAAAATACCGGAGGAGACTGCTGGCCAATGAGAAGCAGAGGCTGTTTACCAAAAAACGGATTCTTCCCTCACCAGTAAATGGCACTTTTAAGTGCAAAAAAAGTTGTTACACCATTCGACTCATTTGTCTGCTGCTGATCTTAGATCAGTGCTGGTGAAGGTGCAACCAACCATCTAAGCTGCGTCCATGTTCATTTTTGTTCTAAAACCCTAACAACAGCACAAGAGCATCCCTGAACCTTATATTTTCTTCTGGGTGTTGGTTTCACATGTACACAAGTGCTGTTTCTTTGTTTAGACAAATTCAGTGCTCTAGGGTCTGTAGTGTTGAGCCCTCGTATCTGCAGGGTGTGGGATAGGGGGAAGCATATGTTCACACCACCGCTGCACCATAAGTTTGGACTCTCCGTAAGCTTTTCTTTTCCGTCTACTTTTGCACAATGCCTGAAGTCTTCTTGCAGCACAAAGTGCTGTAGGGTTCTGACAGAGAAACTTATGGTAGTTTAGTCATCATGCTTTGCATTTGGCAGAATAAAGGCTATAGAAAACCCCCAAATTCCATGTTCAGTAGGTGATGGAAATATTCCCTCTTTTGACAGCGACAGCTTTAAATATTTTCATTCTAGCTATATAACCTGCAGAAATGGCGCCGTAAAAGGCAGTAGGATGTTGCCATTTGCTGACAGCAGTTGACTGCTATGGTAGCCTGGGGTGTACGCTAGTGCTCTGTAGGCTCAGTGGAGCATGCGCCCTAACTGCTCTTCTTGACGTTTGGTAGGACATGGGTTTGAGACTGACTCAAAAAGTCCATGTCTTGTCCACATCATGTTTCCTCCCACATTCCAAAGACATGTCTTTCAGGTGCACTGGTGACTCTCATTTCCCATGTTTGTGTCCATGTGAGCAAATGTGTGCACGTTACTCTGCAGTGCATTGGTGTGCCACACTGCTTCATTCCAGGGGGTTCCAGGGTAGAAGAAGTGTCAAGAGTCTTTCTTTACAGTTATGCTTTTTGATATCCTTGACTACTAACAGTTTTAGCTGTAAAGAACTCTTCAGTAAATTAAACACTGCATTGCCAATATACATACAGTACAAATGATAAAAATAGTACCTTGGGACCGAGAGCTACACGTGCGCACACAGAAGTTAATTCTCTCTTCTTGTTCCAAGGCTGTGCAATGAGCTTCTGCCCAACATAAAATGTTCCACCAGCCTTATTACTTCTGAAGCTTTTGAAGACATAGCTCTTTGTTCACTTGGATCAGTGTAAATGTCTCAGGCTTTACTCATGGCCTTTCTCATAGCATCTCGCTGCATTGTTAACCCTTGCTTCTTGCAACAGTTCGACTTTCTCTATAAGCCTTGTTTTCAGTTCTCTTTCATAGAATTCCAGTCATTGTGTCTAGTTTATTTGATCTTTTGCTATGTGGCACACAATCCTGGTCTCTCTTCCTCTGCTTGTGACCCCATCAGTGCCGTTTCTTTATAAATATGCCGAAAGTCACAGAAAGTTGCCTTTGTTTGGGTAGCCCAAGGTGACTTGCTAAATAGCAAAAGCAAGGTAAATCCATCAAGTTGCGGATGTGTGTGGTTTGCTGTAATGCTCATCTCTAAAAAGTGAGGACAATAGCTGTTATTCCTAAAAGGATCATTTCCTGTATTTTGCTTTCCTTGGTTGCACTACCTGTTTTTATAGTCAGCTAGCTGGGCAATAGCACATGGAAGACATGAAAATATGCCAGTAGTTTATTTCTGCTATTTATTGCAGCCCATCAGATGCTATCTAACTTAACCAGTTGGCTACTGACAGTGTCCCAGAAAGAAAGCAATGAAATGTAGGTAGTAAACTGCTAGCAAGCTGGCCTCCCAGCAGCATAACATGGATCACAAGTTTATGCAAACTGAAATGTTGGCAGTTTTTCAGCGTGCTTTGCAAAGATGACAATGCAAAGTCGTTTTTCTGTATGCTATGGGATGGGATGTTCTTGTGGCCACGGTTTGAATCGCAGTCCTTCTGTTGCCGCAGTGCTCTCGAATAAGACTTTCCCGAAACTACTTCTGTGCAAATTTCTTACGTTGTTAACTGTTCACTTTGGACACAGATGTCAGCTAAAAGCCATTTTCAAAAGTATGGATTTCAACCACTCTGAGCTCTGTAGAAGCTCCTCAAGGCGCTTGGTTTCGTAGCTACTTTCCACAGAAAGTGCTGGAGTTTGCTGAACATGAAAGTAGACACGAGCTTTTCTTAAGAGCTCCCTGTTAAATTTGTGGCTAAGCTTAAGAAAAGTGAATGGGAAAATGAGAAGACTGCAAGCAAAAAAATGCTAGAATTCCTCAGACCAAGACAGCGGACCAACAGAAGGAGCTGCTAACTGTAAAAGTCGAGAATGATTTTAAGGTTTCAGCGCTAAAACATCAATTGTGGAAAAACTCAGGAAAACTGCCTTGCTTTCGATACGAAAGTATGTTTATCTTCACCAATATACTTTACCAAAGTAAAAATAAAGGAGAAATTTTTGTTTCTGTTCGCCTCATCTGTGACACATTTGTTGTTAACTGTGAAAGTCCCATGGCTTTGGTAATTTCTTCTCAGGCTTCTCCATTCTGCCCTGCACGGCTACCTTTGCATCGCCATTCCTCCTTCATGACAGATTAGTACCCACAAAAGTGTGGCGTCGCCTTTAAAACACTGGGTTGAGTTTGGCTTCGCTCTTTGCCGTGTCATTGAACAGTCAGTCGCAGTTGCTGCTGGGGGTCTGTGCTTGTGCCCTCCTCTTCTGATGGAAGGCCTCATGTTTTTCCCTTTCTGTCTTTCTTCCAGGCTTTCTTTCTGCTTTGCTCTGCTTGATGCCTGTCTTGCTATGCATATCATCAAGTATCCTTGCATGACTTTCTGCAAGTTTTTTTTAGTTTCTCTGTTTCCTGTCATGCACGTTCTTCTCCGTCACGAACCACAGGCAGCCCCCCTTTTACTTAAAAAGTTGCTATTTTTCATTTTTTCTTCTTTCCTTAAACAGTTAATGATATATTTGAATGGAAGAAAAAGTGGATGTGACCATATTTACAATTACTCATGCTTGTTTTGATTCACATTTAATACTTTACCTCTCCGAAGGCAAAAAGTTATTCGATTATTCAAAACTATCCAAATTCAAGTGTACAGGCTGCATCGGACACGAATGGTTAAGATGATGCTTTATTATCCAGCTCTTATAATAATCCTGTCTCCGTGCACATGCGAGGGGCAGCACAGAGGGATGTTAGGAGATGTGGACTGAGACACAGACAGTTCCTTTCTCAGTGGCCACAAAGCCGTAGAGTATGAAGACTGCCGTTCCCCTGTTCCTCTGCTGAGCTTTGAGGCTGGAACAGAAAAATGAGAAGTCAACGGGCACACTGTATGTCCCGGTGCCTGAGGTGTGAGAGGGAAAAATGAGAGACACCATGTAATGGCAGGGTGGTGTGTGTCTGAGTGTGTGTGACAGGTGCGTCGTACCCCACAATGGAAGAGCTGCGGTGCACTGAGCAGCACTTTCTCACCAGTTGCTTGCCGGAGGTGCGAGGGGGCAAAGACACGTATTAGACTGATCAATGTGAAGAATAGTGGGAACAGTGGAGGCTGCAGCCCACCTGTCACACACACTTGGACACCTGCCACCCTCATAATGTTTTAAAAGCCATCAGTGCTTATGTGGCAGGTGACAGAGAGGGCACCCTGTGCACTTAATGCAAGGAGGCACTTGTGCTGAGTCTGAGGCTAAATTGTGCTTACAGTATTTCTCAAGTCGCTCAGGATTAACCTGCTTCAGCGGGCAGTGAAACCCGATCAGAAGGACATTCATCTTCAGTGACCTCGCGGCGATTAATTTCACATGTAGACCATATTGTTGATGCATGGAGGTGCTCGATGGTGAGGAGAATGGCAGGTTTGTGTGGGCTGAGCTCTGGGGGTGGCTGTCTTGGCGCAGCCTGGGAACAGCGGTGTGGAAAGGCTTGGAAGTGGCCGGAGAGGTGCGCTGAACCGGAGCGAGAGCAGACTCCTTTTACTCTCTGGCTAGCAGTTAGATCAGAATGCAAAACACCTCATACACCGCAGCACCACCTTGCACACAGATGTCCAAATCCAGCTTGCGTTCTTTCCAGTTGTTGATATTCCTTTGTGTGTGTGTGTGTGTGTGTGTGTATGTTTTCACTTATTTGACTGGGTTTATGATTGTAAGAACCTTAACCTGTTGCTTTGGAGAAGCGCATCAGATGAATTATCAGATGAATAAATGTAAATTATGAAAGGGAATTATGTGTCTGTGTTCAATGTCTTGAGGACACTCGTGGACACTCATTTCCCAGCCTGACCATCCATCATGTCCCACACGCGCTCATGTTCCCACCCCTCGCAATTTTTATATAAATAGCTCTTTTCATCTCTTATGCTTCGAGGGAAATTCCAGCAAAACATAATTGACTTATCAGCATATAGATGAGCCGATGAATAACTTTGTGTGTGTTTTATTTGTATTTTAATTTGTATCTTATTTGAAGCTGCTATTTCAAATTAAAATCCACCGGCATGAACACGGTACCTGACCCCTGTACTCCCAGGCTGGGTCTGCTATATCTTATAACAAACCTTGGGCCCTTAGCCCTCATCGCATCGACTTACCCCGGTATTTTGGGCTCCGCAACCTGGAAATGCCACGGCCATTGTTAGAAGCATAGCAGCTTCTTTGTTTGTGTCTGAAATGCACTTTTTTCCTTTTTTAAACCTTGAACTGTGACTGGAAAGAGATTGCAGTTCTATTTAATTAATGCACCCTCCCCCATAACAGCAGTGTTTCTGCACTGTGGTTTGACATGCAGTGTATGTTCCTCTCTCTGGCAGTTTGTGTGCTGTACACACAAGGACTGGGCAGCAAAGAGTGGAGGGAAGTAAGTATTATTATTATTATTATTATTATTATTATTATTATTATTATTATTTGTTTACGCTTAATTTTTGTGTTGTTGCTGTTGAAATAATACTTCAAAATTCCTGTTACTCACCCAATGTGAATCCCATTGGTTCCTGTCTTGTTTAACACTAGTTGGCTAGAATAAGCTTAGGTGGGTGATGTTCTGGTTAGAGGTGTCACATTGTGCTCAAAGACCAGGGTTTGGATCCCTGCTCCTGCTTTATTAGCCTCAGTCAAGATACTTAACATGGAGAATTTAAATATTGCAAGCTATCTTGGAGAAAGGTGTCAGCTGAAGAAAGAAACAGTCTTAGTAACAAACAACAATCTACCCTTCGGACATTTGCTTCACTAGATGTCCATTTTTAGGTGTCTTGCCATGTGTTTGAGTAAGGTGTTGGGTTTAGGGTTAGGAAAGGAGTTGCCCCCCCCCCCCCAGTTCACAGAGCTGTGCAAACTACATTAAGCACTCTTGTCCACTCTTCACATGTGCTTAGTGTACACGCTTTTACCACCTTCTCATTGAGCACTGTGTAATGTTCCCTCTGAAAAGACAGCACTTGGTCAGGAATTTTCATTGCTTGTAAACTGCTTTTAAAACAAAGTTCAGTGGGGCCATTTATATTTGAATCACAATCTTACATTTTTACTGCATTCTTGTCTTCTGAGCCTTGGTGAAACATGCTAATCTTGTCCAAACACCCCTCTCTTCTTGCCCTGCCTTCCTTTTATCTCTAAGAGAAGAGATGGAAAGGATCTTTTGAAAACTGCTTTATATTCTAATAGTAATGGCTTCCTTGTTCAGAGTGCAGTTTTCTCATTTCAAGCTTGTCTTCATGGCTAAATATTGAAATATGAGACATAACTCTTCAGACAGTATCATTAAGATGGTAGATTGTTTTTTTTTTTTTTTTCCCATCACAGCGTTTTGTGTTTTTAAGCAAACTTGCCTTACGTTCCCTCAAAAGTTATTCTTTGATGATAATTTGCTTAGACCTTTCAAGTGATATTGTCTGTAGGTCTGAAATTTTAAAACTCTTTTTTCTGGAAAAAAAAAAAGTGTGCTTTCTTGTCTTCTCCCTCAGTTTGGGCGGACAGAAGTTATCGACAACACCCTGAACCCAGACTTTGTGCGCAAATTCATCCTGGACTATTTTTTTGAGGAAAGGCAGAACCTGCGCTTCGATCTGTAAGTTAAACCCAGCTGTATGACTGCGTGCCTGCATCGCCTCTGAGTGAGCTGGTGTGTGTTTTCCATATGCGCGTTTGTATGCTATGGATTTGCACCCTTCCTCAGAGGGCCTGGGGAGGGGGTGCTCTTCTAGTGTTTAGATCTTTCACAGGCCCAAGGGTATTTCGGGGGTCAAGGGATCGTGGCTTGCAACACCGCGGAGGGAAAGAATGCCGCACGCATGAATCTCCATCCCCCCAGTTATCGTGACAGTGAAGGGCAGAGCCATGGACTGAAGCGCAGATTGTTTGTTCCACACGGCGCTCATCCTGGTTATTGCCCATGCGTCCAGCCCAGCACCATCCCTGTCTCCTCACAGTTCACAGTGGCACCATTTTTTCCCCTTTTTATGCATCGTGTTATTTATTTACCACCCGCTCACACAATTACAGCACCTAGAACAGGTGAGGCTTTTTAAATTCAGACAGCGGTGGCTGTCTTTGTACGCGCGTAAACAGCGGCCTATAATCAAGGTAATGTTATGTATTTGGAGTGTTTTAGGTTCTTTGTGCCTGGAAAATGATGGCAGCGACGTGTGAATACATGACAGGCTATAAATAGCACGGAGGGTCCCGATGTAGCTCTGCCGACGGGCGGGAAGCGTAAGCGGCTAGGCGCTGGGCAGCCAGGTCCCCCTAGGCCCCGGCCCCCGCATGGGCGACCATCAAGCTGACAGCGGAGAGGATACCCTGCTGCATTTTCGCTCCAGCCCTTATGCTTCTCCCGTCTCATGGCTGCTTCGCCAGTCGCTGATGTGCCTTTCTGCGTCTCTCCAAGAGACTGTTTTGAGAAAAGGCGTGTTGCCGGGGGCACGGTGGTCTTTGCACCCGGAGGATCTTTCCAGATTGATACTGTAGACAGCGGGAGGAACTCGAGATGCCTGTTTGGCTGCAAAGCTGTGGTGGGCCTTCATGGATCCTCGTGCCCCCAAGGTGAACAGGGACACTGCACACTGCCGGGTGCTGCTAACACATTTGGCTGTTAGGGATTCTCCATTTGATGTGGCTTTGGGAAGGATGAACGCAAGACAGTTATCCTCAGAGACGTGCCCATTCGGGTTACGAGAATTGAACTTTGTGAGGAGCTTTATTGAAAACACCTACTTCTGGTTATGAAGTATTTCTTCACGTTTGAATTTGGATTTCACGCTCTTCTCAACATCTGTTTGGCACAAGACCGGAGCCACCATGTGGTCTTCTTTATGATGATAGCTACTTTCCTGGTGCATGTACTTCTCACCCTCCATTACTCCTTGTTGGCTATTTCAGCTGCTACAGTTTCTGTAATGTTGGCCTCTGTCTGGACTGTCAAACCACATCAAACTGTTCTGTGACTTCAAATTTATTTATATTGTTTAACAATTCCATTATTTGCCTTAAAAGTTGAGTCAACTCAATACAACTAAAGAAGTATCATGTTTGTATGTTTCATTTGTGGGTGTTTTTTCAGTATATGGGGCATAAAAGCTACAAAAAGAGCTGGATGAGGCCACATAGACATCAATCCATCCATAACACATACTGAACTGGATTTGAACCTGCGAGGAAGCAGCAGTAGCCGCTGTGACACTGTGCTGGCCAGTCCAGGTGGATAGATATACAGTATTATAGCAAATAATGAAGGACAACTGCCATGTTGTGTTGCTCTGTGATGACTAATATTAATTATCACAATTCTGTCCATTTTAATGGTATTTTGAGATATTTTTGTAATAAATTTTTGGGTTCAGGAATGCATAACTTTTTTACCGTTAAAACTATGGGTAATTACATTTTTAACTTATGAGAATTGACCTTATGGAGGGTTTTTCAGGAACAAATTACCTTTGTAAGGCAGGAGAAGATGTGTAAACCTTTCAGATGAAACCCTAATAAATTTGCCTAGCTGAGGGTGACGGTACATAAAAACTACAAAGAGAGCTGTACAAGCACAGGTAGACAGACATACAGTATTATAAAGAAATTAATGAAGAGAAACTGCCTTGTGCTGTGCTATGATAACCAGTATTAACTACTAAAGTAAATGAATAAATCATTTAATATGATTTATTGATATTTCAGCATAAATGGGTGTCAGTTTTAAGGCTCGGGAATGCATAACATTTTTTTTTACAGTTGAATAAAATAATGATAGTTATCTGTTCAGTTTATGGCAATTTACCTTATGAAGGGTTTTTCACAAACAAATCACTTTTCTAAAGAGATAGAAGTCTGTGCTACAAGCAGAAAGACTGAGCATTACTGCTTTATGTGGATTATACCTGTACCCCAGTATCTGAGTGTAACTGCTTCCTAGGAAAAGCTCAAATACCACAAACTTGAATATCAGGAAGATATTTCTGTTATTTTTTCTGAGGACAGTTATGATTTGTTCCAGGTTCATCTCAGAAACCCCAGTTAATTTACCCAAAATATCCTTAATAGTCTAAAATACCTGTTTCAGCCTGATAAAGACCAATGTGTTTATGTCCAGTTACTTTTTTATTTATTAGCACACATTATGTTTTGTTCTTTATTATAAGTACTAATAGCAACAAACATTTAATAGTCAAATTTTTGTAAAATACAGGGGGACTCACCCACTGAACAGAAGGGAGCAAAATCACAAAAGCACAAACTGTGTTTGAACACGGACCACACAAGGTAAAGAATGAGAGCGCACATGCTGAGTGCAGTGCTGCCATATGGCTTTACACTTGTAGTTGCATCGGTTTCAAATATTTTTCGAAGTGTGTTTTGGCTTTGTTCAGATAGAAATCATTATGCTGGGACTTCTGGACTTGGAGCCCAGTCTGGATATTAATATAACCCACTTGAAACTGGGAACTCAAATACTGGCGAATAGGTTTAATTTGATTAGTTGTGTGAAAACAGATTTGCTATTTTGGTTTTCCTGTGTTTGTGTCGGTCTCTCTTCACACACACACGCACAGGCTAATGCTTTCACTGCGTGTGTGTCTGAGTGCTGAATCTGCTCACTGGTCACTTATCCGGTGCTTACACAGGGCTTCAGCTTGTCCTCAGGCCACAGCCTGTGTGTATGTGCATGTTGTGTGTGAAAGTAGTGTGTGCCTGTGTGCAGTGGACAGCGAGTGTGGGTCTCGAAGCAAGTGAGTGACTCTTGGGGTGAATAGAGGGCTTTGCTGGGGTTGTCACGCTGGAGAGCCTGCAGTAATTTTCAACGGCCAGTTTACCTGCTTTGCCCTTTGACCCTGGGTCTCGCGAGGCCTTCAGCCGAATTAGTCCCTGTGATGTCATAGTATGACTCAAATGCTAGAAAGCGCCATGCTTATATTTAGCCGTGCCCATGGTGGATTCTTGCAATGTGTTGTGTTTGCATGTGCTCGATTAACTTTAATTTTCTTTTTTATGTGAAAAAATATAGAACAGTGGAGCGATTTGTCCAGATGTGGAAAGAGAAAAGGCAATAAAAGAATCACGGGCAGAATGCCGATTTGCAGAACCCACCCCGAGAACAAACTTTGCCGTCACCTGTTTGTCCCTGATACGGGAAGAATGGAAGGTGCGGATGTGCAGATTGTGAACTCGACGTGCCGTCTGTGCGACTCGGGCCGGAATGCTGCTCGAGCCGGCTGTAGCGTGATAAACACCTTCCGTGAGCCACCACCGCTGCCACCCTGCACGCGCTGTTCCCCGACTGGCTCGTACATCTCAGAGTTCCTGTCTGCAAGGCCACCAGGATTTTTATCCGTATGCTACTTGTGTGTCACCTCATTTTCCACTGAGGTTGGGGGCCGTGCAGGCATATGATAATGTTCACATCCTTCTCTTCACTCCCCTGCTTTTCTGTCTCCATCATATGTTCTATAGTCTTCTGTCCATTAGGCACAGCAAGGTTTGTTCACCATCGGATCCTTTCCGCTCGTGCTACTGCTGCGTCATACAGGTGCGGGGCTATCCCCATTTACGTAGACTTGGAGAACAGGAGGCGGTGCAGCGTGGATGCTGCCAGACCTCCTGTTTTATGTTTCCTTGTGAGTTTACGGCACTGTGTAAGTTTTTCAAAACTGCCATTAGTCCTCCCCACACTCTCTCAAACCTGGTCACTCCAGAAACACCTTGCACACCCAGCATGCCACAACTATCCTTTCTTTATACAATGAATTTCATTACGACTCCTTTTTATAGAGCAGAGTAACCCAGAGTGTTAAAAAAGTATGCTGAACTTCTTTCAGACACTATAGATTCATTTCACTCTTCTACCGTTGGATAATCGTTCTTTTCATGGTCAAATTGCTCTGCATCTGTTACTCTGGTACAGTTTCCATGATTGTTTTTAGAGGTATCAGATTTTTTCAAGGCGATCCATGCATAAAGCGTCCATCTATCCACCCATACTGTACGTGCATTTATCGTGAACTGCTTTATCCTGGGCAGAGTCATGGTGGCCTGGACACTGTTCTGGATTTTTCGTTGCAGCAAACCCACCATAAAGTAGTAGTATTGTGTTTCGCTGTACTAATAGTTTTATATAGAAGGGGCATACCAGTTCTCTTGCTCTTTAAAAAACAAAATACATTGCTTTATAGCGTAACGTATACTAGAGCTGACAAAAGCAAAACAAACATGGCAGTTGAGTGCACCCTGACCTTTGCTAACTGTTGCAGTGCTAGCCGCGAAAAGCCCGCTAACGTCTTCGTTTCCTTTTGCTTTCCAGGTACGACGTTGACTCAAAGAGCACCAACCTGTCAAAGCACGTGAGTTCATTTAGCCCTCCCGTACAAACCCAGACAGCTGCCAGCCCCGCTGCTCTATGCAGGAGCCCATTTCCCACTCCCAGGGCCTCGGTGGGGTTTCTGTGTTTCGGGAGTCTGACTGCCCCCCATCGTCCTCGTGAGACAACATGGGCCTGCGCCCTCTTCCAAGCACACGCAATTAACCGGATAAATAATACAAGAGCAGGAATGGCTGAGATGAGAAGAACATAATGTGGACAGTGGAGCATCGCTGGGAACACAGCACTCACGCCACTGGCAAAATGGCTGGGGCTGTCAGCACTTGCACAGCTGTCTGTTTAAATAGCAGCTCTTACTATTACTGACCCACACTACAGGCAGTGAAGGACAGCTGTCAACATTACAGTAGGATGGGTTAGCTCATTGCTTCAAACTTTTCATCTTTTCATAGTTGCGTATCTACCCATGAAATGACACCTTTGCTTTTACTGATCTCCTATATATAGATGTGTGGATTTTGTTTATTTATTTGTCCTAATGTATTTCACATAATGTGTTCGTAGCGTTGCTGAGCGCTGAGAGTAAAAATAAAAATGAAACCGCTTCCCTGCCGATCGCTTCATGTAATTTAACTATATTCTCTAAAGCATGTACTCATCCATTTCTCATGGATGTCTGTTACTATTTCTTTCCATCATTTTCTTGCAAGGTTACAGAAAGATGGGATAGTGGTGATGGAGAAAGGAGGCCCTTGTATTACTTTGTTAGAAGTGATTTTTGAAATGCGAGAAGCTTCCCCATGGAGAGGGTTTGTAATTGCTACTCTTTGCAGTTAATGCACGGGAATGGGGCTGGGTACCGGGCACGCGAGTGTTGATGCTTCCGCCATCACAGAACATAATAGATGTTTTATAACTGGCGCCACACATTACAGAATAAACAGAGCCAGGCTGATAATGAGTGGGAAAAACCCCTCCCGCTACCTTCTTTGATTCCTTGCCCGAGTTTGCTTTCTTTTTCACCGATCGGCATCTTTGCAAGCGTGTCACGTGGAGAACACAGAACGGTGGCATTTCATCTGCAGCACAGATCTCGAAGCATCTTTGTGTCCCCCGGCAACACTGTGGCTCATCTGCCACGCACATCACCGGCCGAACAGGCTCGCAAACCGCAGAGTTTAGGATCGCATGGAATGTGTCCAGATTTCCTGTTTCTTCTGCTGCTTTAACAGACTGAGTGTTTGTATGAGAACCCAGACTAAAGGAACGTGAAAAGACAGCCCAGCGCCATTTGAAACGCAGTTCACGCTTAGTCACTCGCCGATGTCTTTTCTGTAAGAAAAGACACGTGTAGCTCAGATTCCTCCAAATTTTCAAATGCTCCTGCCTCTTTCTGACACTAATAATAATCGCCTGCCTTGTCACCCTCCTACTCGTGAAATTGGATTAATGTGTTGTAGGGAGACATTAGCAAGGTAGTCGGGGGGGGGGGGGTTAATACTCTCTGCTCCCTCACGCAGTGCAACTGGCCCATAGCAGCAGCATCACCGGCATCCATTACAGCCCGATCAGAGACATTCCCCTCTGTTCCTACATTGCAGAACATAACCATGACTGCAGAGGTACCACATCTGTTCAGAGGGACTGAACTTACTAAGTGGATGGATTCTGGCATGAGCCGCTCTCTAAGCCTGATGGGAGGTATACACTTGGCGAATTTTGGATTGTGTGCTCTTATGCTCCTCAAGATGCAACAACAGCAACGGGACCGTTTATCCTTTATAACTTCTCTTTCACATCAGCCTGTATTTCACTGGGGAGCGGATGGTGACACATTGCCTTCTGGTAGAAGCAACCAAATCCGAAACCTTATTCCACCTGTAGTTCCCTTCACAACCGAATTTACTCCAGTCATAGATACTCCACCGTATAAATGGGAGAGTCAATGTAAAGTTGATTATCTAGCATTGAAGTCGGCTAACCAAAGGTTAATAATAGTAACTCTAGCAGTTCGGGAGCTCAGCTATAAGACAGTAAATTTAAATCCCGTGGTTCTTATGTTCTTAGTAAATACCTACGCGTTAAATACAAAAAATGAATATGACCACAAAGGGTCATTTTATGCTTGATAAGGTGTATCAGGAGGGAGTAGTAATGAAATAAAACAGTAACTGGAACATTAAAGGGAGTGCAAAGATACACGACAGCTCTGCTGTCAAGGTCCATTTCTACAGTCACGGCCAAATACCTCAGGACTCCGAGTGGCTAAAGCAGGCAGATGGTTTCACCGAAGGCCTGGCACACGGTGCTGTGCAGACAGGGAGGGAATCGCGTGCCACCTAAACATACACAAATGAGGACTTTGACACCAATTATGAAACCAATGAACAGGGACAGGCTTGCTCATAAATGGGCCAAAAACAGTTCTTTGCCGCATCTCATGAATGCAAGGTGCTTATTTCTTTACTTGGAGCCACTGACCATGCGCATTATTGATTTCTGTGGTTTTTCCATTGCGTTTTACTCAGGGTAAATCCCTTGGGTGGAAGATGGCAGACAAATGCTGTACTTATTCAAAAAGGGATCTAACATCATCAGGTCTAATAACAGATGATAATAACGGTTAAAAGTCGCTAAGGCCTCATCCCATTAGGTGTGGACGAGACTTTGGAGGGTGGGTGCTGTGTCTTCTGCCACTTCTTGCGCTCTGGTTCTCTTGTGTTTAACTCTCTTAAATATGTAGACGACTCAACCCTAGGAGGACTCATCCGAATTGGTGATGGGTCTGCATGTAGATGGGAGGTGGAACAGCTGGTCCTCTGGTGCAGTCAGAACAATTTGGAGCTGAATACACTGAAAACGGTTGCGATGACAGTGGATTTCAGGAAGAAACCCCCTCCCCTATACTGCCCCCTTCTTCATTTTCAAAGTGCTGTATCGGTGGTGGACGCTTTCAAGTTCCTAGGATCCACAATTTCTAGGGACCTGAAGTAGAAAACCAACTCGGTGTCCATCACAAAAAAGGCCAAGCAGAGGATGCACTTCCAGCTGAGGAAGCTCAGTCTGCCAGAGGAGCTGCCGATCCAGCTGTACGCAGCAGTCGCTCGGTCTGTTCCGAGCTCCTCGGTCACAGTCCGGTTTGGATCGGCCGCCAAACAAGACAAGAACAGGCTGCGCCGCATAGTCAGGTCTGCAGAAAAGGTCGTTGGTTCCAGACCGCCCTGCCTCGAGGACCTGTACTCCTCCAGAATCAGGAGACGGGCGGGGCAAAATCGTGACAGACCCCTCTCACCCGAGCCACAGCTTTTTTGAACTTCTCCCATCGGGCAGGAGCTACAGATCACTGTGCGCCACAACTTTAAAATACAAAAACAATTTCTTTCCCCACGCACATCCATGAACAGCTGACTGTTAGCCTGTGCAATATTTTCTCCCTCTTATTCTCTCCCTCATTGTTTGTTCTACCCCCTCACCTTTTATTCCATCCCTTGTTATTTGCACTTATTTTCCTGAGCTGTCAGTGCATCTTTGCGCTTACATGTGTGTATGTATGTGTGTGTGTTGTGTTTGTCTACTGTGCACTATGACCCACTGGGAACCAAAGACAAATTCCCTGTATGTGTATGCATACTTGGCCAAATAAATCAGATTCTGATTCTCCTCTGTAAATTCAAATACACCACCTGTCTGAAGGGGATTCATTTTTACTGAATGCCTAGTGAAAAACACTGTTTTCTGGCGCATGTGTTCAAACTTTTCACTGGTATCGTGTGTTCAATATTCATGTTGTTTTCTGATATTTTTGAACAAAATTGAAAATGAAGAAGAAAGTTTTTCTCACAGTTGTGTCTATTGCCACAGGACTTCCTTGGCCAGGCTTTCTGCACCCTGGGAGAAGTGGTGGGATCTCCAGGGAGTCGCCTGGAGAAGCCCCTGGTGTAAGTACAACTTCCCTTCCACCGCTGTCCAGGTACGACCTGCACCATCCCCCACTGGTCTCTGGTGTCAGCTCCACCCCTACAGCCATAGGTGGAAAAGAAGCAGTGCCTCTGATGTCTGGAGCTTGGAAGGGCTGCTCAGCCTGTGATAATTTATGGTGATATTCCGGCACTCAAGGAGAAGCACATCCAGGTCCAGATTTATAAATGGGCAAACCTGGGCCAGGGCCGTAGGACAGGGCCCCAGGGCTACAGAGGCCCTGAAAGAATTCAAAAAGTATAAACAGGCAGACAGACAGAGAGGGATAGATACTGTAGATATCTACAGTAAAATGTTTTATCAGTGCATGTATTACTTTTCCAAGGCATCAATGAAATATTTGGCACACCTGACAATGGAAATTACTCTGGCATCCAGGAAGTAATAAGCGAGGCTGAACCCTTTGTTAAATCACACAGAGAAATGTGTCATTCAGGAATAGGAATTCAGGAAACTGCTTGTTTTTTCTTTCACCATTTGTGAAGCGTTTTTTCACCTGATGAGTGCTCGAGTGTCAGAGATCCTCAGGAAAGTTAAAACAGCCAAATCTTCTCTATCATCATTGATCCAAGTCCTAATATAGTATTTCATAAATGGATCAGCTCACATTCATCTTGTGGTATGTGTCCTCCGATGGGTACACTGAAGAACAATTCTTAAGACTTCTGCCTATAGAGAAGAGAGGCCTTGTGTGAGTCTGTGCTCATGGCTTCAAGAGATGGACTTTGACAATGTCAACTGCAGGGGCAATGCTATGACAGCAGTTTACAAGGGCATGCAAGCTCTTACCAAACAGATCAGGCCTCCAGTTGAGTGGGTTTCATTCTCCGCAGACAACCTACATCTGGTTGGAGTCCACAGTGTCAGCTGCTGCATACAGACAACTGAACGTTTTAACTTTGTGCAAACTTTGTTCAACTTCTGCAATGCACAAGCCACATAGGCACTGCATGGAAATTATACTGATATTCAAGAGTCCTTGAGCAGGATTACAGATGACACCAAACAGACCCTGACCACTTTTGAAGAAGCAAAATTGCTTCACAAAACATGGACAAACTTGAGATTGCTTTTCTGTGCAATAGTTCGTGGTAGTTATTCATGTATAGCAAGTATAGCAAACTGCTAAGCTTGGTATTAAATGGCATTGTACTAGAGCAGCTGTAGCTGTTATATTATTGTGCAGGTAGGACCCCAGCAATGAATCAAGCCCCCCCCCCCCCCGAGTACACCCCCCTCCAGGTATCACTGTTGCTTTGATCAGTCTGAGCTGGCCAGGCTGCACCGAGGTGGCACCCTACTCACCAGGAGAGAGACTGTCCATCGACTGCCACACCATTACCACCCGCCCACTTCTCACCACACACCAGGCCCTCCTCCCTCTTCCCCAGTCATCTCACAGGGATCTCATTAGAAATACCTTGGTGCGAAGACTGACAAAAATATCCTGGCACCTTCCCTCTGTGCTGAAGTAACCTGTAAGAGTGTGTGTCATGGGCACAGCTGCCTGTTTTTACGCTGAATTTGATGTTTGGGGTTTTTACAAGCATATCTATGTTACTGCACTTTAACAAATGTAACTCAGGTTCTCTCGCTTTTTTTTGTTAAAAACTGATAAATGCACGCATTAGTCCAGGAAAGGTTTACATTACACAGGAGTACACACACATTTGCAATCCTTGTGTGCCATTCGAGGCTTGAGTTATTATGCATCCGTGCTCATGCGGTAGCGGCATGATGCAACGGATAGTGCTGTAAAATTATTCTGGGCTTTTGGTTCAGCCCAGTCTGTCCACAGTCACCGTTTGTCTCTGTTTCTTCCCCACAGTCCAAACATGTGTTTTGGGTAGATTGGTCACTCAAATTTTCCCTTTGTATGTGTGAGTTTCACTGAAAGTATATGAGAGTGCCAGGTTATAGACTGCTGCCCTATGTTCAGCACACCCTGCCTCATACCCTGTGATTTCTGGACTTGTCTCTAGACCACTGTCAAGTGGGCCAGTAGGCGTCAAACATGTATGGATGTTATTTTGGCAGAGTCTCATAGTCATTTGAAAGGGAATTCTGACACTGAGCACCGAAGTGTAGCCTAGAATATGGGGCTGCAGCAAAGCCAAACAGCACTGCATTGCCAACAGTTAGCAGTTAAATCTGATTCCTCGTTTTTGTCATGGATCTGCAATGTTGGCTCTGTCTGCCAGGGGAAGCAGTTTTTCAGTCAGGTGATCAGCAGAACAGATTTAGAGAATTAGTTGTAGTGGCTTGACAAGTCGATTCTGGTAGTTCTGCGTGTTTTCCCGCTGCACACCTCTTAAACCCTTTTAAGTCACAGCATGGCTTCATTCCAGAGCACCACCTTTTCCCTCCTCCAGTTGTAGTCAGTGAATGTAGTAGATGTCAGCAAATGGCTGCTCAGTGCCCTTTGAAAGACTTAACTGCTAATGAGAAAAGGTACAGTTTTACTGACATTTAATTTTTCATCGCTTTGAATAAATCACAGTTGACTGATTTCATATGAACAAGGACGTTACACGAGGCATACCTTCCGTTTTCCAAAAGTGATATGAAACTTGTATACCCAGATTGGCTACTTTATCAGTTGTAGCTCCAAAACGCTTTCTATAGAGCACTGACACAAAATGCAATAATACATTTACTGTATACATGAAAAAGCTTGCATATGAACGAAGCTTTATTCTATAAATTCCTGGCGTATTTAGGTGGTACAGATAAAACCCTGTATTGTAATGTTGGCTCTTGGCTTGGAAAGTGCATTTCCATGTTAACACTTTCTGCATGAGCCATCCCACTCCCCCCACCTTTCTCTCTCTCTCTCACACACACACACACACACATCCTCAGCAGGAAGCACCTCATTCTAGGAAAGAAGAAAGTAAGCAGGAGGGATGTGGAATGGAGCCACTGACCTGCAGTCAAATACAGCTGCTCTGGAACCTGGCTGGGGAAACCATTAAACAACTCTAATGAACACCAATTAGGCCTAATGACATGAATCCATCATTTATCCAAATGGCACCGAGGGGGCTTTTTTGGATGCAAAAAATAAATAAATAAATAAATAAATAAATCGGAGGTCACCTAAAATATTTAATTCCATTCAGCCAAGCAGATAAGAATGGCCTGTGAGAATTATGCATTCATATTACTTTGGAGCATCTGAAAGGGAGGCTCATGAATGATTCACCGCTGACATGCAGTAAGCAGGACTGTGTTCGGCCTGCCGCAAATAAAAGGTATGGTGCACTGAATCACTTTCATGTGTTTCATTTTGAAATCTCTTTTTTTGGCCTTCAATAAAAGTACACGATGTTCTGCTGCGCATTTAAGCTGCTAAGAGACCGGACACAACATGATGTAGCATTTCAGCAGATTGCCTTATCTTCTTAACACTTGGTTTTGGTCCTGATAAAATGCGCAAAGTTTACTCTTGCTGTCTGCTTTCTCACAGGTCCGCTCACATGTATTTCAGTTCATTTTTTACACAATTACAATAGTAAACTATTTCAAATAACCTGTAAAAGTGGGCTCTGAAAGTGCTTTACAATAAAGAAACACTTACAGTATGGGTATAACTAAAAACAAATACGTTTATAATAAATATTAGAAATATTTAAATGCATAAAAAGAGTATAGCAACCAAGTTAAAAGCAAAGGTAGTACTAAGATGAATGGAAAGAGGGAAAAGGGGCAGTAAAAATGGAAATCAAATGTGTTCTGCAATTTTGAACATTTGGGTGTTAAACCTGGATTTAAAGGACATTTGTCACAAAGGAATTCCATAATTGTGGGACCTAGCAAGAGAAGAACCAGCGTACCTAAAACCAATATGTTGTTTTCGTGATCGAATGCTGTGAACGCGTGGGTTTAATTACTTTACTTAACAGACAGAAAATCCAAAAAAAAAACAGAATCTGATACCAAATGTCCTGGAGGAACCATATTTGAGCAGCTGATTTCAGCTTAGCTAGAGGGAGATGCTGGTCAATGATCCAGTGTCTCCCGCCGAGTTCTGGCTGAGGTCATGGCCTTATTCCAGAGAGCGCTTCTCTGCATGCCACTGAGCTTTTGCCTCCTAATAGGATTAAAAGACTTTGTTCAGTTCTCAATCAATTCCTCTGCCCCCCCATCTTAAGTAATATCTGCCGCGCTACAGAATTCTCTTTAACAAACTTTACATTTCCTCTCGATAATCTCAGTTGTCTGCGTTGGTGTGTTTGCTTATGTTCATTACTGAAGGACATATTCATGCTTGAGTCGCACCGTGTGTTGACTTCCATTTGGCTTTTGAGTCTATCCTCTTTTTCACCTGGAGTAGGAGGGCAGGTGTCGAAAAATGGTGGACCTGGAAAGTTTTCTGTGGGATGCTGCTGTTGTAATGAAGTTCTGAGCCTGAATAACTTCAGTCTATATACAAATATATGAAGGGGCAGATGTTGCTATGGAAGATGCCTTTTAATCTCATGTCATTACTGCTGACGGGATGGGAATCGCCGTTGTCCCAAAGGTTCATCAGATGCCGCATCAGATGAGCCAACAGCGTGTCTGAAGCAAATGTGGAAAAGGAGATGCAGGAGGTCTAAAAACTGAGCCAGGGCCTGCGTTCTGGCTCCACAGCGGCTGGCCAGCGTCAGCTGAACATGTTTCACTTGGTGGCTCGATCTCTCCCTGTGAATGAGCGCAGTGTGGAGTGGGGTTAACTGTGAGGTCTCTGAGAGCACATGTGAATGGGCGCTGTATGCTGGAGATGTTGTTCATGAGCTAAGGGGGGGGGGTGAAACAACAGACATCCGTTTGTATGTCTGAACGCTGCAGAACCACTCGTGCTGAAGAGGTCAGGTGGTACTCACACCCTTGGCGAATGAGAATAATGGAGGTGCATTTGTATGGCTGCATCCCAGCAAGCTCTCCTTTCTCATGGGGAAGAGAAGCACAGGCTGACTACCCTGCCAAGCTGCTGTGTACTTTCGGGATCATTATTTCATTCGGGACTGCTTACCTGCACCAGGGTGGTTATACAGGATACCACACAGGCGCCTTCAGTTACCGCAAACCCTCAGAATGCTGGTTGCGAATCAATGCGTCTTCATTAGATGTTTGAGAGCAGATGAACTTCATTCAAATATTCCACCGGAGGCGAATCGGCACACGAGGGCACCCTGTCGATCCAGGAGACTCTGCGACAGACTCCCGTACGAGAGCGTGGCATCGCCATTGGCAGCTGCTTGTCTCTGGGTGAGCCGATTCCACGCAGGTCCCACGCAGACGCTACAACATGTTGGCGTGCCCGCTGGCATCACGAGTTATCTGAGTGATCACGTCTCATGGCAGCATATTGCTGCTTACGTTCATGTGCCATTGAGATTTCTTCAAAAAAAATCGTATTTGTGATGTAACTCAACTTCCATTTAAGTGCTTTCCTTGACTCCATCTATATTTACATCTTTTACGGTTCATTTATTATTCACATTAAAGGACAGATTCAGATTGTTTGTTCAGTAAAACTTTTGCAGTTGTTATCTCAGTCCACCACTGGACTTGTGTAACCCAAAGCATTTCAAAATATTTCCTCAATTAATTTGAGAAGAAATTCACAGGATTTCTCTGCTGGGGTTCTTCGCCTTGCATCTATTGCGGTTGTCATGGAGACGTAGGGTTTTGCCTTTCAGCCACTGGTTTCTACTTCAGTGTCTATGTGGTCCAAAGTGTCACAGGGCCTGGTCACACTTTCCCCTAAACGCAAGAGAAATGCATTCAATTGCGATGAATTAATGTGATAAAATAGCAAGGTTGGTCCTATAGGGGGCGCTCTGTAGATGCAACATTTTGCTCTGTCACCTCCCTGTTAGTTGCATTTATCTTCTTCCAGGGTATGAACAGGAAAAGCAGTTGCTAACTTCATAATGATGGGAAGGAATTATTCTCATTCCATGGTTTGCAACAGATTTTTTTTTTTTTCCCCAGAAAGACTTCAGTATGATCAGTTTATCAAAAATGGGAAGTTGAGCTTAAAAAAGATGTGAAGTTTTGCGGCCTTGTCTGTTAGATTGATTTTTTTTTTTTAAATATGGGTCAAACTTACATCAGTAGACAAGCTGACCATCAGGAGGTATAGCTATTGCTAGCCATCAGAACAAAGAGCCCATTATTCTTAGGGAGAGATTATAATACCTCTCATGTTTGTTTTGAAGTTCCATTGAAATAAGATTTAGGCATCCAGAAATTATTACTAAAGACATCCTTGTTGAATGAACTTGTTCTGTAGCCCCACGTTTTTGCCTTTCTTGCTCCAGGACAGCAACAACCGCGTGAGAACCATTTGTGTGTCCGTGGCACTGTGATCCTGGGAAGGTCGCGCGTGACGCTCGCATGCTTCGATTGTATGTGTTCCTGACTTTACATTAATGTGGGCCTTGGCACAACACCTCCGCCATATTGTGTTCATAGCCAAGACCCCGAAGTTGAAACTCAGACTGCCACCCCTATAATTCAGGCACATCCAAGCTGACCTCTGGCTGCCTGTGAAATGTCAGCCTTTCCATGGGGTGTTTGCTCAAACTGTGTATGTTTCGTGTATGGTAATGCCCGCCACCCCTTGCTCTCTGTGTCCATGGAAAGTTTTTTCCTGGCGTGGCAGGAGGATCACGCCGAGGCATCTGAAGGAGACCCTTGTAGGGCCAAAGCTGTGTTTTGTTCCAGGCTAACTGGAAATGAACTTTTCTGTCCTCAGCAGCACCAGTGGAGACAATGCTAAGGTTGGAGATGAAGCGGAATGGCCAGGGAATGGGTGGGGGGTGCTGGAGTGTAACTACTCAGCAGTCAGATGTTGTAATTAGACAGGTTATCTTTGTCTGAAGCATTTCCATTTACAGTAAATGGCAGGGTAATGGTACACTGCTCTGAGGAAGTGGAAATGATTTTGGCAGAAATTGCCCTTTACACCTCCAGAGCAGGCCTCGCTCAGCACTAATGCAAACCCCCCCCCTTCCCGCGTGGAGAAAACGGACACAGCATCCGGCAGCATAAGGAGGATTGTTTTTCGATCTCTTCTGGCCTGTGTAAAAAAGCATCGCACACTTTGGTCCGTGCCAGCATACGCAGTTCATCCTGCCGTGAACTGTACTGTGCATAATAAACACAAACCACTTTAAATCCGTCAACTCTGCAGAAAGCAGGATTTTGTTCAATGTTAGGTTGCCGCTGTACGGATTGCATTTGCGGCTTCCGCTGATCGCTGTCCTTAGCAGAGCTGGAGGGTGGCATCAGGCAATAAGAGTTACATTGCAGTTAGAATAGATGGCATTTTGCAGCGAGAGCTGCCACTCAAATAAATAAGATATTTCCCAACTGTAACAGTTTTGCCGAGCACGGTCCTTAAACTGAGATTGGACTGAAATAGCCTCAGCAGTCCAATATCCACGTAATGGGGGAAAGTTAAGTGATTTCCATCTACTATTAGCTTTTTTCATGTAACAGCTCAAGGATACGTGAAGGCTTTGTCATGGCTGGGTCTGTAAACAGCCAGAGCTGCGGTCTTGATCAACTTCATTTGAAACGAATGAGTGCTTTACTGCAGGGACATTGAATCATTTTCATGGTTATGAAAGCAGTAGTGGAAATTTGTTAAGCAGTTTTCCTCATTCTAGGGGAAAATGTTTTTTTCTATTTTGTTGTGCAGTTTCACAGCTTTTTCTGGCACATCATCCCAGAGATTTAACAGACTTCATACAAGCAAGGCCACTGGGTTTCATGTAGGCTTTCAGAAGAAAAAGCACTTATTAGATTTCCGTAAAGGTGTCGGCTGTGACACACAAATTATAGCAGTAAATATTGGATATCTCCAAAACTGACAGTGAATTTATGAACTATAAAATACATTAAGAAAGGCAAACGAACGACAGGTTTATTCAGCTTATTGTGGCTGAAATACATTTTTTAACCTTTTGTGGGATTGTGAACAGCTAGGGTTCCATACTTTTTCACATGTTGAGCTGTGCATCACTCAGTGTGGAAGTGAAGTACTGTGATCCCATGAGCTTAGCAGAGGTTTGGCGATGGGGATGAGCTCTCCCAGCGTCGGCTGTAGGTGTTTCCTGTGCTCAGCAGCACTACACCCCCCCCCCAGACGAAAAACAGTGTCTGCTTGTCTCCGAAGCGCTCGCCTCCGCCTTTTCCCGTGGGACACCCAGCCACGGCATGGAGGCGGATGAGACAGAGATGCGAAGGAGATGGAGGAGAAACAGCGCTGTGACAGTGTGCCTTGGGATGCACGCATGCAACAAGCCCCTTCCTCTCTGCGGCCAAGATGATGAAAAGTAACATGCATCTTGTCTTGTCTTCAACAGAGGCATTCCTGGTAAGAAGTGCGGGACCATCATTGTGAAGGCAGAGGAACTCAGCAACTGCAGGGTAACTTGCTGCCCCTGGAGTCCATTTGCTTTCAATACACACTGTACACCCCCATAGGATAAGCTGGATGAGTGAGTGAATGGGTGGATATGTACTATACATAGAGTAGTGTTCACTCATTTATTGAATATTATTCTGAAACGTTATTCCTTATTCTGAGGTTAATCAGATCTGCAAACTAACTCAAGTATAGAAAACTAATTTACAGCCTTCACTTCTGTATTGTCCAATATAGCTGCCACCTACATATACATTTAGAAAGTTGCCCTTATATACTGTACTTACATATTATTAAGATTAAATCTTGAACATGCTTTGTGATAGTACATGAGGTTGACATAGAAATAGAGTTTTCTGACATTGGTAACCATTTTTAACAATTTATCCTAGAACTTAATAAGAAAGTTATTGCAGATTAATAACTGCTTCATCAATATGACTGTCTTATACATCAATGAGCCACAATATTAAAACCACTGACAGGTGAGATGAATAAGATTGATAATATCGTTGCAATGTCACCTGGCAAGCATAAGGATCTGAGTGACTTTGACAAGGGTGATGGCTAGATGACTGGGTCAGAGCGTCTCCAAAACGGCAGCTCTTGTGAGGTGGGTGTTCCCAGTACGCAGTAGTTAGTACCTACAGTACCAAAGGTGGTCCAAGGAAGGACAACCACTGAACCGGTGACAGGGTCATTGGTGCCCAAGGCTCAATGATGTGCATGGGGAGCGAAGGCTGGCCCGTCTGGTTCGGTCCCACACAAGAGCTACTGTAGCACAAATTGCTGAAAACCTTAATTTTGGCCATGATAGAAAAGTGTCAGAACACACAGTGCATCACAGCTTGCTGACCGGTCACAGTGCCTATGCTGACCCCTGTCCACTGCCTAGTTCAAGGTATTGTCTTGGCCTCCAAATTCTTTAGATCTCAATCTATGGAATGTGCTGGAAAAAAAAGTCAGATCTGTGGAAGCCTCACCTCGCAACTTAAAGGACTGCAGTTAACGTCTTGATGCCAGAAACCACAGGACACCCTGAGAAATCTTGTGGAATCCATTCCTTGATGGGTTAGCGCTGTTTTGGTGGCACAAGGGAGACCTACACAATATTAAGCAAGTTGTGTTAATGTTGTGGCTGATCGGTGTACAGTATATACTCTGTGGTCAGCAAACTTTATGAAATGTGAGGTGGAGGTGCTGCTCTGTTGAAAGAAGTAATTCTCAGATATGCTGTTACTTCACAAACACATACCAATAACAAGAGACACCTGAAGAAGTTCAAAAGTTACTCAGCTATGAAGAAAGTTCTGGTCCCCCACCACACAGTGACTGTATTTATAAACTACTAACAGGCTTTTAATTGGAGTTTATACATTGCCTTCTGGATATATCTGTGGATTTTATGTGAAGAAATTGAATATGGAGAATACACATGAGCAGAGGGTTGAAATGCACTATGCAGCAGCATCAGCAAAAAAACCCCGATACATGTGGCTGCCCTCATACCCCGTGTACTGACATCACTTGCCTTGATCTGAGTCTAACACTCAGAACAAAAACATGAGAGCACCGGGAAAGTACTCAACAGCCCAGGGATGCAAGAAATTCCAGCTGTGGTCTCTGCCAAGTTACACACACAAACACACACAGCCTAACCGGAAGGCTACCTGGGACACCTGCCACTGTGTTACAGTTAATATTGCCGTGTCTTGGTCCCGGGGCAGAACTGAGTGGAGTCGGGCTCTTTTCTCGGCCAAGTCACTCCTGCTAGGAGAATCATCACTGAATGAATGAGCGCAGGCGTGCTCCATGGACTCGGCTCGTACCCAGAACGCCGGGCAGGCCTCTGTTCCCAAGGCCAGGCTCACATGACCCCAAGCAGTCTGCTGTCTTATTAGTCAGAAGCAACACAGCTAATAAACAGCCGCTGGAGGGCTACGGCAGGCAGACAAATAGAACAGTCAATTGGCGTCGATCCTGAGCTGTTCCAGCGCTTTGGCTCTCACTCCAGCCCGCCGACACGCTCCCAAAAGCTCCGTGTGCATGGGTTCTGCTGATGTTGCCGATGTCTTCTTGCCCCAGGAGTCAGTGATGATGCAGTTTTGCGGCAACAAGCTGGACAAGAAAGACTTCTTTGGAAAGTCCGACCCATTCCTGGTGTTCTTCCGCAGCAACGAGGATGGAACGTGAGTGGTTTGTTTAGCATCCTGATATGGTTGTCTTAGAAATCCCCTTTACAAAATCCTCTAGGTAAACAAACACGCTGGGGTTTTTTTCATCAGAGGAGTTTGGTGGAAGCAGGCTTTCCAAAGAATGAGTGAATTCATTCAAGAAATGAATATACTGTAAGGTCTCTACCTTACAAAGGTAACTCATTCCTGAAAATCCCTTTTTAATGTAAATTCTCATAAATCAGACGTGACATTAGTGTCGCCGGTAAAAATTTTCCTGTATTCCCGAGTCCCAAAATGTCTTGTCTGTTGTTTACGCACAGCTTTTCCTTTCAAGCCACAGACTTGAAATTTGACACAGGTACTTCAAACCATAAGTGAGGTTTTTGCATAGTCAAGTTCATTCAATTCCAAAAGGCAAAAACTGCAAAAATTCAGTCTCTGACAGGGCTTGGAAACATGAGAGTAGTACGGTTACAATGCAGAATGCACGCACGTGATGCTGATGAATTTTCTTGCTGTACACACAAGGTGGCGAATGCCACATGCTCTGAATACACATGTTGGCATATGACAGGCTACACTTTTTTCCGTAAATTGAGCGACGGATACGAAATGAAACTATTTGTGTCCTGAAATTTTAGGAATCCAAAATTTGTACATTGGTAGTTGACTGTATAAGTAACCTCAGAGGCACTTATGGAAGCACAGAGTTGTGTTTGACAGCATGTAAAACTACGGTACTGATTTGAAACTATTTGGTTTCTGACTTTTATGTATGTATGTCAGCAAGTCATCTCTTCTTCCGTTTATGAGACATATGACATATTCACATCTATTTGTGAAGCATATGGCAGCGCGTCAGTTGGTTTGTAGTCCTCTCTACTGCATCAGTCTCTGTGTTATTCATATTAGTCAATATTTTTCTAAAGCAATAATAAGTTTATACTGCAAATCGCTTTGTCAGCTAACCTTATCTGCAACCATATAAAAGTATTTTTGTGATTTAAAAGTATCTCTGTATTTTTTTTTCACTATATTGGAGCACTATAGTGATTTGTCTACTTGGAAATCAAGGTTGAATGGAATTAGTTATTAAGATCCTGCTAGCACAGGATAAAGGATATCTAATAAAATAGAGATAATGTGTAATTTGACAGAAGACACCATATTCACTCCATAAAATGATGTTCATTATCGGGCCTTCTTCTCTGAAGGAGGGACGAAGTAATGAGAATATCAGTTGTTTCCTCATTTTGCCCAAAGTGCTTTGCTGGTGTGAAGCATTTCAGCACCATTTCTCTTGGGAAAATGACATTCTGTACAGAAGTTTGAAAACTTTGAAATGCTCAAGTTCTGTGGCAGTGTTCATGTCTAATTGAAGAAAAAAATGATCTTTGAAAGAGGTCAGCAGTGATGTGTTGCTTTCATAAGTAATAAGCCACATCTTGTTCTGCTGTCAGGGGAACAAAAGCCTCTTTGCAGATACATCACTACTGTCTTTCAGCAGAGAATCCAGCTTGTACATACAGTGAAACAGTGCAGCTCAAGAGAGACATAAGCATTGCTCATACTAAATAATACAAACTGCAGGACTACAGAAACTGTGCATTCACAATATCTTACCCTTTTTCTGTCTATCACTGTTCTGAGATATACCGATATTATCCATCCATCCATTCATCCATTATCCTTAAAAGCTTTATCCTAGTTCTAGCCTAATCCCAGAATTATTGGGTGCCAAGCTGTGAAGGTGTACATGGTTTGATATTGTACAATTCAATATACAGTATATGTGTAATGAATGACACATACAGGTATGTATTATTGCGTATACAGCATACACTATATGTCAAAAAGTATGTGGACTCCCCTTCTGATGACTAAGCTAAGCTGTTTCAGCTGCACCCATGCAGCATACAAGCACATTCTGGACAACTGTGTGCTCCCAGCTTTGTGGCCACAGTTTGGGGGGGAAGCTGCTTTCCTGCTCCAGCATGACTGTGCCCCCCCATGCACAAAGTGGGCTCCATAAACACATGGTTTGCCCAGGTTGGTGTGGAAGAACTTGAGTGGCTGCACAGAGCCCTGAACCCCACCGAACACCTTTGGGATGAACTGGAATACCGAACGTGTGCTAGGGCTCCTTGCACGACCTCACAGATGCTCTTGTACCTGACTGGGCACAAATTTCCATAGCCGCACTCCAAAATCTGGTGGAAAGCCTTCCAGTCAGAGGCTGTTATAGCATCAAGGGGGAAAACAACTCCATATCAATGCCCATAGGTTTGGAATAGGAGGTTCAACAAGCACGTATGGGGGTTATGCTCAGGTGTCCACATACTTTTGGCCAAATAAAGTATGATTACATATTTAATTGACAGAATTTTAAAAATATTTTGTATTCAATTAAATATAATTCTTGTGACAATGAACTTACTGTTGTGTGTGTGTGTGTGTGTGTGTGTGTTGTGTAGCTTCCCTGTGATGAACTGGCATGTCCCATCCATGGGGTACTGCCTCATAGCCTAGTGATTCTAGCATAGGCTGTGGACTGCTGCAGCTCTGACCAAGACAAGCGGTCAATGAAAATGGATGGATGGATGGATTGATTAATGTAGTTAATGTTACTGCTGCTCACTCGCATTTATGTTCAGCAGATTATAACCAAAGTACTGTATTAAACAGCCAAATACAATTCTGCACAATGTCACTTCTGATCCAGTGTTACTATATTACTGCTCTGACTAAAATATGGCACACAGTTATTTGCTCTTACATGTGACAGGTTTACCATCTGCCACAAGACGGAGGTGGTGAAGAACACGCTAAACCCGGTGTGGCAGGCCTTTAAGATCCCCGTGAGAGCCCTGTGCAATGGGGACTACGACAGGTAAATGGGGAAAAAAAGGGGCTGAGGGGTCTCTTCCAGAACGATGGCACCTCCAGGGTGAGGGCTGAGCGGGTGACATTTGCACCAGTTTGGTCATGTTTGCAACTGTGGCTGAGTGTGTCAGCAGAGTGAGAAACGTAGGCGAAGTGGCTGTGACAGGAGGACTTTTTTCGGTGGGAAAGGGTGGAGGAGGTTGTGGTGCTGAAATGGTGAAGACTCTCTGTTCAGCATTAACACACCGGCTATGGTAGGTCGTAAGGAATAAACGATGCGTAGAATCTCATGGGCTTCAAGAAGCCTCGGCGTTGCTCAACAACTCTCATTTGTTAGCACGCGTGACTGCCGGCCTTTGCAAGATTCATTTAAAAGAGTGATTGGCGGGCGCCATCCATCTTCACACCGATACGGAACTGCATGGGAGCGGGTGGCGAGGCGATGCGATCGTTGGGATGAATTTTTAATTCCCGACGAAGAGAGGGATATATGCTGGTGTGCAGCTGGAATACCGGGCTTGGTCGCTGGCGATAAGGGACAGAGCTCCGGTAGGGACCCTCCTGTCGGGGCTCGCGGGGACCCGTGTTTTCAGAGCAATTAAAGCTCTATCAGTAGTTAAGGGTGGCTAACAATAGAGCACAGTGGTGCATTGCTTTGTCCCTTGGGGCCTGGGAGCAGCGATAAGGAGGGTGCCAAACTGGTGGCGCGTGTCTCCGCAGCAACAGGACTTTGGATGAGCTGTGCTTGCTCGAGATCTGTGCTCCAAACTCTCGCCGCACTGCAGAGAAAGACCACTGCTATTGTGAGTAGGAGTTTCCGCCTTGTCACCGTGCCCAGAATCCAAAGTCAAACTGTTTACAAACGAAACCGTAAATGAGAAATTGAATAATCTGCTCATGGCCGTGGTCACGTACATTTTTAATTGGTTTTGCCCGAATGCCTAATCCTTCCTGTGATGTCGAATGAGCAACCTGTAAGTGGGGGCTCCTTTCTGTTACTCCCCGAATCCTCTGCATCATAGTGGTGCAACAAGGCTGAGGACTTATTCACATGTGCACCTGAGGGACAAGGTCTCTTTGTCATGTTCAGAACTCTATCCTGTGGACATGTTCAGTTCCAGAGAAACTGGTTTCACCGACGTGTCCAACGTACAGGAGCCTCGATCCTAAAAACGCATACAGCATTCACCCCCATTCCACGTCTCAATAACATCGCATGTGAATAAGAACCGAACGACCGATACGAGCTATGCAGTCTACGTGCATTTTTGCTGGGGACCCGGTAGATTTATTTTATTTATATATTTTATTTATCAATTCCAATTGATTCCAGTTCAATCAATGGATGCTTCTCAAGCAACTTACAATTTACCCAATATTTACCCATTTGGTATTTTTGACTTTAGCAGGGTACTACAGCAGGAGGTGGGATTCAAACCTGAGACCCTGGTGCTTCTCTAAATCAGCCAAAAAGACCCATTTTTGTTTCAGTGACTTCAGTTCTAATTCTCCTCATAAAGCGGAACTTGGGCTAATAAACTGGCTCCCTGGCAAAGGCCTACTAAGATGCAATTACCTTCTTGAGTCTCAAACATCTGATCTAAATTCAAAGCGGATAGCCATGCCTTTGCCAATGGCACGACCATTGCGAAATGCCGCATTTCCTGTTATTGGAAGAAATTAAATAGCCGCTTGTCCGTTTGAAGGACGCATCCCCTGTAGAGTCATTGTCATTTGGCCCAGCTGGCATGAAGTTATCCCCCTAAGACAGGTGGAACTAAGGGTTGTGAATCTGACAGCAGCACTGGGACCATGGTGGAAGGTTCCAAAAATGAACCCCTGGCCTCCTGTAAACACACACCATGAACATACTGTACATGTTTCTGTCTCAATGTCCTGTACCCTTGTCCGTGTCCAAACAAGAGAGAAGCTTAGTCACTCACTCTCTTGTCCCATTTTTATTCCCTGCAGAACCATCAAGGTCGAGGTGTATGACTGGGATCGAGACGGCAGGTACGACGGTCATTCCTCTCCCTTTGTCTTAACCTGTTTCTCCAGGGTCCAGACTGCTGCTACCTGGTCGGAGCGTCGCCAGACACACATACAGATCCAAAATTATTGCTAACAGCAAAGAGGAATCTTTTCCATTCTGTTGAAATGAAGTTGTAATGAGACTTTTGGACAACATCAAACCATGAGATCATTGTCAGCGTTTCTTCATAAATTTCTACTACCCAGGTGTTAATGCAAACACAGTCACTTTTGTGCTGCTTTGAATTTTCCCAGCCATGACTTCATTGGTGAGTTCACCACCAGCTACAGGGAGCTGTCACGAGGCCAGTCTCAGTTCAACGTGTATGAGGTGAGGGTCTTGTCCGAGCCAAGCTGCAAACTTACGGGATTCCACCAACCTCTCACCTACCTTTAGCAAGCAGTCACCGGCGCGCGCACGCACACACACACACACACACACACACACACACACACACACACACACACACACACACACACAGAGGCAGCCTGTAAGCAGTAATATGGAAATCTGTGCAGCTACTGCCGGGATATGCAAGAGGTTGGGAAATGAATGGTTTATGACAGACGACCATCACCTCTCCAGGGAGATTTCAGCAAATGGTTGCTAATTAAGACGCACTATTTAGAGTGGAAATAACATTGCTGATGTGTTATTTTAAGCAGCTTGTGTTTGTCTAATGGGACTGTTTCATTGCATGCTGTCATTGATGTTAGAGCTGCCGCCTAGATGTGAGAATCTGTCATATATTCTCACATTGAGAATCTGGCAAATGATTATCTGCTCCACATTTGACAGTCTAGTCCTCAAGGGAGGAGTACAGCAGTTCTTAAATATACCCAGTGTGTCTCGGTGTGCTATGTGTGTACATGTGCGTGCCTGTCTGCTGTCATGTGTGCGCAGCTCATATGATGCTGTTTGTGTAGATGCTTTTGCTGTCAGAGACACTTGTTCCTCTGCTCTGTGCTTGAACGCTCACACTCGCACGCACGCAAGCACGAGCATCCACGGGTAGATACCTGTTCCTCACGTTTTCTCAGTGGAAGTGACCTCTGTCCAAGCAGTGAGCAGGGAGAGAAGAACTCAGTCGAGCTCATTGACACCCTTGTATCACGCTTGTGTGTTTCTGCTTGTGCCCCCTCTAAACAAAATGTATTTTTAAAAGTCTCATCAGTTTAAAACAGCCAAACGTGAAGATATTCACTGTTTATCGTTCTCTTTTACATTTTTTTAAGTTTCAGAATTGTTTTCTCGATTTAATGACAGAGTCAGTGTGAATCTCCACTGAGAAAGGAGTACAAATGCATTTGTATTTGTGGTTGTGGGATGATATTATTTTTTCCTTGTCACGCCCATATACTGTACACTGCCCGGCCAATAAAAAAAGTCTAATATTTGGTCGGACCGCCTTTAGCTTCGATTATGGCACGTATCTGCCATGGCATTGTTTCGATAAACTTGTGCAATGTCACAAGATTTATTTCCGTCCAGAGTTGCATTCATTTTTTGCCAAGGTCTTGTATCGATGACGGGAGAGTCGGACTACCGCGTAAAGTCTTCTCCAGCACAAGATCCCAAAGATTCTCGATGGGGTTAAGGTCTGGACTCTGTGGTGGCCAATCCATGTGTGAACATGATGTTTCGTGCTTTCGCAGTTTGAGACCCACGAATCCTGGCAGTGTCATCTCGGAATACGAAGAAAAAATCCATTGACGGAAAAATCTGTTCGTTCAGTACATTCAGGTAGTCAGCTGAGCTCATTTTTTGGGCACATAACTTTGCTGAACTGCAGTAATTATGCAATGGACGGTTCTTACCTATTTTCTTAGTTAAACGCAGGTGGTGATTTTTTTTTTTTTATCATCACCATGTGATATACAAGTTTCTAACCCAAACTTTAGCTCTGGCCAGACAATGCGGCCACCGTGCTGAGTTCAAAGACAAAAAGTTTCAGAAAGCAGAAATGGGCCTGAACTTCCACGCCGAAGTTTATCCGAGTATTTTATATAAATTACAAAACGAACCTCATAATTGGCGGTCTTTGCAGCCTTGGGTCAGGTCTTGCGATGTGAATGTGCGATGAATGACCTATGCGTGTGTCTGCCTCCTTTAAATTAGATACACAGCTCATTCCTTCTCAAAAAAGCAGTTGTCTGACAAATTGCACTCCTGCAGGTGCTAAACCCAAAGAAAAAAGGGAAGAAGAAAAAATATCTGAACTCTGGAACCGTAAGTAGACCGACGCGGCCTCTTTCCGCACACACACCGTCCGTCTTTTAATGAAATGGCTTCGGCTGCAGTTGAGCTCAGTAATGAGGACACCCACGGTCTGCCACCCCTTCCTTAAGTTTTAATGCCATTTCTGAAGTTTGTCCCTGCTCCACTGTCTGCCAGTGTGTGAGCAGTTTGCCTGTAAGAGTATAGCCAGATGTATACCTCAGAACAACCGCACGCTGGTGGGAGATGAACTGTTGCCGAAGTTACGTCTCGCACGCATGTCACACGTCTCAACGTTGACTTTTAAATGTGGCGCCATTTGTCAGCGTATAGCCGCCTAGTTTGAGACGCCCCGGCTTAGACTTGGTATTTAATGAGCCGTCTGCTCTGTCTTTGCTGTAGACAAACACGAGACTTCTTTTGATGAAGGCCCACTGTGAGAAGTTTGTCCTCAAAGGCTTATTTATACAAGTTGTGCTTCCTGCAGACTGGCGTTGAAGGCAAGTCTGTTGGTGTGTCTAAGCTCTGTGAAATATATTCCCAACAGGTGACTCTGCTGTCGTTCCTTGTTGATACTGAAGTCACGTTCTTGGACTACATCAAAGGAGGGTAAGTGAGTTATGAACGGGTGCTCGATCTGCTCTGGTTGGATCTCTCCTCTGCCGAAAGCAGCGACTGGCCACTCGGCCAAGCTGGAACCCGGCCGGCGTTCAGCAGAGCTTTGATGTGCTCGGTGAATAAGCCGAATGTCCCCGAAATGGTCCGTATTCCTATTAATTTGTCACGGGGGGGAGCTACACAGCTACACCAAGCTGGTTTCATGCCTGGTTTTAGATGGCTGCTCCACGGCTGATTATTCCCTGAGCAAATGAATGAATTTAGAGTCTCTGTAAGCGCAGGTATAATTGTGCTCATTCAGAACCGGGGCAACCGTCTGAGGTCTCCCATGCATGCCCAATGTTTCCCCTAGATGCTTTTTAGTTGCTCTCATTAAAAAAATTTGAAAACCATTAAAAGTATCGGTCCAAAATAGCAATTTTATCAAAGGACAGAGTTCTGAAATACCTCAGCACCGATTTGTGAAAGGTGCAGGGCTCACATGCTGTCGATAACACGGGCGATAAAAATCTTTCTGGAATCAATAATTTGCTTCATTGCCCTTCGCTGCCATTTTCTTTGGCCTGCCAGGTTCATGAAATATAGATGGGGTGCCCGGCAAAGGATTGGTGATGCTGTGAAATAAAGCCTTTCTCAGTGCAAAAAAAGCAGAAGATGCTGTTAGATATGAATAAGGTTCATTCTTTTTGAAATTTCCGTCTCTTCTTAACCAAGGAGGTTCTTTACTGCAGCTCCAGTTTGAAAAGTCCCTTTTGTTTCTTTAACACCTTTAGCACAGATGTCTAAAGGTGACCGCAGTGGTGACAAATTGGCAGTAGGGTGAATTTTCTGCAGAGTTCAGCCTCTAAAAGACTACAGTAAGAAACAATTTTCCTGCAACACTTCTTCTGTCAGTAGGCACATTTGAGAAATGTTTTCTGATTGAATCCTATCCATTCATTTATATACTGTATGGTCTTAATTTTGGATTACGTCTGTAGGGGAATCTTTGTGACCCTGCAAATGGAAAGCAGTTTTTTTTTGCATATAAAGTGAGGTTTTCAGCCAAGGGGCTGAGTTTTTAGAGTGTAAAGTCGTGTTATGTCATTTCCAAGGTCATAAACCCAACAGCTGGGTTCTCTCTTGCAGTTATGCGATCTGCCAGTGAGTGCTGTGTGTGATCCCTCCTAGGCTTTGGCGCACACATCTAGGAAGGATGCGTGCTAGTATATCCTGCGGTACCGGGTCATGTGGTTAAGGGACCTGTAGCTGTGGTTGGCCAGATTCTGCTTTTAGGGTGCTTTCCTCTGTTTGTGTTTTAAGATTCAGCCTATTGACATGTGGGTTGCTCAGTGGAGCTAAGCGCTGACGTTGTGGCCGACACCCAGAGTTCCACATGCTGGCTTCATACCTCCTGTGGTCCAAACACCCTTCATATCTCCCACTTTGACCATTCCCCACCCTCTTTTTCGCATGGATTTGCAGCAGGATTGTCCTCTGACTGACACCTTGAAGGAGCAGGGTGTTATTATCTGAGAAAGATAACCACTGTTTAGACCACCTGCCAGAATGACAGCCTTAGTTTAAAGCACAATAGGATCCATTAATTGTAATTAAAAAGCCTCTGAGATGTCTGTGGGGCACAGAGCTGCTGTCAACAGTTATTTGAAACTGGCATCTCTGTCGCCAATAAGAAAAGTTCATATTCCACTGGAAAAAGATTAAAGGTATGTGGCTGATGTGCTATACAGTTGTTCATGTATTCATATTCATATTATTGATGAATATTATCGACTGATATTAATAACAATTCATATGTTGACATGTGGTTCTTACATGCTGTACATGTGTAATGTTCTAAGTTATGAATGTAGTGTGGTCTGAAATGATTGGGGCTTGTGGTACATGAGAATGTTGAACACAATAGATAAAAAAGGAGAGCTATGGAAGCCTTTAAAGATAACAGTTGTACACCCCTTGTACATGTTAGTTTTAGTTTTGTGTTATGTCTCCTTCTGTTTGCACTTAAATTCAGTCACAAGATACACCCATTCAGGTTACAATAATTTCATATTGCACAGAATTTAATTTAAAACACCCACTTCAACTTGGGTGGTATACAGACCAAATTTGGGTTCCGATCACCTCTTGACAGTCAACTGGTGACAAGGGTTACTATGCAACCTCCTTCTGCAGTTATGGTTTTGCTCGTGCTGTGTTAAATTTTCAACCTTCATTACCCCTTGTTTGCTAGTTTCACCTGTTGCAGTCTCCCTGTTTGGAATATCCAGTCCATGTCAGCTTGTTCTGTGAGTGTGAATTCATCCGAATTGTTCTAATTCATTTTTTTGTTTTTACAGAATTTTTGCCCGGTGTTGGTATGATAATGTAATATGTTGAAGAAAATGTCATTTGAAATAGAACTACTTAGAAATTAATCTCCAGGTGACAATTCCTTATGCTGACCCCTTGGCCAGTGTTTAGTAGGTTTTCTCGAGGCTTTATGTCCAAAATCTCGGCAGCTTTAAAACTTTGACCGTGTTTTCTTTAAATGACTCCTTGCTTGTCAGGGTAAGGTGGTCATATGCCTGTCAGAATTATGGCCTTGTTCTGCTCTGGATCCACACTGCTCCAGAGTGCTGTCTGAGGCACCTAAGCTGCTGAACTAGTGGGTCTTAGGGGGAGATGTGGATTTTTGAACAAGGGGCAGCTGCGGAGGAGACATCCTTACCTACATCTTCTGTTGTGACGGAGCTCATTAATGCAGAACTGGATTTGCCTTCCTGGGCTCCCACGGAAACGCAATGACCTCGACAGGGAAGCCATCGTGTCTGAGTGCCAATTGACTGGGCCTTTATTTCCACTCCGAATGAACCGCTCCGGTATTACGGCATTATTACCACAAGCCGTACTAGCTTCAGCTTTTCAGACAGGTTTTTTGTTTACGGATTTAGTCTTTGCCGAATTGAACATCAGCTGCCACACATTCAACTAAGTGTGTGTTCTGTTTGAGCCAGCCAGAAAGCAATTTTAAAGATAAATGAAGTAGTGTGAGAGCAGGTGATGCGCGTTGGAATTGGTCAGACCTTCAAACACAGACTGAGACAGTGGGCTCTCAGCGCTCTGCATGATCATTCGTCTTTATTTCTACAACACGCTATACTGTATTTCTCATTCTCTGTAACTGTTCTAGCAGCCCCTCGTGGACCTCTGTAAGATACTGCCTGTGTGTGTGTGTGTGTGTGTGTCCCACCAGGAATACATCCTTTTATTTGTTCCTCTTAGCAGACCCAGTCAGACTTGCCAGTGGCTGCAGAAAAAAATAAATAAACAGCATTTTGTCATTGCATCACGAGAAATTCCCCCAGCTTACTTAACTGTTTTGCTGTTTAAACAGATAGAATATAAAGGTCTTTCATCTACATTACACCACCTTCATGCATCGCAAGGGAACACTGCTGCACCACAGATCCTTTAGTCATCTTTTGTCATGGTGCCTGAGCAATAGCAAGTGGTACAAGTTCCAAAAAATGGTGACAGCTGGCAGGAGAATGAGGATGGCTCACTTGGCGGCGAAGTAATTTTGTACAAAGGACCCTGATGTGGAGCTCAGGTGTACAGCCGTGTCGTTCTCTCGTTCTGGGTGATGGGAAAGGTGCTGTGGTTACAGACACCTCAGAGTTTTCTCACACTGGAGGCCTGGTATTCACTTTTCTGTTTCTTAGCCGAAAATCCCTTCCAGACATGACCTCATGCGAGAACATTTATATCAGAACGCTTAGATGAGGTTGTGACATGCCATTATGTGACCATATGCAATTTTTTTCTCATAATTCCATGTCTCTCATAATTTTTTATCAGGCTGAGCAGCTAAGCTATTGTTGAGGCTTCAGAGGACGTTTTGTGAGGTTGCGCCATAAAATTGAACCATAAAAGTTAACCATGCCTAGTGTGTTATGATCCTGAGGCTGTCCAGGGGTATGGTGTGGTATAACCTAAGCTGTACCAGGTTGTTTTGAACTGACAGGACACTAAGCGGTATGTAAAAAAGAGGAGGTTGCCTTCAGTGTGACTGTGCCATATATGTAGAAAAGAGGCCCAGAAGGGACAACCAAAACGATTGTGTGTGTGTGGGGGGGGGGTGCATACACACCTTTGTAAGATACAAAAATGTGGCAGTCCCAGCAGATGAGACTCCAGGCAGAGGAAAGTCTTGACAATGTTTTTGTCACGCTGCTGCAGAAATAGCCCTGGGACATTACAATATCGGCCTCTTTTCATTGCTGTACTTCAGTACAAAAAACTTTTTGAAATTCTGAGTTATACAATAAGGCATGTCACAACACTTCACTTTAGGTTTTTGGAACAGTGTTTATAGATCCTTGTATGTTGTTCTTTCCAAAGAAGGTCCGGTCCCACTGTGTGGAAGCTGTGTTCCTGTTGGTTTCATGCTTCAGCATTTGCCCCCCACATGACTTTGAGACATAACCAAAGGCGAATCCCATGGAATTTTTGTCCCTTAACACAAGGTGACAGTCACACGCCAAAGGTGTTGCCTGTGCAGCTCAGCCTCAGCTCGCTACTTTCTAACAGCACAGCACCCATGGCACTTTTGTCACCAGAGCTATGGAGAGCTTCTGTTGATACTTAGAGGGATATTAGCAGAGGTGGTGGACTGATGTGTAAGGGAAGTGGTTCTGTGACAGTTATGTCTCTTTTTACCTGTTATAAACTGAAAACCTGTTCTGCTTTTTCACACTTTTCTATTTGCGAAACTTTAATCGGAATACACGACAATTGCAGGGATGCCCCCAAGTCTTTACCCAGAGGAGCACCCAAAACCTTCTGCCAGACAAGGAGCCTCCTTTTCTCTGCACTGGACTCATTATGGCAGTGGTCCATGTGGTCAAATTGTTTTGGTCGTGACCCAGAACACAGGCTTCTCCTGGCCTTAACAGTGGCACATGCAGCGTGAATGACCCTTAAAAATGTTGTCTGAATTACCCACACGTAAAGACTTTATTACACAATGAAAAATGATCTCATTGGTAGCCAGACTGATGCCATTTAATTTGTGCAAAATAATATTGCTAAAATTCTACCGCCATCTACACTGCTTTCAGGTAAGGCTGCTACTTAACAGGAGGCTCCTCTCTCGTCTGCTTAGCGCACCACCAAGTGTCGAAGTGAACGGACTCAAATATTATTACATTACATTTTTTATATTATATTTTTCGTGCCACGTTACAACCGTCAGGAATCATCACAGCCTTTGTTCAGGTCACAACCATGAGCTGGGAAAATCTTCCTTGAGTCCTATGCAAGAATGTGAAGCATTTGCAGTGTCCAACTACCTGCACATTGACTGAGGCCTCTGCGTATAAATTCCCTATATGTGTCGTCTGTCAAACACGCTTTATTGAGATTACGTTTGTTCCTTTGCCGTTTCATTCCCCCTAAGATATTGTAACTGTTGTCATAAATATTTGTATTATGGCTGTTGTAAAGGAAAGTGATGCGCAGTAAAGATCAGCGCTGGTTTTTTTTTTGCGTTCTAGGACGCAGATCAATTTCACGGTGGCAATTGACTTCACAGCATCTAACGGTGAGTGCAGCAGTTATGCCCACGATAACTTCGCAGTAAACACGATTCTGAAAACTGCATCCAGCAACTAAGCATTTGCACATCCCACTCTTTATTGTCAAGGCAAATTGTAATGAAACAAAAGCAATAATGAAGGTGCTTATAATAATGATATTGGCTCTTTAACTTCTTTGCTGCTCCCATCCAAGTGTGTACATTAAATGCTGATATTACATCAAGATGACAAACTCATTTTACTCTTCAGTTCAACTATAGTTCAGCTATCACATTTTTGTCAAATAAGTTCATTATGAGTACAAATGCTTGTTGCTGTTCTATAGGTGCCTTACTTTATTGCTATGAATGTCAGAGATGAGACTGAAACTCTGCTAGAATGGCCTTCCACATTTTTTAATAATGCAAAATTATGTACAGTGAGTGTTGGCTGTTGGCTGGGGCAGCAGAGATGGACAGAGTTTACTGCACTGTACTAATAGCACAGAAAGTGAGGGTGAAAATGCTCTGTAGAACATCTCCCATTGGCTGCAGGATGTTAAATGGATGTTTCACAGGTGGGTTGCTACTGTCTGCACAGGTAACCCTGCCCAACCCACCTCTCTCCACTACATGAGCCCATACCAGCTGAACGCATACGCCATGGCACTGAAGGCTGTGGGAGAGATTATCCAGGACTACGACAGCGACAAGATGTTTCCCGCGCTGGGCTTTGGTGCCAAGCTCCCTCCTGATGGCAGGGTCTCCCATGAGTTTGCCCTGGTATGCTTTTGTCCTACCCACAATCCTCCTGTCAGCACTCCACCGGTCATTTCAATCGGTCATTTCTGACTTTCCAACCCATATGCTGTATATCCAGCACGAGCACTGTTGCCTTGGGCTGCCTGTTTGTGTCTCTCAGCTTTACAGTCTACCTAAGAAATTAAACGTGTCATCCATTTCCTAGTTAAGCGCCGATGCTGCATTCATTTAAAATATGTGACACAATGCGATGCAAATAAGAAGGAACAAAGATAGAATCCCCGTGACAGCCTTTTCCTTGAGATAAAAGAATGGAGGATTTTAGCTTGTCTGCTAATTTGTTGGGGATTAAGTTGTAAAAAGGAGACAACGTCATTTTTGTCTTGGCCATTTTGTGCCAGTCGGTTTATGTGTCTTTGTTCGCTTTTCCAGTGGGCTCAGTATCGGAGCGCTGGCACTCCGAGCATTTTAATGCTGCACTGTCCGCTACGACCGTGTCCAGCCTGCTGGGCTGTTTAAAATAAAATAAAATAAACTCACACTTTGCTTCCTTGTTTTCTAGACCCTCTTGTAATTGTTATCATCCTGCTTAAGCGATTGGATTTTAATTGTATTTTTTAATGCAGCAATTTTTTCCTTTCGGTTCCTGGCACGGTCATGCTTGCTGTCCCAAGATTATTATAAATGGCTGCATGGACAGCAAATTGCATGCTGAGATATTAATTGACACAAAATGACAGACCAAACTCCATCTGCATCTGAGTCCATAGGAGAACACCTGCCCCCACCCCCCATAAGGGCCCAACTAAGAAAAGACGCTCATAATGGGGGTGAAAAATGCAGTGCAGGCAGAAGGCAGACTCAAGCAGGATCCCAGTAGCGATGAGCTCGCAGAAGCATGTGACGGCATTATGGGAAAGGAGAAATGTGCCGGTGCATTCACAACACAGCACACAGCAGTAATCTGGTGGGAGATGGGACCGGGGAATCTCTTAGATGATAAGCATTGCCTCTTTGTTCCTTTTCTTCTTTTGTTATGTTACAGAATGGAAACCCTCAGAACCCCTACTGCCATGGCATCGATGGCGTAATGGAGGCCTACTACCAAAGCCTCAAGTCTGTGCAGCTATATGGGCCCACCAACTTCTCACCTGTCATCAACCACGTGGCCAGGTACATGGGCCGGACACTGAGGTCTGCAAGTACACCCAATGGTGGAACAGTCATGTGAAGAGAATTGTGAACAGCAGTCATGTGGCTTTTTATGTGGACGTACTGTAGTCCTGTATATGACACTAGCATTTAGCACACTCCTCTGTGTCCGCTGGACTCAAAAGCAATGCACTTCACCGTCTTATTCAGTCTCTTTTCACTGCTGAGCATAGGAGTGGTGGTGGATAATAACTGGCTGTACAAAATGTTTACAGTAGGAGCCAATTGTCCATTTTTGTGATGACTATTCACGAGTGCCTTCCTTCACCACATCTCCACGTCGAACATTGAGGCAGTGTTCTTGTCACTGGGGTTCGGTTATTAGTCATCTCATGTTGGGCATTTTCGGCTCGGTCTGAAATTGGAAGACGAACGCGCTGCTGTGGTGCTCCGGTGCCCAGAGGCGTTGCATGTAGCCGGCACCCCTGCTTCTACTTCTGGCACATCCAGTCTCCCTCAGTCAAAAGTGCAGGACAAGGCCACTTTGGGCCATTCCAGAAAATTATCTGCATCACAGGAAACTGAGCCAACTTTCAATAAACAGGCTTCACAGGGAAAAATGTGATCAAGAACAAGTGCTAAATCGGTTCACTGCCCTGCTCAAAGAAGCCAAGAAGGAGACACACTATATGGCCAAAAGTATGTGGACCTCCTTCTAATTATTGAGTTGAGCTGTTTCAGTTACAAGTAAATATTTAATAGAAAAAACAAGAGATGCATAACTGAATTTATATACTGTATATTTTTTTCTCACTCCATATTGTCCTTCACATGGTATTTTTTTCTCATACTTGGGCCTCCTACTAGATAAACTAAATAGGGATAGAACCCAAGTCCTGTGCACCATCCAGGTGTTGTGAGACAACACTATCCACTGTACCACCCAGCATCTTAAAATGTTAAGTGGCCTACAGTGACTTATAATTTAAATGAGCATTCATACAGGTGGGTTTTTTGGAGCAATTTGTAGTAAATACTTTGCTCAACAGAACTATACCAAGCGATGGCTTTTGAACCTGCAACCTCCATGTCAAAAGGCAACAGTTCCAACCACTACATCACCTGTTATTCAACATAAGAAGGTGCTGTTTGATCATCTACTTGTGCTTCTTCAGTTCTTTTGTAACTATTACGTATCATAAGTTTAATCTCTCACAGACACATGCATATGATATTTTCCATTAGTATAGAACCTAGTGTTTATGTACCAATTCAATCTTTAATGCAAAGCAACAGAGCAGCAAAGCCAAAACAATGCGAATGTAGAAACACAAAGCTTAGGAACAGCTTTCTGTAAGGCTGCTGAACTTTGTCACCTCAGTCCACATCACTACCACCACCACTGCCCATGACCACTGACTGCGCATCCACTACATATACTGTATAATGATAAAAATTTGTTTGATTTTGTGAAATTTTTAATATTTTTTTATCAACCCTCATATAGTATATATTACTTCTTTATTTAAAACAATTTTAAAAATTTAAAACAACTATCTTTTATACACTGTATGGCTAAAGGTTTGTGGACCCCCCTTCTGATGATTGAGCTGAGCTATTTCAACCACACCCACATAGCATACAAACACATTCTTCCCCCGGGGGGGGGGGGGGGGGGAAGAAGCTCCTTTCCTGCTCCACCATGACTGCTGCCCCCCCCCCCATGCACAAAGCGAGCCCCATAAAAGAACTCCATGGAAGAATTTGAGTCGCCGCACAGAGGATTAGATTATTCTGTGCACTATGGAGCCAAGGAACTTCATTTTGTACTTGCTTGTGTACCTGCTGAATAAGGGTATTCAACGTCAAGCGATTCTTTAAATTAATTTTCACCCAAAGTTGCGAGGTTTCAGTGGTCCAGAGGACACCAGCTTTGTAACAGGTGAAAGTGGCTGACAAGGGTTAGTGGCAGCCGAGAACTTAAGGCAGCATGAGTGAAATTATAACTGCAAAAAAGACCGAGTGTTGGCTCTGGTTTCATGCCCATCAGCTATCAGGGACACACGTTCACTCCTTTTAAATGCTAAGAACTGCCTGGTGTGTTGAAGTGTGTGTATTAAATGAAACTCCTTGCAAAGTGGAATTCTCATAACCTGAATGGCTGAACCTTGGATATGACTCGTGAGCGTTGTTTTTGTACTACATGTGTACGGCGCGCTGTCCGGGAGTCTTTGCTAAATCCCATTACGCTTATTTTATTGCTCTCAGTTCATTGCCTGTGCTCGCTTTGCCACTTGACCTTTAAAATACGTGCTGCTGGATTTTTCTACAAATGTCCTACAATGATTATCGGTTCTCTTCATCTTGCTCTTGTGCTCTGCATCTGAGGATTAAGCACACGTGGATAGAAGGATCTGGAAAAGGCGTTTGTGCACAGCGGCCTGACTGTGCCGCCCCGGTCCTGTTAACACAGGAGGCGGGTAGTCCTCATTGGACACTTAGTCCATTCTTGCCCTTCTTTCTCAGTTTCATCTCAAACACATCAGGGATCATCGTATTCTGCCCACGGCTGCTGTTTAAAGACGACGGTTTCGTGTATGACATTCATAAAACCTGGACTGGTGTGAGGAGATTTCCCTCTTCCACATGGCAGTCATGCATGCCCCCAGACATGTTTTTTTTTTTTTTTTTACTTTTCTTTCTTTACTATTCACCAGCTCCATTCTGCTGAAAATCAAGAACACGAGACAGTGTATGAGTAAGGAAATGAACATTTGATTTTTTTAAAAGGTGGACTTGAGGACCACCTCACGCCCTATACTTCCCCAGAGAAACCATACCCTTGTGTTTTGCACAAATATTAATAATTATAATGGCCGTTGTTGTTAACTGCCGTCGAGTCGGTGTCGACTCGTGGCGACTCTGTGGATTGTTGTCCTGAAAAGCATCCTGTCTTTAGGAAGTCGACTAAGACCTGACAAAGGGGCATCTATGGCTGCGGTGGTCATGTGAATCCACCACATTGCAGGTCTTCCTCTTTTGATTATAATGGCTATTGATAATAAATACAGTACGATTTGGAGGAAATAACACTTTACTGAGGTATTCTATTCATATTCACGCTGCCAGTATGCATGCTGGCACTTTCTACCATTTTCTTCTGCTCATCCATACTCAACATTGTCTTACTCAGCCACTCCTTCTCAAGATGGTCCCTCCTTTTGCACCATTGCAACACACACATACACGCGTGTTATAAGTCCTCTTTGTCAGGCTGCCGTGTACCTATAAATTAAGGACAAATGATGGAGAACTTGACGCAAGACACTTTCAGCATAATCGGATGTCTTTAATGGATGAAGAAATCTTCATTGCACTTTAGCGTACAGTAAACCAAACTGCTTTGCAACACTTGGTGTTCCCATTACGGTCATGCGGAGTGCAAAGCTACGTAAGATTCCAGTCCAGACCTTTTGTTGGACCTTTTCGTGGGTGCAAAGCCATGTGAATCTGCCTTTGTCTCTCCCGCTGTTTCCCAGGTACGCGGCATCGGTGAAAGACGGCTCACAGTACTTTGTCCTTCTCATCATCACGGACGGAGTCATCTCCGACATGGCCCAGGCCAAGGAGGCCATTGTCAATGTAAGAGGCCTTTTCTCTTCTTCCACCCCGTGTGAAACTCCTCTGCAGGTGCCCACATTTGTCACCTTTAACAAAGCCTCATACGGTGTTAATGGCTTAACTATGATTCATACCGCCTTCAACGCAAACAGTTACAAGATGCTCGGACAAAGACTGAGAAGTACACAGAGACACACATGTACGGTATGTCTGAAAGAGAAGCTGCGTGGGTGTAAAATCTGTCGTATGCCTTCTTTCGTGTTTCCAGTCAGTTCAAGGTTTCAGCACAAAACTACTGATTTACACTGTACGCAGCTCTCACATGAGTACTTGTACATGAATACTGTACAACTGACATGGAAGCGTGTAGTGATGGTGGCCTGAGAACCCCTTCTTTGAGGAAAGCTAAGGACATTCTGACAATTGCTCACAAACAAAATGTACATTATGTGATTCATCATGCATGCACCAGCTGGCAAGATGTTGCTGAGATACAGTTAACCGAATGGAAGGATCGTATGCAAGGAAGTGGGGGAAGTTGCTTCTGTGTCTCTGCAAATGAAAGTTGTTAATAAAATGTCAGGAGGGCTTTTTTTTCCAAGTCTGTTTTACTTTTCCCAGGACCCCCCTTTGTCTCCATTTGTCTCTGTATTCCCCAGCAATCTGTGTGTATCCTTACAGTCAGACTTGTGTTTCTTCCACCATTAGAATTACTGTCAGTAGCACAAACTTCACATTCTGGCAGGGTCTCTCAGGCAGTGCAAGTAAGCATGGTGTGAATATTTTTAAAGGTTTGTCTTTTGTGCTAAAACCACTCTTTTTCCTTTCTTTCCGTGGGACCAAAAGGCTGCTTCTCTTCCGATGTCGATTATAATTGTTGGAGTTGGACCAGCAGAATTTGACGGTATGAAAAAACAAAGGACTGACTCACCCCTTGGCTTCAGGATGAGTTTTACTGGTGGAGATGGTCATGCAAGGGGGTGGGGGGTTAAATGGAAATAGTTTTTCTCATTTGCAGCCACCCAAACGCAAAGATTTTTCTCTTATTATCAGCCTTTAATAAGATCTTGTTTCATCAGAGATAACTGCTGTGGTTTTGCAATCTGATATAAGGAGTTGCAAAGCTTCTCTTTTTCATCCTTTCCCCCGCTGCAATCTACTATTAAATCCTTCCTTCTTCTTTGTCATTGCTGGATGTACAGTATAAGTTTCAGTGTAGAAAGTAATTTCTCCTTTAGTGTTGGAAAATTGTTTTCTGACATGGTGCACATTGCAAAAATTGTTTTCTCTCTTTCTCTCTCTCTCTCTCTCGTGGTTGTTAGATGCTGTCTTGCTTTTCAGAATTCCAGTCTAGTTCAGGATGATCTGTTTAATAGGTCCGATCTTTCTGAGTAATTAGATGATAAAAGCAGCATCAAAAGAAAAAAGTCTTTGAGGTTTGTGTCATATTAGAAATATGTTATTTCCATATACAGTACCATTTGAGCAGATTTGCTTCTAATAGCATTCGTATGGTGTCTGGCAGTACATACCCAGAGATATCAGTCTTGACATCTGGGTTGCTGTGTTGAGTTAATCTGTATAATTTGCTATACCTGCCACCGGAAATTAATTTTGCCACCGAAATGATTTTGTTTCCCTTCAGCCATGGTCGAGCTAGATGGCGACGAGGTCAGGATCTCTTCAAGAGGGAGATATGCAGAGAGGGACATTGTTCAGGTATGTGATGTCTTCTCTTCTTCCAGGCTGCTCAGAAGTGTTCAGTAATAAAAGAATAATTAAAACCCTCGGTAACCTGGGCGACAGATGGAGAGGTAAAATGTTTTGTCATCTTTCACTGAGCGTGGAAATTTCGCCTGGAAATGCAAGGATTGAGGACCAGCAAAACTCATTTCTTTGCTACTGAGTCAAGTTGTTTTAATTCCACTTTCTGAGAAGAGCAGCGTCCGCAGCTGCCAGGAGAGAACGCGGATCAGTGAGCCATTAGAGGCAATGCGCGCTGCCTGCAGGATATTCCAACATGGCAGTATGTGAACGTGGGGCTGTGAGTCACTGTGGACCTCAGCATGGCCTGAGATTTCTGCTGCTCTGGTCTCTTGGAGCAGGGACAGCTGAGTTCCTTGAGCATCTCCTCCTTTTCCTTCATCTGCTACTGGTGGAATGCTCCTGAATCATCATTCTCACTCACTGCCCTGAAGGCCAGACCTCTGCTCCACGTGGAATGGCAGGCAGCTGTGCCCACCTGCTCCACTGCTGATCAGTACAACAGATGGATGGGGATCCAGTTTCTGCCAATATGTATTATTGTTCTCTTTGAATACCTGCTGTTCATTAGGAGCTGGACTTGAAAAACCAAGCGATGCTAACATGCATGTTGTGTCTGTGACTTCTGAAGGATAGGGCACCTGTTGTTTTCCAGCATATTTCAGCTGACACCATAGTTTAAAAGCTGAAAAGGCCACATTGCTGGACGGAACCTCGGGAAAGACTTTCGTGCAGGGTTGAATGTACCCAGCATTACTTTACCTCTAGCAGTCAACTAGTCTCATTTACGGGGGTTTCTGTGGAGAATTTAGTACAACCTTCCCCTGCTTTATGAAGGCAATTTGTTCCTGAAAACCTTCAACAAGATGAATTTTCATAAATTGAACACACAATTATTATTATTACAATAATCATTATTGATATGTGTGACATACTGCACACTTTACACTTAGAAAGACAACATAAATACATATGAAACTCAATCTTTAATGCAAACAAACAAACAGAACGGTAAAGTCAAAAAAAATCTGTGAAAACAGGGCAGATGAATTCACACTCACCAAACAAGTTAACAATGTGGTCTGAACAGGGCCGTGGTTACTGGCATTACAAAAGGTGAAACTAGCAAATGTGGGGTAATGGAGGTTGAGAGCTTGCACGGCACGAGCTAAATTAAGGCCACGTGGTGGCAGTGGTCTCACGCTGTTCAGCTGTCACAAGGCACGCAAAATCCAAATTCGGCCTCCGCGAACGCAAACAAATGCCAACAGAGTGAAGTAGGGTTGTTAAATTAAACCCCTTGGCGAGTCAAATTTAACCAAAGCAAACGGGTGTACTTTTCTGCAGCAGTTGGCTTTGTTGTCCAGCAGTTTATCAAAGTGCCTCTGTGTGTCCTGCAGTTTGTCCCCTTCCGAGACTACGTTGACCGGACCGGGAATCACGTCCTCAGTATGGCCCGGCTGGCTAAGGATGTGCTGGCCGAAGTACCCGACCAGTTTCTCTCCTACATGAGGACCAGAGGAATCAAACCTGCTCCAGCGCCCCCTCCTTATAGCCCCCCTGGACAGCCCATTCAAACCCAGATCTGACGGGTGCACTTCCAGACATGCACACGCACACACACTCACACACGCTTCTCGGAGTTACTGAGTGGTGGTAGTGGTGTCTGAGGAGGCGCTACCTTCCCCATCCTCCTGTCTCCTTGCAATGTGGAGGCTTGGAAGGCAAATGCTCTTAAGGGTGGCCTGAGTCCCTCAAAAGGCACGTTTACTTCCTTTTCTAGCGCTCTTCTGTCACAGAACTGCACAGGTCCTAGCGAATGCCTTGAAAAACGGCGGCTCCGGCTGCTGATCCCACATCGCAGAGGAGGCTCTTGGGTTGCTCAGCGGGACACAGCTTTTCAGGAGCAGCCGCGGAAAGAAAGGTCCAGCCACCTTCAGCTCTGCCAACCCTCGACTGTTGTAAATAACTTTGGAAATGCATTTCCAGTCTCTCTCTCTCTCTCTCTCTCTCAATGTTTACATGTTGATCATTTTTACAATTGAATACTTTTATATGCCTACTTTGGAATATTGATACTCCTGGTGTGTTATGTTTGCAGCAGGTGGCAGGTAGTCGTGATTCTGACCGTGTGAAGCATGTCTCTTTGGTGGCATGTGGGAACAGAGCATGCGATGTCGTCCTGCACTCTCAGCCAGCCATGTGTCGGGCCACTTTCTACACCCATTCCTTGCTTGATTCACTGCCTGGGGCTGAAGCTCATGTGTACAAATAAGAGGATTTTCTAGTCATTACAGAAAACGCGCCTTAGTCTGCAGTCCTGCTTGAGACAAGGGACACTGCTGTTATACATAAACTTTTATTATCACCAGTCATCGAGTATTTTTAAACTATTTTCTTTTAAAGTGATATAAGTTCCCCAAAAATATGAAGCACAAAACAATGTCACGTACATTTTTGCGTCATTGTACGAAATAACCTTCCAGTCCACCTGCTCGCAGTAATAATCATTAAATTATTAACAACTTTTTAATAATTTATTATAATAAATCATGGTGAAAAAATGGGTGTGGTGGTATAAAAATAACTTTTGCCCTCATCATCTCTTGCAGGTAGCGGTGAGGTTAGGGGATCTACTCTATGTCCATGTTTATGCTCTAAGCTAACATAGCACAGGGTTACTAATACAATGGGAGGTCTATGTCTGCGAGAGGTTTCAAGGTCCCCCATGAAGCGGGGAAACTGGGCCGGCAGGACCCTGTGTGCACTTCCGTCCCAGTGTCTGCTGACTCCACTTTTTACTGAAAGCGGTGCAAAAAGTCCCCCTCCTGGTGAACACAAAGCACCATGGCTAATTTACCATGTTCTACAAACCTTGCAGATGTGCGTATGATACCCGTAGCACGTGTAAAACATGTACAGAACGACTCGGAAGAAAACTACGCTCCTTATCTCTTTTCCAGCCGGATGCCAGCGAGTCCAGCTGCTTAAACCATCGGTCTTAATCACACATATCAATATAAGTGACTTATGTTAAGACGTTGGAGGTTTGCTTTTTGATTCTTTTACACAATGAGACCGAAAAGGGAACCAGAAGTTTGTGCTGGGAGTTTGAATTCTTTCTGCTTCTTGCTGGATATCAGTAGCCTAGTGCCGCTCTGTGTCTCTTCTGGCAATGAGGTGAATATCAGCCGCATGTCGAAAGGAACGGCAAAGCTATTGAGGCTTCTGGGAAGACTCGTCCTACTTGACCTCCTATGAAGCTGTAGCCAGAGCACAGCGGGCACGGCGGATGCGAGCCGGCGGCTCGGATTCGTTCCGGCGTTCTGCTCACCGCTGCGCCGTCCCCAAACGCGCGCACGTGGTTTACTCGAGATGCCCGGAAGAACCTCTTGTATGCTTCTCATATTTTCATGTAACACGCACCATGTTTGCATGCGCAGTATTGCAGGAGGCGCACCTGGTTTGTTGTGTGTCGTCCGAGTGGCGTGTTTTAATAATATGAGGACAAAACAGTACAGAATGGCCTTAAATTCTCACTGATTTCTTGGAATTGTGCGATGCCTTCAAATGTCAAATGAATTGTTCTTTATTTTGTGTTCGGTTGCTTTGTAATGTATATTTTCTTTGCACAATCTCACGTATGACAATTTCATCTGTTGTACTTTTGGATTACTAGGCAAAGCATGACAGGAAGTACTTAAAAATATATTTGATTGTCCACCAATCTACGAAAAATAACTATTTCTGTAACAAAGTATCGATTTTTAATAAATATTCTTTTTAAAAACCTCTTTCCATCACCACTGCGTTGCATTCACAGAAAGCCCGTGAATATGATTTGTAACACTTCATTTCATTCTTTTTTTAGCAGTGACACCGAACTGAGGAAAGATCATTTCTTATTTCATAGCATTCCTCACAGTCCGCACAAGGTTGCAGATGTGGTGAGAGTTTATTTCTTAAAGTTAAAAGAAGCAGAGAAAAATGCATAATTGGTACATTGTACATAAAAGGGAGCCCCTCTTTTAAAATTTTAAGGAGCACAGACTTCTGGGAAGGCAACTTCTTTGATTTTATTTGACTTTGAGGCCGCAAATATGTTGAATTCAGTAATCGCCATAAAGCTTCAGGGATGTGAAAATGATCCACTCTTCCTGTTTTTGTCTATTTGGTTTTAAAGAAAATGGCACGAGCGCTGTGGCTGCGGATGGTACGGCACGCTTTTGATCGGCGCTCCAAAGAGATACCTTTGCTGTCCCCATTTTAATTGGCTGCGCTGCTAAAACCTTTTAACTCAAGTTTTATTTTTACTAGCTTTGCTTCACACTTTCCTTCTCCCGGCGTACGAAGCGGGTCGCTCTGCAGGCGGACGTCGCGATTGCGACTAAACTTCGGTTCCGTAACTCATTATTTCAGAACTGAGCTACGTTACACACAGACCATCCTTCTGCACAGCAGAACATTATGGCACACTGAGCACTGAAATTATTTTCGGGCCTTGGAAGAGAGCCTGTCAGGACAGCATATGCTTATTTCCCAGCATAAACTGTGATCGACAAGTCAAATTTCACTACGAAGTCTTGATTTACTGCAGCTATTTTTGCTGAATAAAATGAGAGCACGGAAATCAGTTAAACTAATGTCCCGCATGTATGAGCATTCTGGAAAACGGTTAACCTGTTGCTGTATTGTATGTGCTTAAGTTTAGTGTGGATTGTCGTCTCAGTGAAGACTCAGCGCTAAGTCAGCGTGGGCATCTTGTAGCCGCTGTAGCTACAGCAACGCTGAGGAGTTCTGCGCACACGGCGAAGCAGGAGCGACCGAGGAGAAGGAGCGTTCACTCCAAACACTGAAACTACCATTATCTCAGCTCCGAGTATTAACAAAATCTTTGTAGGTTAAGCAGAAGTGTGAGAACCTTCAGGTAAGATGATCGGGTCACATGACACGTGGCAGGATGCTTATATCCGAATGGGCTCTAAAGCCGTGTCCTTGTGGGGAAGCAACAAATGTGGAGACGCTGCCGAGGAAGGGCCTGCACAACCCTCCGGAGAGAGGGGACTCGGTCACCGCTGTTGCCAGGAGCATTAATGCAGCGCCATTATCACGTGGTGTGGACGTAATGACGGACGAACGGTCAGGATCCATTGTGCTGGATTTTAACAGGGCTCGAACCATTACTCACCTTCTGGTAAATCTAGCGGCAATGACGACTGTTGCCACGGAAGCCGAAGAGCGAGGTCGTCCCTTGTTAGGCGTAAGTGAGGGGTGGACATATCAATAAGCCACTCGAAGGTCAGTGCCGGGAAAGCTTAGTGGCGGAATGTGCCACGGAAATCTGAGTAACCGTGCTGCTTGGGTCATTTCTGTGGCTTTTGAAAGACACATACCGTGGTAAAGGTTAGGGTCACTGTGTGGCACATATGCACGCAATACACGCATCTGTTTAAGGTGCAGACCAGGATCTGTAGGAGGTGCTTTTTAACCAAAGTGATTTTAGTGTTAGTTGAAACCACATTAGATGATGACCAGATGGATAAGTTAGTGTCGCTGCCTCGAGTGGCAGCAGTATCTCGGCAGGGTTTCCCTTCACTGCTTAAAATACAAATAACAAAGATTCCGACCAAACCCACAGCACCTTTGTTAGAGCAACATTAGAGACATGTAGAGGAGAAAATAAGAGCCTTTCTGAAAGTCAGGAACACACCCCAATATTTTCCATTGTGGGATTTCCCAGTGATTTTCTGTTCCTTTGATATTGTGAGCGACGCATTGAATGGAAACAGTGGCTGTTCATTCATAAGGATCCTCAGCTCTCTGGTCAGCAAAAATCTAGCACACACACACACATTGTCGAAATAACACTGCTAGTTCTGTCACTAATAGGACAGTTCAGCAAAATGATGCAAAATAATAAACTGGCATTCCCCGTGTTCCCCCTGCTCAGTAGTATCTTCACTTTAAGTCCGTGGTCACCTGGGCACTCTGGCGTGATGAGATGCCAGTGCTGCACTGATCCTTCTTCCTGTAGGAGAACCTCACACATTCATCTCTCATTTTGAACATTGATATCTCTACAGTCAGTCTTCCAATCCTGGCTCTCTTACACCTTCCACCTACAGAGTCTTCTTTTCACAGCAGACCTTCTTTCCTTTCGAGTCTGGTCAGTCTAGGTTTTGAGATATTTTTTACATGCGTTTCTCAGGACCCGACACAAGGAACTGGGTTTACGAAGGACGAGACGTTTACACTGACACACAGGGCTAGCACGTGGTAACTATTGGTGGCTATGAATGAGATCCTATGCTTGAGCTGTCCGACCCTGCGCCTTTTATCGCTGATCTAATGAGTGGATCAGGTGCAGCTACGATGGGTAGGCGGGCCGCGCCTATCCGGTTCCTGACAGCGTTCCATTAATGCCGCTTAAGGCTGGACCGCAGAACCACCAGAATGTCAAGAACAGAGAAACAGACGGTGTGAAAGATATGAGGTTGTGTTTATACGTATAAGATTTCCGTTTCGTTAAAGATGATGATTCTTGTTTTTGAAGTAACAACCTTTGATTTCTCCTAGATGTACAGCTGTATTCGATTATTTTTAGGCGTTTACCCCAATAGTCTTGGTAATCTTCTCACCCGAGTGGTTTTATGTTTCTCTCATTTCGGTTGGCCAAGGGTCTTATTGCTTCCGCATTCTGATCTTGTTGGGTCTTTGGAGTATCCCTCTAGTTAGGTGCCATGAATACTTTTCAGGTTGCATTTTAGACCGGTTTTGTTCTTTGAACGTTGGTAATGTGTTTCACGCCGAGATGTGAAAAGCATTTTGCACTCCAAATCGTAAACAGACTTGAAGCTGTATGGTAGTCTGTGTGGAAGCTGGGGAGGCAATGGCAGAAAGATTAAGGGACAGGAAGTGGTTCCTTAAGTGTCCCTCAGTGAAAGATGGTAAGCGATTAGTCTTGTATGTCCCTAAGGGACAAGGAGAAAGGAGCTGGCGATGCAGCTCTAAAAACTCGGCGGTCCGATGAGCGGGTGCAGAAAACAGATCGCAACGCAACCTACGTGTTGGTCACGCCTGGCACGGCACGATGTTCTCTCCCATGGAGCATTAGCATTGAACCCAGTGATGTGCTATAAAAACTGCTGCCTCCTCGGTGATTCCGTGATGCCCCACAGGCTGTCGCCTGCCCACACAGCCCCTCCTCACGCTGTAACCCTGGGTCCTCGAGTCGCATTCAGTTACAGCTGCCAGAAGCCCTCCATGCATTCATTTTATCAAGTGCAAGACGGACTGAATTAAATGGGGATTCAAAAGCAATAAGTGGTAGTTCACATCCTTGACAACTGTGGCACTTAAGAGATGCTAATTTGTCTCTGTGCGGCGGCGCTGCTGAAATCCACAAATCCGTGCTGAGCTTACCCTCGGCGGCAAGTTATTAATGTCGGAGGCACGGGCTGATGGAGCGCAGCGATAGCTGGAGCTGTTCTTGCGCAAGAGGGCTGATACAAGGATGTACCATCATTACAAATGCTGAACTTCATGAGGTTTTTTCTTAACTCTGCACTCCAGCTATACAACAAAATTCTTTTTTAGTATTTTGGGACAGCGCTTATTTGATATTTCATTTAGAAACGACTTGTCTTCGCGTTTAGCCCAGTGACTCAGTTTTGTGGCTGTCTGTCTTAGCAGTAGAGTGGAGGCTCAGACATACGGCACTTCTTCAAGGCACCATGATGCAAGGATCAGTTGCTGTGGTCCCAAAACCGCTTAACACAATGGCTGACTTTTTTGACATTTTCCCTCTTTTTAACGTCTCAGCTAAACAGTTAATTTCTTTGATGAATAGCATCACAATACGATAAGTTCTTTACCTGTAGTCACTTTCCGACTTTTTAGAAATATTTTTGCTCCTCCCACAGACTGAACTAGAAAAAGTAAACAGTTGTCCACATGTTTACTGAAAGTCAGCTGCCTGACCTCAGGTGTGATATTTGGTCACTGTAATGATAATTCTGTCTGCTGGCATTTCTGGGTGAGGGAAACACAAAACTCACAGGTGAGCCCCCCATTGACTGGTGGATACTGGAGATGAGACACGCCTGCCTCTCATCCAATTCTTCAAAGTCAGAAGATGTGTGTGTGTGTGCGCGGGCAAGCGCGCGTGTGCACGTGTGAGTGTCTGCTAAAACGCACTTTCCCCCAGCATGGCTCCAAATATCTCCGCAGACCAAAAATATACCCAGCCACCCAAGAGAACTCCACTGTGTGGACTCAAACCACCACAGCAAGACGCAAAGGGTCATAATCTATGGATGAATGTTAAATATTCACTCCGCTATCTTTAGACAAGAGGAGAAAAAGGACCCTCGACATAGTTTGTCTTTTTTTACTGTGGCTTTTTTATTTTTTCCTTTTTAAAATTTTGTCAAAATGTCATTTCTCTTAGCTCAGATGATGATATGATTAACAGGTATAGACATAGCTGCACTGTCTGCAGAGGTGTGTGTGGCACTGTGTGAACTATGTGCTCATGTATGTGAGTGTGTGTGTGTGTGTGTGTGTGTGTGTGTGTGTGTAGTGATGGACCTCAAGTGATTGTGTAGCCCTGGAGTGAGCCGGAGTATCCAACAGAGGAGTGAGGTGTGATATACACTGTGCTATTTCCATTTTCCCTGGAGTAGCCTGCATGTCATCTAGTGAGAAAAGAGAAGAAGCGAGAGTGTGAGCAAAGGATCCTGGAAGCATAGTTAAGTGATGGTGTCATTCACAAGGGCCTGGAATTACGATGACTTTCAGCAGAATAAAACACCTTACTTTGTTCTTGGATATAAAAAAGGGCTTTAAACAATCCATCATTATTAACCACTTGATCCTGGAACCAATGTCTTATGAAACTACACCCTGCTGGAGACACCAGTCCATCGCTGGATGGCCACACACAGCTACAGTCACGCCATGGGTAATTTAGTGTGACCACTTAACCTGATGCAGATGAACCAGATGAAAGCCACACTGATATGAGCAGAACGTGCAAACTCCACACAGACTGAACTGGATTCGAGCCCACACCCAAACACCCCAGGCGCTGTGAGCCACCACTGTGCTGGCCTGCTAACCGGAATATTGATGTTTAGGTACAACGTTAAATGTTCACAAAGCGTAGTGGTCAAGCTGAGGTGAAGGCTGCTTCTCTGAGACATGGGTAGGACACTAGAAAAAGGCATTAACCTAAACTTAAAAATAAACATCCAAGGATAATATTTTGATGGATGAAAAATGTACATGTTACTTTTAATGAGTACAGCAATAACTACAACTGTAATAACATTCAAACTTTTATTCCCTCTTACAGTTGTTTTTGTGTAGTTTACCTTCCTGCTATATTTATATATACATACATATATAGTTCCTGTTTATTTTGAACAAAGAGAGCATTTTTTCCCATTTCCCTCAGGCTTGTTATTCATCATTGTGAAAGTAATTGCAAATGTGAAATGCAGTCAATAAAAAAGAAAGAAAAACATGCATTAAAAAATTATTTGGCCAGTTTGTTTTTGCCCATGAATGCAGAGAAGCTTTTAGGGAGGTTTCAAACATACGTGCATAAGTAACGGAGCATGTCCACATGTGCTTGTTCTGTTGTGACACTTCAGCCATTACTCTCAAACGTCGCCAAGTCTTGGAAAATATTATATCTTGGCAACACAGGAAAATAACACCATCTCGAAATTCACACAAATCTTTTATGAACACTTTTTATCATCTTGGCTGACATTTTGGTGTTATGGGGTGCCTTTGTTATAGTGTTTTTCATATCTGCTCCACATACATGTCACAGAAGGTACAGGTGGTTCGGAACCCTCTTCCCCCACGGATTCTGGTGTGAATTTTCTTTGTTACCCTTGAAATTATAACATTGACTCATACAAAGGCCTCTCACCGCTTTATTATTGTTATTATTATTATTAATTCATTGCTTGTCTCATTTATATGGCTGAACATTTTATTGGAGCTCCTTGCCAAAGGGCACTAGAGCTGTAGCAAGAAGCAGGACTGGAACCAACAATCTCCAGGTTCAGCTGTACTGCAAGCAGCACTTTTGGATCCTTGAAGAAATGCCATGTTGCTGTGGAGATTAAATGATGATGGCTGCACCATATCACCTCCATTCCAAGGTTCCTCAGTGAGCACCTCCCCTGCAGTGATGGGAGGAGCCTGTGCTTTTCACATGAATGCCGATGACCCAGCTACCAGCCCAACCGAAATGCTGTCCTGCTGATCAGCTGAAGGAAGAGAGTCCTCTCAGCTGAGATGCTGAAATGTTGCAGCTCCTGTTTGAATTTCAGTCATAACATCTCCTTCATGTGTGCCAGACACTTGGTGACCCTAGGACTTCAACTTCTAATCTGACTACAACAACCACAAGAAATCCACACTATGACCTTCACGTGTAACGTGACCACAAACCTGAAGCATACCTGCAATGTCCCCAAGAGGCCCAAAGCACTGTGGGAGAGCATGAATGAAAAACATAAAGATAACCATTAGTTATGTATCTGATCTGTTCCAATGAACTCTGAAAGGAGGCGAAGACGATGCTGGAACCACGAGCAACAGGGTACATCGTCTAATAATACAGCCCCAGACTGCCGTACAGGTTCCTCCTGTTTCTCGTGCTCCTGCTGTGACTGCGCTGGACACGGACGCTAACTGCGCATTATTCTAGATGACCCACATATTTCTCCTTCTGCAATGTGACACTGCGTCCACGGTGCTGCCGGGCAGGTGCCACAGCTCTGTGAGTCACCTGGTGGCCTAATGGCTCCATGCTGTCTCTCTGCTGGTGTGGAGCAGATATACTATCCACCACAGCAGCATGGCAGTTTATTCTCCTCATCCTTGTGATGGTTCATTTAAGAGGTCAAGCTTTAAAAATGTAAATATCCAGCCATTCTGATTCATGTCTTACCATTAGGAAAAGGCAGGAAGTCGCCTAGGACCCCAAGAACACGAGGACTTTGAGAAAAAAAAAACAAAAAACATTATTTGCATTTATATAGGCATTGATTTTTAAGGCTATACTGAAATATCAAACAAACCAAAACTGCAGCCATAGCCTTTATTTTCACTAGTGGGGCCCCCTTCAGTCCAGGCTGCAATGCCCATTCCGTGTTGTTAAATACGGTACTAACAGAGCAAAGGTAGTGACATCATAGTGTAGCCATGTGAATTTTGGGTGCACTTAGAGAGTGCAGTATATTGTATATGTTGAAAACAAATGGAATTTTCTGCATATTCACAGTTGCTGGAGTCACTCACGATTGTTTCGTCTGTGTGTGAGTTCGGAATAAAGAGCAAAAAAGACACTAGTGTGCAGTACTGTGTGTTTAACGGTGTCAGTGTACACCTGTGATAAGATGCAATGGCCAAAGTGGCAAATTGACTCTGCACAAAGCTGTGATTCACTTTTTAACAGAAAAAAGCAAATTAATATCTATGTTTTGACTTCATTTTAATGATCAGTCATCCTCTCCTGTTCACTGCACGCAACACAAACCCATCTTCATTGTACCTGACAATGACGTGAGGTTGTATAATGCTGCTGTCTGGGTTCTCTCACCGTGACAGTGCTGCGCCCGCAGGATGGGGACCCTGAAATCACACAGGAACCATGAGGCAGAAACTAGGAAGAAAGCAAAATCTAAACACCTCCACAGAGTAAGACAGGTTCTACAGGCCCAGCTAATGGAAAGAACAGGATCAGAGCTACCAACACATACACCCTGCCAGTCAGCAGATACCCAGCTGCTATAGGAAACTGGCCAACAAAGGAAATGGAAGCTGTAAATATCAAGACACAAAAACTCCAGACAATACACTCAGTCTTCCACCCAAAATCCATCACCGAGAGACTGTACACCATCTGGACGCAAGGGAGGAAGGGGCCTGGAAAGTGTTTGCACTTGAATGAGATACAGAAGATCCATGAATCCATCCAAGCAATGTTCCCAAAAGAAGAGCTGCTAGGGGGAAGTCTGAAGCAGATAGGGCTTGAGGACAGCAGGAAGAACAAGCACCCAGTACCAGGTCAGTCTATATCTCTTTCTCTGTTTGTTCTTCAGACTTTATTTTTCAAGCCACAGACTGGAAATTTAGCACACAGGTGTTACTCAGCATAAGTGAGGTTTTTACGTAGCTGAATTCATTCATTTCCAGATAAGGTACACGCTATCTCAAAAATTTAAAATTGTAGCTGACAAGACATGGCAAAGCAGGAGTTATGATATCACATACAGAGAGCGAATGTGATGCTGACGTATCTTTTCACTCCACGCGCACACACTCGCATGAGAGTGGGAGCCCTGGGCCTGAATCACTTTTGGGCTCCTACCTGCACCATAAAAGGAGCTACAACTGCTCCAATCTCAGAAACAAATGACAAGTGGTATCAAGCTTTGCATGACCAATACCATTAGTTATACATGAACAGCCAACACAATATGTTGTACAAAAAAGCAATGTCAAATTTGTCCCTTTTTGTGCAATGGTTTCGCTTCTTTTGGGTGGAACCCACTCAACTAGTGGCCTGATGTCTTTGATAAGAGCTTGCAAACCCTTGTAAACTGCATATTTGGTGCATTGCCATGGAATTGCCCCTGCAGTTGCCATTGTCAATGTTGCTTAAAGTCTTTTAAAACCATGAGCACAGACTCACACAAGGCCTCCCCTGTCTATAGGTAGAATCGCCAGCATGCCCATCAGGTGCCACAACGCAAGATGAATGTGAGCTGATCGATTTGTGAAATATCAATGCTTGAATCGAGTGTTTATGCTGTGTACTACAGTATAAATACTGCACTTGAACTGAACATGCCCGAGCTCTTGGTCTGCTGTTGAAATATTCTTACCACTAATGTAAAAATCTATATTACTGCTTAAATTTTAGCTGCTGTGAGTTTGATGCCACATGCAGAAGATGTACACTGCCTGGCCAAAAAAAAAAGTCACCACCTGGCTTGAACTTAGTGTTATGATCTGGGGTTCCTTTAGTTGGTCATTTCTAGGTTCAGCAATGTTATGTGCCCAGAAAATGAGCTCAGCTGACTACCTGAATATATTGAATGAGCAGGTTTTTCCATCAATGGATTTTTTCTTCGTATTCCGAGATGACACTGCCAGGATTCATGGGGCTCAAATTGTGAAAGCACGAAACATCATTTTCACACATGGATTGGCCACCACAGAGTCCAGACCTTATCCCCATTGAGAAAGAATCTTTAGGATGTGCTGGAGAAGACTTTACACAGCAGTCTGACTCTCCCTTCATCAATACGAGATCCTGGTGAAAAATGAATGCAACTCTGGATGGAAATAAATGTTACGACACTGCATAAGCTTATTGAAACGATGCCATGGAGGATGCGTCCCGTAATTGAAGCTAAAGGCGCTCCAACCAAATATTACAGTGTGCGACTTTTTTTTTTGGGCCAGGCAGTGTATATAGAAGAGTTTGTAAGAAAGACACTGAAAGTTAGTGTTGATATTTGTCCACTTCTGTTCCGGTGTTCTAATAAAACAGGACCATCACAGAACAGCAATCTCACATTTTGCATGGAAGTCTGCTTTTGCACCATGTCTCAGGACAGCCACAGACATTACAGTAAATAAGTGATTAACATGGGAATAAACAGAAGCACATGCTTGGACTTAGCAACCCACCACGCGCCCACAATTGTTATATATAGTGCATAGAACTGTTCCTGAAAGTTATCATTACAAGTGATATAGTCCTGATTCAATATGGGGTTCCTGAACAGCTATTAGGAATAGAACAATATTCTCTCGATGTAATGTTATAGTAGCTCGATAAATGTAAATAACATTGAAAAATCTACTCTCAATCCTGGATGTCCCCATGGGTGCCTGTGAATATTTTGCTTTTCTAACAGGAGTGCATGCTTGGTGTCCAGCCCTGTGTGAACCTAGCACGGTGGCGCCTGAATAGTGGCTTTATTTTGCTAACCATGAAGTGCTCACTGAGGTGCTTCTTAATTTTGTAGGGATAAATATCAGGAGGAAAAAAAATTGCTTTTACCGTTTAGATTGATAGATGAGCCGATTATTTCCGAGATTGGTGTCACCAAACTCATTTCCTCCTCCCTCTACCAATTGTGAAAGAAGGTTAGCATCCTGTTATAATAGCATCTATGGGTAGAAGAAGACTATTCTACCTGGTGCAAACTTCCAGAAACAAAGCTTAACAACTTAAAAATTGAGAAAAAAATCTGTATTGTACCTTTATTTCCAGCTTATGATTATACAGGCATGAAATGCTAAAACAGCACCAAGTAAATCTTCTAATTTAAGCTTCACTTTACTGTTTAACGTCCTTTGAGCTAGAAATGCAGCTTGAAGGCAACCAAAGCTGGATTTAGGCCGAGTGTGTGATGTTGAACCATTTGTTCGCATAAGAGATGCTGCACATGCATTAAACACACCACAACACACAACATGCACTTCCTGAAGCAAGACCAGCTGTGACTGTGGAACATGAAGGCGGGCAGAGGGGGAGGGGTCACACACAGGGTGACTCATTTGACTGATACACAGTGACAGGATCTTGAGGCATGGGGGGCATACAAGTGGCTGTGCACATGTTCCTCACACATCACAACCATGAACGTCCCCCTGCCCAGCCCAGGCCTCCTTGGTCAGATATGAGGCTGTGCAGTTCTTTCAGCTCTGCATCACAGGTGGGCCGCATGATCACACCATCCCTAAAAGTGAGCTGTGTGCATAAGAAAAGCTTCTTCCACCTCCTCTCATCCATGAGCCCATGATTAATGGAGGTGAAGCAGCTGTTCTCTCCCTCAAATCATTCAATATCTGTCAATGAGATTTAGGTCAGTCAGTGAAGAAGACATCGAGGACTAAGTTCTCTACAGGGATGCGGATCAGTCACTGTTAATGGGACTCAAATTGGTCAGTGCTGACAGGACTACAATTGGTCACTATTAGTGTCACTCAGATTGGTCCCAGTCACTGGGACTCAGATCGGTCCCTGTCAATGGCACTCAGCTCAGTGGATGTCAGTGGGACTCAGATCAGTGGATGTCAGTGGAACTCAAATCAGTCCCTGTCAATGGCACTCAGATCAGTAGATGTCAGTGGGACTCAGATCAGTAGATGTCAGTGGGACTCAAATCAGTTCCTGTCAGTGGGACTCAGATCAGTGGATATCAGTGGAACTCAAATCAGTCCCAGTCAGTGGGGCTCAGATCAGTGGATGTCAGTGGGACTCAGATTGGTCCCTGTCAATGGTGCTTAGATCAGTGGATGTCAGTAGTACTCAGATCTGTGTATGTCAGTGGGACTCAGATCAGTAGATGTCAGTGGGACTCAGATCTGTGGATGTCAGTGGGACTCAAATTAGTCCTAGTCAGTGGCACTCAGATTGGTCCCTGTCAGTGGGACTCAGATCAGTGGATGTCATTGGGACTCAAATCAGTCCCAGTCACTGGGACTCAGATCGAACCCTGTCAGTGGAACTCAGATCAGTGGATGTCAGTGGAGCTCAAATCAGTCCCAGTCAGTGGCACTCAGATCAGTCTCTGTCAGTGGCATTCAGATCAATGGATGTCAGTGGGACTCAAATCAGTCCCAGTCAGTGGGACTCAGATCACTGGATGTCAGTGGGACTCAAATCAGTCCCAGTCAGTGGGACTCAGATCAGTGGATGTCAGTGAGGCTCAGATCGGTCTTTGTCAGTGGGACATATGAAAAAGACTTATTTTTCACATACTTGGACACATTACAGATTACAACTTTTCCTTGCCACGGAAAACTCAGTCGTGCATTCCTCACTTTTTCAAAGGCACATATTTTCCCGTTTATCACTGCCCACAACCCATGTCTTAGTATAGCTCAGATAGCAACCTGTACAGCTATAGTACTGCGACAGATGCTGCAAACTGTGTGACTGCGATAATTTGCGTTTGGTGCTGTGACCTTCGTTGCCTCCCTTAGCAGTCATGAGACCTACTTTTCTGAAGCACCTGGAAGAACTCCCTGTGCTGAGCTACATATGTCTGAGGCTTGATAGAAAGATCTACCTGCCAGCCTGACCAGCTAATGATGATTTTAAATATAAGAGTCGGGAAAAGGGGGGGGCTCCTGTGCTCTGTGGTTTTGTGCCACTTTACACAATTGTGTGGTTTCATCCTTTCAAACCAGATGGGACAAGGAAATATTCCCACACTTCCCCGTGATCTTTATTAAAGGAGAATGTTTACCTTTATCGCTGGTCCGATTCCGCCCACATTGTCCCTTGTGACTGTGACGGAGCCCAGCAGCAGCTCGGAGTCCATCCCATGGTGAAGGTCTGTTTTACGAACCTCGCAGAGTGAACACACGCAGCACCATCGTGAATGTGAATTATATTAGGGAGAAACATGCTGCTTTTTGACACGCAATATAATAAATAAATCAATTGGCATTAAGAAAGGAAGCTTTACGTGACTCACAATAAAAATGTCGGGGGCACTGAAAGGCGGATGGAAAGGTCATGATGGAAAGGCACATTTTTTGGCAACAGTAATGGCAGCTAAAGATGATATTAATCTTGGATAGAATGACGTTTGTTATTATTTTCCTCAGTGCTTCGCATTAAAAGCAGACAGTTGTGTGACATTAAGTCTGTCTGACTCTCAATTGTCTTCGAAGGATTAAAGGAGACATTTTCAACACATTGTCTTCCTGCCTGGTTTCATTTATTCTTCCTTCTCATTATCACTTAAATATAAATGCAAAACGTCTCTTTGTTTCAGAGGGAATGTTGAAACTCTGCCAGGTAACTGTCCCTTTATTAGCATCCGTGCAGCCTTTACTTACTTGTGAGGAGCAGCGGTAACAGAACTCGTACAAAAGCTGTTATTGCAGGAACGGTTGTAAGCATCTGTCTTCATGTATAAAAAATCAAAGAGTCAATTCTTTCTCATCGCAGGGCCTTTGATCTTATAGTTGAGTGCACATCCGGGTACAAATAAAGTGCTCCAATGGCGCACTGCTTGCGATGCTGACAAAAGAGTGACAGCCATGCTGCTATACATTTAAAATATATTAATATATGAACATTTCTGCCACTCTGATGGCAGTAACAATGCAGTTGCCATCGCTGTGTTTTTGTGCTTTGTCTGTCCGACGCTTTTAAGGATGATGTATCACTTACCTTTTCTATTATTCATGGACACCGTGTACAGATTGTGTTGGGTGGGCTGCGTGCTCGAGTCGGCCTGAAATTCACTTTCGGAGGGTAACAATGATTTTCCACTCCAGGGACACATCCTGATCTCTGACATGTGGGGGCGTCTTCACATGGCTAATGAAGAAGAAAAAACTGAAGTGATGCCATTTCCTCAGGAAAAAACCATGTGTTTTTGTTTTTTTTTTTTTTTTAAATGCTGTGAAATATTAATTTTTCTGTTAAACATTTCCTTACTTAGTTTTAAGGCTTCAATATTTTAAGTCCTTGTAGGCAAGATGAAGGAGTCGATTAAAAAGCATGTAATGTCTACACTTCTGAGACAGCAGCTCGTGTCCCTGGTCTGGTTGCGTGCTTACCGAGCACCTCCTGGCTGCTCTTGGGTGCCGCACAGCAGCCAGCGAGCATCAGCCGGGAGACATGTGGCATCTCGGTGGGGTTAGGCAGGGTGTGTCCATGTCAGGAAGGTGAAGGGTGGGAACAGGAGGACCGCGGTCATATTGGCCACAACAAACATCAACCACCTGAACAGCTGCCCTAGGAGGCCCTGGTTGTGATATCAGACCCCAAGTCTGGGGATTGAGCCTCTATAGTGGAGCAGCTACACGTGCCCACATGTCGCGAGGCAGCTCTTGAAAAATGAGAACAAACTTTCTCCCATGTTTTTTAACCTTGTGGAAATATTTTTCTTACACAGCAATACCCTTGCAGCCTGACCACACATGTACAGTGGGGTTTGTTTTTGCTTAATGTAGCTAACATCCTACATCCTAACATCCTGGGAGTTCTCTATGCTCCTTTGTGCTTTCTTCCAGATTTGATATTTTTTTTTAAACAAATTTACACATTTGCACCCCCCAGGGTATAAATACCATTTTTTCCCTTACTCGTGAGATTGATTATTTTTTCTGTTTCACAAATAAAATTATATGAAATTTTTCAGGTAGGTGTTGCTTAAACAGAGTCCAAGTGTCAGGAAGACACATGAGGGAAAGGATGAGATGTAAGACAATATTATGTTTTTAAGTAATGTGGTTGCAGGTGATGTTGTTTCGTGAAAAATAAAGCACGCCCCATGTCAGCTCTATGGTTTTATATATCAGCACATAATAACAAATGATCTGGTTCTAAAATTGGCTAAATATAACCTCAGATGACAAACAACACATAGCAGATTCCACATTCCATCCTGTCATTATTTATCTAGCAGAAAATAGGCCTGCATGCAGAAGCTATGTGTGAAAAACTAAATGTACCCCATAATTCGACAGCTTGTAGAACCTCCTTTAGCACTGATAACTTGAAGAATTCATTTTCTGTCTGAGTTGATCGGTCTTTCGCGTTCTTTTGGAGGAATTTTGGCCCATTCTTCTTTGCAATTTTGCTTCACCTCATTGATGCTTAACGGTTCGCTTTTTCACAGCTCTCCTAGGATCCTGACACAGCATCTCAGTGGAGTCGAGGTCTAGACATTGACTTGACTATTCCTACACTTTGATTCTTTTCTTTTAGTGCTTTTCTTTTGTAGATTTGCAAATGTTTTTGGAGTCATTGTCCTGTTTTAGCTAAGCTTTAGCTGTTGGACAGATGGCCTTACATTCACCTATAAAAGACTTAACAAGGAGGTGATGGGCAACTCGATAACTGGGACATAGGTACCCAGACCCCGTGGCTGCGCAACAAGCCCATTTTATCATCCCTGCACCACTGTGCTTAATGGATGGTATGAGGTGCTTGTGGTGACAAACAATGCACTGTGCATTTTGACCAAGCATCTCTACTTTGTATTGTTCCAGCAGTTTTGTGATTTGTTTAGGTACAACTTTGGAAACCTGAGCTGTGCCACCATGTTTTTTTTTTTTGGAGATGAGAGGTTTACCTCTGGTAACCCCAGCATGAACGCCATGCTTGTTCAGTCTTTTTCCTTATTGTAGAGTCAGGAAATATTTCCAGGATTGGGAAGATTGGTAACTGCCTCAAACATGTTACTCTAAAAGAAATAGAAAACTATTAACAGTTACACACAAAGTACACTGCCTGGCCAAAAAAAAAGTCACATACTGTAGTATTTTGTTGGGCTGCCTTTAGCTTCGATTACAGCGTGCATTTGTCGTGGCATCGTTTCCATAAGCTTATGCAGTGTCACAACATTTGTTTCAGTCCAGAGTTGCATTCATTTTTCAGATTGATGGGAGAGTCGGACCGCTGCGTAAAGTTTTCTCCAGCACATCCCACAGATTCTCAATGGGGTTAAGGTCTGGGCTCTGTGGTGGCCAATCCATGTGTGACAGTGATGTCTCATGCTTTCACAATTTGAGCCTCATGGATCCTGGAAGTGTCATCTTGGAGGAGAAATCCATTGGTGGAAAAACCTGCTCATTCAGTATATTCAGGTAGTCAGCTCACCTCATTTTTTGGGACACAACCTTGCTGAACTGCAGTAATCATCCAATGAAAGATTCTTACCCATTTGCTTATTTAAATTCAGGTGGCGACTTTTTTTTGGCTGGGTGGTGTATATACAAAATGATTAAACTATTACACTACAGACAGTCCTTAACATGAGCAGGGTAAGAACTGATGGCTGTAAGTCGCCTAGGCTGAAAGTCACGTCAGACTCACGATAGAGGTTTTTTTGGTCGCCCTGCTGGCCATTGTTGGTACTGCAAGGCAACGTGCTCCAGTTTACTCCCATTTGTTCCTTGTCCTGCCTCCCCCAGCTGAACACCATTATTATCTTCATTATTACCCTCTTTATTACCTCTTGCGTTCCTCCAATGGCTGCCTCTGTTGTTTATTGTTTTAGGTATTTAAGTCCTGTGTTTGTGCCAATTCTTTGTTAGACTATGACTGTTTTTGGGTGCTTGTTTCACCTGGCAATTTGGACTTGTTGCTGTTTGGTTCTCTGGTTTTTGCCCAATGAATTGGATTTTCCTGTATTAAACCTGCTTTACTTTATTGAGTCTGCAATTGGGTCCTGACTTGTGACCTCTGTCTTGGAGAACTGTATTCTTTAGCAAAACTTCTATTTAAAAAAATGCAGTATTTTTTTTTTTTATTTTTTAAATTGTGGAATTCTGTGCCATATGACAGTGAGATGTAATGACGGCAATGTGATCCCTTGCGACTGATCTGCCGGTAACCCATCTCATTGACTGCTTGTTAGCAGGCAATGATGTGGTTAATGTAGGCAGACAATATAAACTGTGTGTAACTATGTCAGTGCTGTATATGTTTTTGTCCAGCTATCGTAACACTAAGACATCGTATGATAGTTTATTGTAAATAGTATGAGTCCAACATAAGTTGAACTACTTATATAAGGTAACGTAATACAAATGTAAGTGTTGTTCTGGCAGTGCTGGTCCAAATAGAAGGCCGCACATCTTTTCATGTTTCTGCGTTTGTTTGAATCTGTATCCTACGACCGGCTGCCGATGTTGCTTCCAGCTGTCTTCTCATTTGCGGACACTTGGTGGATCAGCGTAAAGTTTCTGGCAGATGTCTGCTTGCCGCCAGAGTAGCTCTGGGACATGTAAAACCTTGGCCGTGCTCAAGAAAACAACGAAGAGGCCAGAAGGGCATCAGCATGAGGCAAGAGCGGTGTGCCTCACCCGGTACTGTACTACATCATTTCATTCATTCTTCTAAAGTGAGACATTTTCCAACTGGGTTCTGTTGTCGCTGATTTATGACAAGACCCCACTGGCAACCTTTTGCCCTGAAACTCCCTACTGTGGTGAACAACGCTTTAACATTTTCAGAATCCCCCAACAGATTCTGTTAGCAAAAACACAATGGTGGCTGTTTTGAAGCCAAACTCTTATAAATACACAGAACTACAATATGTGCAATGTGAGTTTTTGGAAGCTGTATTAGTGCCATTACAATGTGAAATGGCATGAATTTGTCAGTTTGGGTGGTGCCCCTTTATTATTGACTAAGTACACATACCAGTCAGCTACTTGGTTGTACAACTAAATTACTAGTTGTGTGCTGCTGTGCAAAGTTTGTCAGCACTAAAGGGTCAGTCTTGTCACTCAGAGTAAAAATCCACATGTGTAAATAAATTTGTTGTGAGGATGAAAAATAGCAAGTGTTGAAAAACATAATGCTAGAGATTTAAAAACTATTACTGGTATCAAATTGGATAGTGGCGCTTTAAGTTTTCACCCTCTTTGTTCGGCGCTGGAAAAAGTTATGGTCAAAAGGCAAAGGGTAAAGTACTGTGGTAACAAATGCAGCTCAAGGGTGTCCCTAAGTGTAGGGAAGGGAAGTGGATGTAAACCGGTGCCTTTGTATTAGAATAGCGGGGAATGTATTCAGCTGTGCATCAGCCTGTGTGAGACGCTAGTGGGGTTGGTATGGTCCTGAGTGGTAAAGCAAGGTGAATAAACTGAGCTCTGGTGTTATTTAACCTCTGAGTGAAGAATGAAAGAGGAAGCGTCTCATGTTTGCTTCCTGACTGTAACTTTCTGATGCTGTCGTGTTGTGGAGACCGCTTTGGCATGTTCATGCGGTTCACCAAAACCCCCAGCCATGCTTGTTGCAATACATTTGTACAGCGAGGAGTAATTAAAAATCGGGACTTATACTTGTATTCTGTTGTTTTCAGAGAAAAACTTGCCAGTGCATGCATGTTTGTAAAACACTTTTGAGGAGGTGCCACATTCAAGCAATTTGGCAGCAGCGTGAGTCACGAACTATAGGAAAAAATGTATTTAAAAATTGTTTATAAATGTAAAAATGGATATTTTTCTCTGCTCTCCTTTTGAAACACAGCTGTGTGTTCTAGTGATGGGTGGAGCTGTCCTTCTCCCGTAGTGCTTTCTACCTGTGGGAATAGTTACCAAACTGATTTGAGGAGTTACAGGGGAGATATTTGTGCTGCTGGGGTTCAGTGTGTTCCACCGTTTTAGGGATGGGTTCTCAGTGGGTGCTGGTGGTTCATGTATATATAGGCGGATGGATAGAATCCATGCTGATGCATGCTCTCTTCCTACGTACAAGTGGCGCCTTCTCTGCATGGCCAAGTGTGGGTTTGGTATCTTATGGCGGTATTGCTCGATTAAAGACGACTGCGTTCCCGGTTCCCGTCCTTCCCCTCGTGTGCCTTCCTGACACTTGGACTCTATTTAAGTAGCACTAACTTGAGCACATTTTACTTTAGAAAAAAGTGTGAGCTTCAGGTTTAGATCTGGCACATGGTGCACACAGACTCAGCTGAAACCTATCAAAGCTATAATACTTCTATACTATTTTAGGTGTTTCATTGCCAACTGCTACACCAGCTAGGTGTGAAGAATTTATATTTCTAGCATTTTAAAGAACCTTCTTTACTTTTAAAAACGGCTTACGACGAAGGCATGCCAACACTGGCAGAAGATGGACTGTCATCTCATACTCATCTCTGATCACTGGCATCCCAGCACCTGACTGCATGGTTTGTTCTGCATGATGTTAAACATTATCTCATGTGACCTGCACAAAGCTAACAGTTTTCCAATCAATTACGGCAAATGCGTTGCCTGCCTGTGCCATCGATGCCACAGGATCATCTATTAATCCCATTTTATCACAGTAGTTTTAATTGCAAGTGCTCTCTACCTTATAATATTGGGCATTTGAAAGCCTTTTTTCATGAGCAGAGGTAGTGCAGCGTGACTAATTCAGGCTATTTTGCTGCTATCTCATCACAAAGCGGCTCATCTTTCAAGCAGCCCAGCACACAATAAAGAGCGTAATTATTTTCTTATGGAGGCACAACATGGCAGAGTCTTAACTACACGCTGATGGAGTCTGGTGCGATGGACGCGTCGGACACGGCGCCCGCAGCACCGACCGACCGCATAAATGTTGCTTCGGGAAGTGTCCGACGTTTGTCAGCGACAACAAAGCGATCCATAGGGCTATACAAAGTGACTTTCATTTTACACTGCAAGTTGTGCTTTGCCAAGTTGTTTTTTCAGAATTAAATATATATTCAGTTCTTTACAGTCACACAGTATGAATTTAAGTATATTTTTTCCATTATACTGTACACATGCTGTGCATGCTGGCTATGAAGACCAGGCTGTAGGTGTTCAAGCTTTGGATCTGTTTTTTTTAAATGGTATTTATTTATTTTATTAAAGGGATAAAAAGAAAAAGTTGTAAAACAAACCAAATTTCCCCTTTCTTTGGTTGTTTTCATTTCATTTTTAAGTTGCACATCATAGTTTATTAAAACAAGAAATGGAATGAAATTTTGCCTGATCACAAAGCAGGATTAACATAACTGTTGGCTGGAGTAAATTTTTATATATATACTTTTTACACAAAGAAACATTATATAGAATTTACATTAACAAATTTAAAGAGTTTGATCGTTTATGAGTATCAAGCAACACGGAGTCGCTCAGGAGCTTCTCATTAAATCAATATGCAGCTACTGTTGCAATGTGTGCTCATTGGACTCAGTAGCTGTACCTCCAGACACCCATATCTACATCTGTATGTCTGCCTGCTGGTGAAATGCACTGCTGTTTACAGTCTGCTGTATGTCACTTTGGAGAAAAACATCTGCTACAATAACAAATCCATGGGGTAGGAGATAGAAGTGTGACTTTTCGCATGAGAAGAGCGGCATTTTCTTTTTCTCTCTGTCTCAGTATGATGCACATATCGTGTTTGGCACCTAAATGCTCACGTATAGCACCTACTACTGCTGGCCATAGCGGTGTGCAGACAGTAATAACAAATTATATATCATCAAATGTTATTACCTTTAAACTTCCAGTTAAAAGTTTCATTTAGTGTACATCAATTGTGTGTAGTATGGTGTTTGTGAGTGTGTTCCAGTTTGGGTCTTTACTCCAAGCAGCTGCTGGAACCCAATCACAACCCTGTCACCTCTCCCTTATGGCCCTACTATTTTCCCTGCTTCTCAAACACATGGATGCCACTGAGTGCAACGTGCACTGGTAATGGTGACAGACAGGAACAACTACTTACCGTATTGTCCCAAATATAAGGCGGTATTGTTTCTGACAATTCCTTTTTAAAAAAAAGTTGACTTTGTCTTACATTTGAGGACTGACCTAAAAAGGTCATATACTGCATAACACCAGTAGGTGGCGTCACTTAACCCCTTACGTGTATTATCCGCAGAAATTATTAAAAAGAGCTAGAAATATGGGAAAACCTCGAGATGGTCTGTGGAAAAAAAGTAGTTCAGAGTTGGGCTAAATTGGGACTGAGGAGGATTTATGTTGCCTATTTTGCCAGTTAATGGTGATCAGTGAGACAGAAGTATCAAGCAGCGCTCAAGAAATATAAAGCTACACAATGTTGTGTTTGAAGATGGCAAACCCCAAAAGGATTGTCTTAAAAATGCAAGTACAATAATTATGAATAAATATGATTTTTCATTTTAAAGATAAAATACAATATTCCAAGCACTTTTATGGAAAAATGAGTGTTGAAAAAGAGAGTGTTGGGCCAATGCGGTATATATTATCCAACGTTATTCTCTTTGTGCTTGTTAAATTTAGAACATGTCTCTAAATTGTGTAGCACTCTGTGTGTATGTGTGTGAAAGTACTAGCATCATGCTAGTAGCAGCTTAGCATCATGTTTGTGCCAGTTGGTCAGTGTAATGTACACTATGTGTGTGACATAACTGCATTCTGTTTATAATGTATGTGAGATAAAAACGAGGTAGAAATTTTCAAGATACTTTAAGATACTAAGTGGCCTTATTGGAGTGTAATGAACTGGACTACACATAAACCTTACTTAAGGTGAGAAGTACCTGTGTGCCAGATTTCAGGGCTGATGCTGAAAAACATTGCTGTGCATAAAAAAGAGAAAGACTGAGATTTATAGATACAGAGATCCTCCTCAAAAAGACTGCACTAACAAAACGTTTGCTACTTGAAGGTTTTTAAGTTGGAGACACCCTGCATCTGACTTGACAAATATTATTTTATGCAAGCTGTTGCCTGGAGGGTTGAACAGCCAGTTGGCCCAAGTCAGTCCATTTTATTTGCTGACTGACTTTAGTTCTCAGAGGTTTATTTGTTTTCCACTTCTCCTTTGCTGGCTAAGTGCCTCATCATCATGAAGTATATTGTTGGTGACTGCATTTCTTACATTCATTACATGTACTTATTCATTTATTTGACTGCTTTTGCCCTTACCATCTTAGTTGTGCTTACTTCAATATAAATGTCTGTTGCGGACGTGTTACATGTGATGTTCCAGCTGTTTCACGTGTAACCTTGTGCATGTTCTTTAGCACAGAATGTCATTTAACAAAAAATTGATCGCCATTGTATTGTATGTTGGTGTCCTTTAAATGAGCAAGAATGTTCTAGCACATTGCAATCCATCTGAGCTCCTTTTCATTCTTATTGCTGGAGGCAACACCGCAATACTGCAACCAAATAATTTTTTTCTCATCTTCATGAATAGTTTTCAAAAATCCAGCCACGAGGGGATGCACAAACAAGTGCATTTCTTCGTGCCCGTCCCAAGCCCGGATAAATGGAGAGGGTTGCGTCAGGAAGGGCATCCGGAGTAAAAATTTGCCAAACCAAATATGCGGACAAAAATACAAATTTCCATACCGGATTGGTCGAGCCCTGGGTTGACATGAATAGTTTTCAAAGCAAATGTCCAAACATGGTGTCAAATGCAGGTAAGCAGCTCCCTCTTCCCAGCTGGGTGATGAGAGGTGTTTTTGGTATCATAGTGGTGAAGAAAAGAAAGTTGTCCTACACACGTTTAATGAAAGTAAGGCCATATAATTTATTCATCTGACCAGGCCATGGAGTGCTTTTCCCAAGGCATTTTAGAGAGGACATGACCTCAGGAGCAGAACTTGTTTTTATTCTCTGTGGCCCACCCACACAGCAAGGATGGCACCGTGTCTGCACTGCGTGATCAGACTTTGGTTCGAATCTGGCTTGGTCAGGGAGCAACTTGTATGTTTGCGCTGATTCCCACCCACAGTCCAAAGAGAGATGTTTCAGGTGGATTGGTGACTCTAAGCTGCACTCACCGGTTGTGTTACTTGCTCTGCGTAGATGTTTACTGTGGTGTATCTAGCACTGTAAGCCAGTGGGTTCTGGCTTTCCCTCTACTCCTATTCATTGTGGCGATAGCATATCTGGGGATTGCTGAGGTGCTCCATGTGAGCATTGAGGAGGAAGGGATTTTTTGTAGAATTCTTGAGGTCAATTTTATTGTGGTTTATGTTTTATAAGTATTGCCCTTCATATGTCATTATAGATTGTATGGATTCTGAGATTTTGATGTGAATGGATTCAGTGTTGAGATGACTGGCGTACCTTTTAAGAGATTTTGGTGACTTTTTGTAAAATGATAAAATAAGCAACTTTTAATGCTTGTTTTATTGTTTTAAAAGTGCCCGAGTTTACTTTTTTAAGATGGGTGTGGTTTGATGATGGTTAGGGTTTGTAGTTGGATGGAGGTGTGTTGATTTTGATGGAGGAATGTTTTTGGAGGTGTATTGTACTAAAAAAGTATTAAATAGAGTTCCACTGCCATATGAATCTGCTATACGCTTTATGCATTTGGATGTGGAAAAGCTGTTTTCAAAGCTTTGTGTAAGTTTTAAAAGCATTCGTAAGTTGAGAAACAATTTTGAAATCATTGTCTATTTGTGAGTTCTGTATCTCGATTTTTTTATTGCGAAGGTTAGCAGCATTATAAAGGAATTTTGAAAGTTGGCCGCACTCGTCTGCGAGAAAGAATAAACACGCAAGCTGTAGATATATCAAAAGTTCAATAGCGACACCTGATGGACGGCGCTTGGTATCGCTGCACACGGAATGACGCCAATGAATGAATGAATGAATGAATGAATGAATGAATGAATCAATGGTCACAGAAAAAATGGGATGATTTTTCGAAGAGAAACATCACTATCTTTTTGGCCTTCGGAACTCAAAATTTAAATTTGTTATGGAATCATTTTCACACCCTTCAAATCGCAGACAGTCAATAATAATAATAATAATAATAATAATAATAATAATAATAATAATGCGACACCTGCAGCTGAAAACCACATATTTCGTTTTTGAAAAATGTTAAAAATTTTACAGTTATCCGCAGTGCAATAGATTAACGGATGGCACATAAAAACGCCAAAGGACGTTACCGAAGACTTGTTCGGCCTTACTGGACATCGTACAGCGCCCGGATGCCTGCTTACCTTGTTTACTCTTGTCGTAGAATTTTCTCCTAGTAAAACTTGTGCAAACTGACCAGTGACCAAAGTAACCACCTGAGCCAGAAATGGGTCGGTCTGCTCTAAAGTGAGCGGTTTACATTCGCAACAATGCGAAACGTTTCGGTATTTTTTCCTCCACGGCTCTCGGTGGACCTGGCCTGTCACCATGTGTCCCGCGGGACACTTAAATTCTCTCCACCCGGCACCCCCGCCTGTTTAAGATTTTTTTTAGTCAAAACACTACGATAAATATTTCAAAGCCATCACGCATCGCTAATTCTGAAGTTGAAACCAACAAATACAAACTGTGTTGAACAATAAGAAAACGGATTGGCAAAAAACGGATAAAAGAAACTTCATCCGGAGGGGCGGTTCCCTTCCCTGGCGCACCTCTGCTGCTCTGCCTTGAGTGGGGATTAAAATCCACAAGACGTCTCCCTCTGTTAAACAAACATTTCTATAAAAAAAAGCAAAATAAATAGATGCATTTTGCTATATAACACAATACCTAGCATAAACAAACAAGTGAATGGAGATGCGTGTTATTACAATTATTCTAATTTATTTATTCGGTGCTTGATTTTATTCAAATGATTCAGTTTGTGTTCTTGTTAGTTTTATGCCACTAAAAATATTCAAAATATACTTCATCCCCCACATGCAACAGACTACTACTAGGCTTCAAGGTTTCACGTTTATTTGTCATGTGTGCAATAACAGCAGCACAGCAGTGTTATGACGATGAAACGTGTTGCTTCCAGACATCCTCAGCACATAAAAATATGTAAATAAAATGAGTAGAAAATATTTTAATAATTTGATTTTGAGCGACTAAACAATAATATTGATTTGAAAATACCGAACCTTCTGCGCTCACTGCTCCTTCTAACACGAAAGAAGCTCCTCCTCGCGTAGTAATTTCGGGAGGAACGTTTGTCGGGGCGCGGTGGTGTTACACGGTTATCGGTCCCCCGTGGATAAACAGGAAGCACGTGTTTTTCGCAGGCGGCACTGTGACACTGCGTCTCATTTTTTGGGGGCTACACTGCGAAATGCACCGAACTCAGCAGCTGGACTTGTTTCCCGACTACGCTGTGACTCAGTGTCTCTTCAAAGATGTTAAAAACGCCGCAGAACTGAGGAAAAGCGCTATAGGGGGAGAACTAAAGGGCGCCCTAATAAAGCCCTCGATGGTGAGAGATGTTTTTCTGCTCTTCTGCTCCTTTATTCCCTGGGAGGATTGTGTGGTTTAGCAACTGTAAAGAGAGCGGCGGGTTGGGTTCCACAGTGACTTGTTTGTCCTGCCTTCTCCTTTTCTCTTATTTTCGCGCTCTGACTGCTTGTTCCTGTTATTCGCTTCTTCCGTCGCTCTCTTGCGTTTCCTCTACACTAGTTTTATGTTTAGGATCAGTAACGTTGAAACAATTTTTTTGTTTTTTGTTCATTCGACCAACATGGGGACCCACTGGATTTGACCACAGCAATGATGGACACTCACCACAGAATATTCTGGAAACACTGGGTTTATGGGACCACTAAGAGTTGACTTTGACTTGGTTTTACTTGAAAAGAGCTATACGTTATGAGAAATTATATGCAGTGCTTGCCGTTTATACTTGAGAACAGTGTTGTTGTCCCCGCTGCTTGTTCCACAATGTTCTCTGTTTTTGTGTTAACAGATAGTGGACTCCTTCCAGATCTTAGTTGCTGCAAACAAAGCTCTCCACCTACAAAAAGTTGGGAAGATGAAAACGAGGAGTCTTTATTCTGAAATAATTTTTAATCTTTCACCATCAAATAATGTGAGTTTGTTACATGCAGAATGTCTTTGTTTCAGCTGATGAACAGGATGTTGGTTGCTAGAATTCCCCGATGCTTGTTCATAACCACATCTTTATTTTTTCTCTTTTTCTGAAGATATCTGAATCCTTCAAGAAGTTTGGAATTTCTGATAGTGACAACGCTGTCCTTGTTGTTCTCATTCGCTCTAATGAAGAGGAACACAACATTGAAGATATTCAAAACAAAGTAGCTGGCCAGCAGGTTCCAGCTGAGCTCATCTCCTCCTTCAGCGACATCCCCCAGATTAAAAAGGTTTGTATAAAAAAAAAAAAAACTGCCTCATCGTTTCGCTGTCATAGAAGTAAGTGTTGTCTTTAAAATGATCAATGATGTTTTTCTTTGTGTGCTGGTGTGCATTTTCTTCCTTTGTTTGTTCTGGTTTCTTCCCACACTCCAAAGACACATCTTGCAGGTGCAACCCCATTTTCAAAGAAGTTGGGACAGGATTTAAAATGCCCATAAAAACAAAAAGCGGTTGTTTGTAAATGCTCTTTTAACCATATTTAACTGAAAACAGTGCAAAGACAAGATATTTTATATTTTATCCCATTAACTCAACATAAATTTTTAAATGTAAGCCAATTCTGAATTTAATGCCTGCAACACATTCCACAAAAGTTGGGGCAGGTGCCTGTTTACCTATGGTGTGAGTCAAAAAACCCTGTTTAAAACTTTTCACAGATTAACAGGTGAATAGGAACAGGTGAAGCTATCATGATTGGGTATGAATGAAGTGGATTGTTCGAGGGTCTCCACTTTGTGCTAAACTGCATTAGCAAACAGCTGAACAGTTTAGAAACGTTTCTCAATGTACAATAGGAATTTAGAGATTTTACCATCTACGGCCAATAACATTATTGAAATATGCAGAGATTCCAGGGAAATCGGTGTGTGTAAAGAGCAAGGCTGCAAACCAGTACTGAATGGCCATGACCTTGGAGCCCTTCGACAGCTCTGCATAAAAAAACTGAAAGCACTTTGGAAAACTGTTGTCAGTAAATGCAGTTCATTGCAACATCTGCAAATGCGAGTTAAAACTAAGCCATACATCAGCATTATCCTGAAATGCTGCTGACTTCTTTGGGCCAAAGCTCATCTGACATAGACAGACGCAAAGTGGAAATGTGTGTTGTTGTCTGAGTCCACCTTTCAACTTGTTTTCGGAGAAAATGGACATTGTGTTAACGATCATCCCGATTGTTACCAACACCAAGTTCGAAAGCCAGCTTCTATCATGGTGTGGGGGTGGCCATGACAGGGGAAACCTTCACATCTGTGAAGCCACCATTAATGTTGAAGGGTAAATGTGCATTTTTGAGCAACATGTGCTGCCATCTAGACAACATCTTTTTCAGGGATGGCCCTGCTTGTTTCAGCGTGGCAGCACCAAGCCACATTCAGTACGGATTACAACAGCGTGGCTGCGCGCAGTCGGAAAGGCCGGGTGATGGACTGGGCTGTCTGCGGTCCACACCTGTCTCCCCCTGAGAACCTGTAGCGCATTATGAAGATACAGCAACCGAGACCCAGGACTGCTGAGCTGAATTTCTATAATCTGTTGCAGGCATCGCATTTAGAATGAGTGTACGTTTGCCAAAATAAATGAAGTTGAATAGTTTAACGTTTGCTTACTTTGCTTTGCACTGTTTCCAATTAAATACAGGTGAAAGAGCATTTAAAAATCAGTTTCCTTTTGCATTTTTACATACTGTTCCGAATTCTGGAAATGGCATTGTATGTTGATTACTCCAAATTTCTCTTTGTGTGATGGGCTAACATCCCCTCTGTACCCTACTTCGTGTCCTTCCTTCCAGTTGGACCACTTTTCTGGTCCACTGTGACCCTGAATTTTACAGGTGTTTATCAGTGTGAGAGAGGGGCATGCCTGGAGTTTTAATTCACTGAAATTTTTGTCAAAGTCATTAAAGCCATGCCAGATTCTTCTCACCTTTTGTGCTTGTTAGCGGTACTTTTCCACATGTGTGAATATGTGGGATTTCTCTTGCAGCTGTACAAGATCACACCAGCGGAGGACCGTGCTGACCGTCTGCTGGATGCCGTCGTGTGCAGGATGGCAGTGAAGGACGTCCTCTAGTGAGATGTTCACCAGCTGAAATGGACCTGGCAAATGCGCACGCTGACCAAGGTGTTTTACACAGATGCAAACAGCTGCTGAAAATAAACAAAAATTTCATTTTTATAACTAAACTGCAGCTGGAAACCTTGTTTCAGATGTTAAAATTCAGCTTTGGACAGTGATGAAGTCTTTAACCCAAAATTGTCATCTTTTTCTTTCTGTACTCTTGGCATGATGATAATGATCCCTAATGTGCATCTTGTGCAAATCAAAACGGCATTTTAAAGTTTTTGTCCCAGGATCATCTGTGTGTTTTCCAGAAATATCAAAATAATAATGTGGATAGCACATTATTATACAAGCTATTTTTGTTGTAAAAGTAGGATATTTGTGACATGTTCAAAACAAGATAAGGGTGTAATTGATAAAAGGGATTTGCTTTCGTCTCTAGCAGCAGGGCCACATTAGGTTGAAACTACATATGCGACTTGTATACGAGTTCAAATTGTATATGTAAACAGAATTTTAATTTAATCAGTTGTCTGCTTTTCTTATTAAATGCTATATTTAAATGTACATAATTTTATTAATCTTTTTCTTGGAGGAAAAGCTGTTTGTCAGCTTACAAGCAGACATGATACCAAGCTGAAGTGTTGAAGTCAGAGGATTGAGGTGTGGATATAATGGATTGAGTTTCAAATTTTGTTTTTAAGTCCAGTGCTGGTGGAAAAGTCCCACAGATCAGGTGAAGGTTGAGGGGTTTGATTTTCTGCTCTTTGCTGGTTTAGTGGAAGTTTTTCAGAAGTGTTAAAGAATTTATCACCTGTAGGTGACGCTGCCGTCACAATCTGCTCCATACTGTGGGTAATACAATCCCAAGCGTGGATGGAGCTGCCAGGCAAGAGGAAGAGAGGAAGGCCTAAGAGGAGATTTATGGATGTGGTGAAGGAGGACATGCAGGTAGTGGGTGTGATGGAGAAAGATGCAGGGGACAGGAAGAAGTGGAAACAATTGACCCCTAACGGGAGCAGCCGAAAGAAGCAGAACCTTGCTCGGACGAAGATGTCGGCTAAATACCGCAAAGCGATGACTTTGGACAAAGAATAAATGTAAACCTGAAGGTTGTGGCTTCGAGTCCCGCTACCAGCTGTATTAGCGTTGAATCAACACAGGCTTAGACGGTAGAACCCGGGACGCGGATGGGCTGATAAACGCTGTAAAGTAACCGTGAGATACGTTGATAATTCCGTTGAATATTTGCCACTTTTCAACTTTAACAAATCCGAAACGCCCGCAAGACGGCGCAAAGAGACCCGCGTTTGTGTGGGCTTCGTCGTGGCTTTTTGTACTGTATGCAAATTGCTATGGAATTCAAACATTGGCGGCATTCCATGGCTGGGCAGTTGGAACTGAACTAAAACTCATTTTCGTTGTAACTCATAATTTAAGAACGTGAACCACAATGCTTATAGACGTCGAAGGAAAGCATCAGTTAGCTCGAAAAGACAAAAGGCAAAATAACCGGTAAACGGATAAATAACTTAGCTTCTGTTTGCATAATTTTGTTCATCGTAAATATGGACAAAATGTTGCTTAAGCAGTAAAAACACAGGACGCTGACCGCACGCAAGTTTACGAAGCACAAGAATACACATTTTAAGTTAAATATTTTGTGCCGCAACTTTTGAATGAGTCAGTTTGGTATATGTCGTTCGGGACAGCACTAAAAGTTTTATTTCATTATTTTGTTTAATGCGTTTGTTAAGAAAACTCATTTATTAAACACGCTGGAAAGATATAAAAAAACGCGATACGATTTCGCCAAGGTGAGGTGTAATGGGCAGTTTATTTACTGACTAGACATTAAATGTTAAATTACATTCAAACGAATGCTGCATTTTATTATCATTATTACAAATATCACATTTAACTACCAAAAACCAGTCTTAAACACTTTCGTAGTACTGTTAAACTTTCTAATAGTTTCTGGTGTCTAGTATTTCAGTTAATTCTCTATTTCTTGAAAGAAACACAAATCATTAAAATGCATTACATTTTCATGAAGGGTGCGGATGGATATTAATACTTTTTTGTATGAATTTCTCCAAGCGTTACTCCTCACACAGGCGAGCGCGGGAGCGCAGTTTCAAAAGCGTACGCTGACGTAAATATTTCGCTGTAAAACGCACTTTAGTTTTTAGCACAAATTAAATCGCTATTCTTTCTTTTATTACTTTTATCTTTATTACTATCATCATCGTTGTTAATAGTGCACTGTATGCTGCTTTACTGGCCAGAAGAAAAGCGGGCGCTCCCACAGGTTTCCCCGACACGCGCTACTTGAGCAACCACATCCAAGAGTTTCGGCGACGAGAGGACCGGGCTCTGCAGTCACACGGAGTTTAGTGCAGCTAAAGTACGGAGAAAAGGCGTCTAAACAGCGGCTTTCACGGGGAAGAGCGCCCGGTTTCTGTGGCTGCCCGAGGAGGAGGAGGAGAAGGAGGAGGAGGAGGAGGACCGCGGCGGGGCCATTTTGAATCGCCGCCTCGAACTCCTTCGTCACAGTGCCGATGGCCCCGCGCGCTGGCGACACTCCCGCCAAGAGGCTCTCGAGCGCATGAGGACTCGCCGCGCGCCCCCGTTCACGGCTCGCTCTTCGCTCCCCGTACGGGACCGCGCGCGCCATGCGTCCCGCGCGCTGTCTCCTTCCGTCGCCGCTGCCACTGTTGCTGCTGCTGCTGCTGCTGCTGCTGTTCGCGTCGCCCGCCGCCCGCGGCTTCCAGCTCCATGTCCCGCAGGGCGCTCCTCCCGGGACCCCCGTGGCCGAGCTGTCGGCGGGGTTGCGCGGCTGGCTGTGCTCCGTGGACGGCGCTCTGACCCCCGCGTACGTGCGCCGCTTCTTGGAGGTGGACCGGCGCTCGGGAGCGCTCACCGTGTCCGGGAAGGTGGACTGCGCGCTCCTGAAGCGCAACCCCGCGCACTTGTGGGTGACGCTGCGCTCCTCCTCGCCCGAGCGCCGCATTGGCGCCCGTTTGCGCGTCTTCGTGCACGGACGGCATTGCTCCTTGGACCCCGGGAGGAGGAGAGCAACAGGTAAGTCCCGCGTCCACGTTAAGTACGCGCTGGAGCCGGAAGACGCACCTTGTCTGTCCTCGGCCGTGGCCCTGCGGGACCTAAGCAGCTGCCTACCTGGCTTCCTGGGTGGCATACGCGTCTCCAGCTTGTCCTGCGCCGAGGATGGTTTTGGACAGGTTCTGGACGAGCGCAGGTGCCTGTGGGGCACGGAGCATTGGGTGTGTGCCCTGTGGACCGCTGGGGGCAAACGCATGAACGTACAGGTCCACCTGCAGGTCACCCGCGCCCGCCTCTCCCAGGACCCCTGGGGCAGGCGGCAGAAACGGAACGTGAACTCCCCTCCGCAGTTCCAGCTGCCCAATTATCAGGTGTCCGTGCCTGAGAACGAGCCACCGGGCACGAGGGTCATCACCCTGAAGGCCGGCGACCCAGATGATGGTGATGCTGGCAAGATCGAATACGTGATGGAGGCGTTGTTCGACCATAGGTCCAACGAATTATTCCAGATTGACCCACAGACGGGTAGCATAACGACAGTGCGGCTCCTGGACAGAGAGTTGAAGGACACGCACGTGTTCAAGGTGACGGCCACGGATGGTGGCACCCCGCGGCGGTCGGCAATAACTTACCTGACAGTCACTGTGAGTGACACCAATGATCACACGCCTGTGTTTGAGCAGACGGAGTACAAGGTACGTATCAGAGAAAATGTGGAGGTGGGTTTTGAGGTGATGACCATCAGGGCCACAGATGGTGATGCCCCATCCAACGCTAACATGGTCTACAAAATTGTGAACGGTGATGGTGTGAACTCCATTTTTGAGATTGACCCTCGAAATGGATTGGTTAAGGTCAGGGTCCGACCGGACCGTGAAAATGTGGCTCAGTACCAGCTATTAGTGGAGGCAAACGACCAGGGCAGGGATCCAGGGCCCCGCAGTGCCACGGCCACGGTGCACATCACGGTGGAGGACGAGAACGACAATTACCCGCAGTTCAGTGAGAAAAGGTACGTGGTCCAGGTCCCAGAGAACGTGCCTGTCAACACAAAGGTGGCTCAGGTGGAGGCGACCGACAGGGATGAAGGGATCAACGCCAAAGTACACTACAGCATCATCAGCGGCAATGTGAAGGGCCAGTTCTACATCCACTCGCCCACAGGCGTCATCGACCTCATCAACCCGCTGGACTACGAGATGATACGGGAGTATAACTTGCGCATAAAGGCTCAGGATGGTGGCAGGCCGCCGCTCATGAACAGTACTGGGCTGGTGGTGGTGCAGGTGGTGGATGTGAATGATAACGCCCCCATGTTCGTCAGCACGCCTTTCCAGGCCACCGTGCTGGAGAACGTGGCTGTCGGACACTCTGTCATCCACATTCAAGCTATCGACGCGGACTCTGGGGACAACGCGCGTCTGGAATACAGGCTGCTGGACACAACCCCCGGCTTCCCTTTTGCTATAAACAACAGCACCGGTTGGATTACAATTGGTGCAGAGTTGGACCGGGAGACGACCGAGTTCTACACCTTTGGGATAGAGGCGCGCGATCACGGCTTTCCCACGATGTCATCTTCGGCCAGCGTGAGCATTACGGTCCTGGATGTGAATGACAATGTCCCCACGTTCACGCAGAAGATGTACTCCCTGAAGATCAACGAGGATGCATTGGTGGGGACCAGCGTGCTGACAGTTACTGCAGTGGACCGCGATGTCAACAGCGTGGTGACCTATCAGATTGCCAGCGGCAACACACGAAACCGCTTTGCCATCACCAGCCAGAGTGGTGGTGGCCTAATCACTCTGGCTCTCCCGCTGGACTACAAGCAGGAGCGTCAGTATGTCCTGACAGTGACCGCTTCGGACGGCACGCGCTCTGACACTGCTCAGGTGTTTGTCAACGTCACTGATGCCAACACCCACCGGCCCGTCTTCCAGAGTGCCAGCTACCAGGCACTGATCAGTGAAGACCGGCCTGTGGGCTCCACCGTCGTTGTCATTTGTGCTACAGACGAGGACACGGGAGAGAATGCCCGCATCACTTACGTCATGGAGGACAACGTACCCCAGTTCAAGATCGACCCAGATTCGGGAGCCATCACTACTCAGATGGAGATCGATTACGAGGACCAGGCGTCCTACACGCTGGCCATCATTGCCCGTGACAATGGCATCCCTCAGAAGTCTGACACTACATACGTGGAGATCATAGTCATGGACGCCAATGACAACGTCCCGCGCTTCCTGCGAGACATGTACCAGGGTTCTGTATTTGAGGACGCCCCTGTGTACACCAGTGTCCTGCAGATCTCGGCCTCGGACAGAGATTCGGGCTCCAACGGAAGGCTGAGCTACACCTTCCAGGGGGGCGATGACGGTGAGGGCGACTTTTCCATAGAGCCCTACTCGGGGATTGTCAGGACGGCCAGGAAGCTGGACCGGGAGAACGTGCCTGTGTACAACCTGAAGGCCTACGCGGTAGACAGGGGGATACCGCCACTGAGTGCGGCTGTGGACATTCAGGTGTCTGTGCTGGACATTAATGACAACGCGCCTGTGTTTGAAAAAGATGTGCTGGACGTCTTTGTGGAGGAGAACAGTGCCGTGGGCTCCACCGTGGCCCGCATCACAGCAAAGGACCCGGATGAGGGCACCAACGCTCAGATCATGTACCAGATTGTGGAGGGGAACGTTCCAGAGGTCTTCCAGTTGGACATATTCACCGGGGACCTGATTGCCCTTTCTGAACTGGACTACGAAACCAAAACGGAGTACGTGATCGTGGTGCAGGCAACATCGGCTCCCCTAGTCAGCAGGGCCACCGTTCACGTTCGCCTCGTGGATGTCAACGACAATGACCCCATTCTGCAGGACTTTGAAATTATTTTTAACAACTATGTGACCAACAAGTCCAATAGCTTTCCATCTGAAGTGATTGGGAAGGTGCCAGCGCACGACCCCGATGTGTCGGACCAGCTCCACTACAGCTTCACGGAGGGAAACGACCTGACTCTGCTGGTGCTGAACCCAGACACCGGAGAGCTGAGGCTTAGCAGGGACCTGGACAACAACCGGCCTCTGGAAGCGACAATGAAGGTGTCTGTTACAGGTAATGCCCCTCCCTGCTTGAGTTGCAGAGCAAAATTCTATCTGTGAAAAATTTATGCGTATTACTTATATCAATTTAGGCAATGTTTTTTCCACCAAAGCAACAAAAAAGTTAAGTAGCAATATAATTTGCAACTATTTTTACCAGGGATTTGAACTACAGTCCTTCAATTGAGGGGCAGGGACTCTGATCAATACCCCATCTGCTACTGTTCTAGCTGTCTTTTAGCTTAGCTGGGCAGTGTTGTTCACAACCCTCTGATAATCATATTTTGAAATGTGCTGCTACTCTCGGTGTCCAGCGAGTGTCTTCTTGCCTGGGTTTTAACGCTTTGAATAGTAAACTATTAGTGTGAAGCTCCTGTCTTGCTAAATTGTTAGGAATATTGTGGCCAGGTGTCAGGTGGAAATGCCTGTAAGGGGCCAACTGGATCTGGTCATCCTGAGGAACTTTCAAACGCAACTGTCTGCAGGGTTCTCCAATTTGCACAATGTAAAATTGCCAGAAAATGTTGGTGGTCTGCGTTTCTCGTGTTTTGGGTTTTGTTACATCCCACACATCACTCATTCTTGCAGCCCCCGGCAGTGGCGCACAGGCGCACCCGTGCCGAGGCTTGAGGTCGCCTACAGACCGAGAGGAAGGTTGCACTGTCTTTGCATTTGCCGCAATTCCTCTGTCTTTGTGCAGTACCCGTGAGTCTTTTTCATTTGTAGAAACTGCCGTCATATATCAGTTTTATAGCCTCTACCTTTTTTCCAAGGAGATAAAAGACCAACGGACCCCTCTGAAAAGCAGTGCACGCAGACAATGGCCCTGGCTCGAGTGGTGGCTATTAATTCTACCAATGGGCCGTCCAATTGGGCTCATCCCTTACAAAGGTCACACTGCTGTCTCCATGACAATTGCTGACCCTTTGGTCCTCCCTAAAAAGCTGCTGTGGTCCTGCCTTTCTCTGACACACACACACACACACACGCACACACACACACACACACACACACACACACTGCCTTGCATTGGTTATGTGTTAAGACTAGCGGCACAGCCTGTCACTTTGAGAACTGTGTAGCGGAAACTGTGGAGTTTAACAAATTATCCTGTTTTCAGAGTACAATTATAATTTTTGTTCGACAAAAGTATTGATTCATTGCCACTATTATATGCAGGTCTATACACGAAAGTAAGTAATTTTGAATAAATTCTTTATGCTGGTGGACAAATTGACTATTTTTTGTTATACAAATTCATGAATGCAACTCATGGATATGGATAGCTGTGGTCTGAGCTACAATGGAACAGTACTAGTGAAAGAGCTGAGTACGCCTGCTGGACACCAGTTTTGTTCACAAGCCATTCAGTAAATAGGTCTGATGAGGAAATTAGCTGATACCGTATGTCTTTCCAGCTCTTCTGCAACCGTCCCCAGTGATGCAGGACACTTCTGAGTTGGTTGGGTTTCCCTTTTGTGTCAAAGTAATGCCGTGCAGGTATTGCCCAGGTTTATTCAAAATTTTGATTGGTACTGTAGGTTCTGAAGCTCAGTCCCTGTTTTTGCTGTGCTCGTAGTGGGACTGCATGTGCAGACTACTGCTCACTGCCTGCTATGACTCAGCCTACCTATGAGGTAGGACGAGTTTGGGCTGGACCCCCGTTCTGCCATGCTCCGTTTAGGCTGCTCATTGACTGCGCTCCTCTCCTACACACTTCACAGCACTAGAAGTGTGTGAGCGTGTGCTCACTGACTGCTCTTGCTTCGCTGAAGCACATAAATGGATATATGTTAGTTCTTGCTGTGCTACTGGATTGTTGTTGGGAAGCGCAAAACATCGAGAAGAAAGTTAATTTGCTCCCAGAGTGGTGTTAGACTGTGAAACTGTAGTCACTGTAGAGTCCTTCTGACAATGGCAGTGCCAAGGGTCAAAGAGCTTGGTGCCATCATAAGGAGCAGAGGCCATAAGTTCAGGCAGTCATAAGTCTCTTATGACGATAGGACCTTCTTTCTCTACCACCTCGAACTATCAGCTTTCATTTTAACATGACCCTTTCAGTGTACAGCTGGTCCCCTACTTACAAATTATTTGGGACCAAGGCCTGGTTTGTTACTCTGAGTAACCCAAGTTACTCACCTAAGTTTGTTAAACAGAGCTCAGGGGCTTCTCAATACTTAAGTTTGCAGCCACAGGTGTAATGTGTGATGGTCAAACAGTGGTGTTGGATCAAGTGACTGTGCCTCCAGAAACCCATGTCTGTATCTGTATCTCTGCCTGCTGGTGAAATACACTGCTGTTTATGCTGTGCTGTGTGTTGCTTTGGAGAAAAACATTTGCGGAAAGAGGACACAGCAGCAGGTCTTTTCTGACAGGAGCACAGAGAAGTAGCTCTACCCCCCCTCCATCGGGACCTGGTGCCTGCGCTGTGTGTTTTGAGTTCACAGTTCAGTGGCAGGAGTTATTTATGACCTTATTTCTTTATTGGTGCAGTTTCACCAGAGTCTTATTGCTCACCTGTGTCTTTTATCCTACATATCACACCAAATACACAAATACCATTGCAAATATAGCAAGAAATAAAAGCATGATTATAAGATTAATAAAACACAATGAGCACAGACAAAAACTTTGCATCAACTCGAAACTGGAGGTTTTGCACAGATGTGCAGGATGGTGGAGAGGTGGAGCTTTACTGGTGGTTTAACTGGTCTAACTCTACAGCTTGTTTACCTTCAAATCAGTGTGCTGGACACCTTTTTTTGAAGAAAAAAAATTAACTTATGCTGTTGGGAAACGTTTTAGTAATAATGTATAAGTCAGGGACCCACTGTATATCTGAGCAAGAAATTTTCAGTCAGAGGTGCTCAGTCCCAGGTGAGCAGATTTCTGTGGGTTTTGCTAACTTTTTGGTGCAGCACCTTCATGCTTGGTGGAAACATGCTACACCAATGCGTTTTTCGGCAGTGCTCACTGTACCTTGTGTATTAAGGTTGTATTTCTGTTGTTTGTGTTGCATCTGCCATCTTAAGCTGTTTACCCTAAAGGCTTTGGATGTGGGCCAGATTGAAAAACAACTTGACAGTAACTTCAGTGTCTTACAGTTTGATGGATCATGCTAGTGAGTGTTACTGAAACTGGGACAGAATGAAGGCATGTGCTTGGGGAAGGGTGTGTATTTGGAGATGGTGTAGCGTGTTTGCAAATCACACTTGTGTGTTTGCCACCGCAGCCAGCATCAATATCCGTAAATGAAAATGGATGGATGAATGTATGGATGGAATTGCATCTGTTTTGCTGAGTTGACAGAATTAGGAAAACAGGAGAGTGTGTGTCAGTTGAGGTGGTACAGAAGACATTTTTCCAACTGTGTCCTACCACTTTGGGTCTGATGGTCAGGCAAAGACTGCGATGTGAACAACTTAAAATTGAGGGAAACTGTGTTCTAAAGAAGCACTGAATTGTTTGCGTATGCTTGGCCTCCTTGTCCCTCTGGTTTTGTTCTGCAATTCGTCCATCCCCTTTGCTGGCACCTGACCATGGCTGTGTTTGGAGAATAGATACCAAGTTGGGTTCCATGCAGTGATTATATCTGTTCCCATTCTCTCTTAAAATATATGGCTTCCACTTGTATTTAGCTAACGTTCCCAGAAGAAATGAGTGCTTTCGTGGTTGAGCTCTCTGGTAGAAGGTATTGCTGGATACAATTTGTGACTTTTCTGCTTCCAATATTTCTCCAACTGACTGTTGATCTTGCAGGGTAACTGTGGGTCACAGGCATAGACAATTGCCAGGGGCAGATCTACTACCCATTTTGCTCTGTTCTGAAAACATCATTGGTCCAATCCATCCAGTGAAATCATTTATTTGCCAAGTGCCCTATTTTGATTAAAAATAAAGATGATAGCAACTTTTTAAAGATAGACGTCACATTTCTGTCAAAAGTGTACTGCAGTGTACCCCCTATAGGGGATGAAGCTGTAATATAAGAGAAGGCACTTGAGAACACCTACATTGACCACCAGCTTGCTCAGCCCTTACTGTAAGGTTTAGGACAGATGTAGAGAAAGAGCATCTAAACAAGAGAGAATGCTGAGGGTCATGCTATTTAAGCTTAGCAGTGCTTCCACACATACCAGATGGAAATTGGGTTTGAAAATACCCAAAACTAGCTGCTGAGATCATAAATGCAGTGTCTATAAGGAAACAGTGTTAGAAAATCCACTATTCAACTTTTAACAACATATTGAGAAAAGCCATTAATACACAGACTACATTGCTAGTGCAATGGTGTTTTTGAGAAAGGTGAGGTGTTGCTATGTTGTTGGTCTTGAAGATGAGATCAGGTATCATTTGGAAGTTATGAAACGAATTGATGATTTGGTATTTGCATATATACTTGTCCCTAGAAGCTATTTAGGTTGTCCAGTGGTCTGTGGGTGGCCTTTCTGACCACATGGCTTTGAGCATAAGACTGAACACGTACATTAACTCAGAAATGACACCTTACTAAACTGGTGGCAAAGCATTTTGACCGTGCATGTGTGCATGTGCGTCTGTCTGGAGAGAAGTAGACACACATGGATATGGTTCAATGTCAAACAGATTCTGTTTTGTCCCAGGAAAGCATAAAGAGCACTGGTGGGAAATTTGCTTTAAAAAATGATCTCACATATAATTGCAAAACGCTTCCTTGGCTATTTTATTTAATCAATTTATTGCTTAAGTTCATGTACCATAAAGTCTTTCACAGTTTTTCTACCCATTTTTAAAGTCTAGGTATGCACTCCACAGTGCATAGGATAAAAACTGTCAGTTATTTTCAGGTCAGTTGTTGGCAAGAGACAGTGGCAACATGGCAGAAACAATCCAACTTTTACACTTCCGTTAATAGCATGATTATTTATAAGTGTCAAATATAAAAAAAGCGTATTTGAATTTACTTTGAAGAGTTTCTTCTTTTTAAAAAATATAACACTAAAATAGACAAAATATCGAGAAAATTGTTTATTAGCGTTGGAGGAATGTGGAAAAACTCTTCTATACAGTATAAAGAAACAATGTCTAAAGTCAGTCTTATTCGTGGGTAACTGGCCTGTTCCTTTTTGCTTCAGTGTAAGTTTTTATCAGTTTTTTGGCACATGCATATTGAGACTATATACTTTTGTTTAAATGAAATTAAATATGATTTAAACAATTACTCTAAGTACTTTAATTCTTGCTACAGTGCTACAAATTTAGAAGGAAAAAAGTATGATAGAGCTGTATTGATCCCAGATGGAAATTTACTTGTACAGCAGCTTGCCTCAGAGGACCCATAACATGAGTCTGACAGTAGAGACTGATCACAAGGTAAACATACGCATTACACGTGTGTTGATTTTTACATTATAGTAAGACTTGAGATCCTGCATGCGTTCTGTACACAGATCTGCAGCGTACCCACGATTTTGCAGTTTTTATATTGACAGCTGGGATTTTCTTGAGGACCCCGAGCTATTCCATATGCAGGACTTTCTCCATTTCATCACAGGCTTATCTCATTAAGCTGGTCAGCACCCTGGCAGTTATCTCAGTGATGACTTCACTTGCTGAGTTAGGGTTTATGACGGCATAGAGCCGAACAGATGCAATTGGGGATTCCCCAAGCAGCGGTGGACGGCATGGCAGCGGAGGGGCTGGGATAACTGCTCAGGACTGCATTGTGTTTGTGCGTATGGCACAGCAAAACAGAAACACCTGAGTAGGCAAGGTGTCTGAGGACCAGAAGAACCCAGGTTGTCTGGCCACCAAGCCTCTTCAGTGTACTTGCTTCCCTCCCTGTTGAAGCTAATGAGAGTCGACGCGTTGCACCAACAGAAGTGGAGGGAAAGTGTGTTACGCGGACAGGAAAGGTGAGACGTGCTCGGTGGACGAGACGGTTGCCCTTTGGAATGAGGGGGGGCACCGGGCGCTGCCGGACGTAAAAAGCGGGAACAGATTATCTTTCACTTGTCCACTGGGATGGGGTGGGGGGTGTCCTGTCACACTGCAGTTCCCACTATAGGAGAGTGATTCATTGGGATGGAAGGCTGAACCTGTCGGAGTGTAACACGACACACTCCAAAGCTCTCTCCTTCCTCTTTCCCGCTCGCACAAAAGTGCCTTTGTCTGGATGTCCAACGTTAAGAAGGCATCTGATTCCCTCAGTGGTAAGAACGGTGTGACATTACAGGTGTCCAGTGGTCGCTACCCCTCTCTGCAGCGACTACGAGTTAAAGAACTGGAACCTGTTTTGGACAGACATGCTGTGTGCATAACCAATGCTCTGTAAAAATGTCCTTTTCTTTCATCTTCTGCAGAGGTCCTAGGGCTTGGGACTGCATAATTTTTGTAGCTGGAAATAATTATCAGCAATGCATTTATGTGAAGTAACAAACCTATGCTTGGCAGCAAAAATGCAACATATTTCAAAACTTACGCATATGCATCCAAACAGCCAAGCTACCACAAGACTTTGAACAAGCAGTAGTTCAGTATTTCTTGCCAGATATGAAGGTTTCTGTGTGAGGCTAGTGATGAATAGTTTCCGCAGTGAGATAACATCGGATAGGAATCGGCTGGTCTTCATTAGAGAGATCAACTGTTGGATCTGAGTCCAGTCTCAGTCATTTATCTGGTGGTGTGTCTCACAGTGTCTTCCTGACTTTTAAGTAGAGCAAACACACACTGAAGGAGATGCAGATTGAAGTGAAGGCTTGTGTTTATGCATTAAACTTGAACTAAGAATGCTGTCTGCAGGTGTTATTTAATCCTGCAGACAGTCATGATATGCAGCCCACCTGACCTTCCCTACGCAGGCCACTTAACCATGATGCCAAGACATAGCACCAGGTGATGCAGACCTTTTTGGTATTTGATGTAGACGGAATTAACTTGTGCATGCAATCAAAATGTGGTAGAAACTGCGCTTTGAAAATGAAAATATTGCTGCCATATTTTATCTAATGCATGTAAATGGCAGAGGTGTTCTGGGGCTGAAGTATAGTGTTGTATGAATCAAGAGAAATGTAAACGCTAAGCCGTGGTTTGCTCTGCACTCTCCTGCCTCTTATTAGTCGCAAAATTGGAGGAGCGCTGGACCGACATGGAGACAGCATCACTGATAGCGTTTATCTCATCCACCGTGAGAACCGGCCAGCTTACGCCAGGGGCAGCGTGCCAAAATATCGCATTTGCAGAGCACAACTGCGGCGGCAGACGTCCAGCTGGAGTCTGTGACTGCTCTGTAGCCTGAGCACGGGGGTCTGCTCTCAGAATGGCCCTGCTCTGAGTGTGCACACATTCACTTACGTAGCTGTGCACAGGTGAAAAGACAGAATTATGGACTCCAGTGTTTAATAGCAACACTTAAGTAGACTTTGCTACGCAAACGTAAAAGTGCAGTGGCTCTTGCTCTTCGGGGGTCTTCTTACTCCTTCCTCAGTGGGATTAAAGTTCACTTCTTACAAAACTGGAATGAAGGAGCCACTAATCTGGTTGAAAAAAAATGTTTGTATTGGGGTGGGGGTGGTTTTGTTACATCTTTCTAGAAGCTGGGAGGAAGGGGGTGGGGTTCGCCCCTTCCACCCAAATTCTACACCCATAATTGATTAGTGAAGAAAGGCTGTGCTCCAACCTTGCTGATAAATAACCAGTTTTCTCTTTCATCTGTGCCGCTCCCATGGGGGCTTCACATGCATGCTGGTTACAGAAAAGCTCCCGGGGACTTCCTGCAACATCGGAGGAAGGGATCGTGAGAGACACTCCTTGTTTTCCATCTGAAATGGCTCTTGTCGTATGCTAATTCAGCCATCTTTGTTGGCTGCTAAGCCTTCGGTTCCCAATTTTGCTGCCTGGCTGGTGGGGAAGCTCAATGGTGTGTTTAAATTCAGAAAGTGGCTGTGGGGGGGGCAGAGCAAGGTGCTGAGCAAAGACAGCCTTTGGAGAATGTACTGGGACATCAGGGAGGACCAGTGGATGTATCCCCAGTGTTTAGCTGGAAGGCAAACTTTTTTAGTGTGTGTGCAGCTCACGGGAGGGGTGGTGTTTATGCTGGGGTCATCCTATCTGTACTGGGTCTGTTTCATGGATCACTGCTGAAAGGATGCACCCTGTAGACCCCAACTTTGGGCATGTCAAAGCAACATTTAAAGCGCCTTACTTTTCCACAATCAAGTGTGTCACCTGTAACATAGCTCAGTCCTACTCTCTTTTTCCTCAGTTATTAGGGTATATTCTATTAATTAATCAAACTCAGCCACCATGCCACTGACCAGGACAAGCTCTCAAGTGTCTTGGGTGGATGGATAATTGGTCAAAATGTGTGTAATATGTAGTATTGTGATGTTCGATGTGTCTCATCAAGGAGAAAGTGTGCATGTTGTACATCAGGCCGTTACCGTGAATGACAGTGAGTTTGAACATTATCCCAGCGCCTCTGTGATAATGTAACCAGAGCTTTCTAAGCCACTCCATGTCATGTACCCACATGCACTGCTGTCTTTCCTTCTTGCTATTTGAACGCAGCCCCACCCATACTCCCTACACACACAGAGTGTGACTCCTGCACCTGTCCGTGACCCACCCCACTGTCTGAATCCCAGGTTTCCCTTCAGCCACACAGTCCCTGCTAGGTATATGATACTAAGTGAGGAACCTCACCACCTCTTTTGAGCTAAAGTGTATATTAGGCAGTTTTTGGGGGTGACTTTAGGGGTGAGTTCCTGGGGGAGAGTCAAGACTGCGGAGGAGGGACAGCACTAGATGGGTGTCACCATAGCAACCAGAAGCTCTCTGTTGGGATGTTGGCCGAACTGGGGCCCCTTTTTCATTGTAGCGGTGGGTGGGTAGTGGGGGTCTGGGCTTAGGAGCAAGATGCTTTGTCCCCATGTGGATCCCTGTCACCATAAGACAAAGCGCCGGCAGAGGGCTGTTTGCGCGTCTGAACCGCTTGCAAGGGAGCATTCTTTCCCCATTTCAGCAGCACCAGCCTCCTCTCCGCTACGGATCAACAACCCACCCCTCCACAGGCCAGCCTTGCAGGGAGTACCCGGCCAGCAGGATGAATGGGCGGGTATTTATCTCCCCCTTCCCAAGAAAGTGGGGGGCAAGAGTCAAGCGCGCCATTCACTGGGCTGTGACCACCAGCGGGTCGTTCATGGAGACAGAAACCCATGTTCCCAGTTCACACACCTGCACCTATTCTCTGTGCGCTCAGTTTCTCTCCTGTTTCACATACTTTGTGGGGGTGGGGCTGGTTAATTTTATTTGTGCCTCATCTGTTAGGCATTTGCTCTTTGCCAGTGTGTAAGCCCAGCATTTACATTTTATTTTATTCATCAAACAGATACTGTTCTCCAAAGTGACAAAGCAATTCGGGGTGCACAGAAGTTGGAAAAGTTTTAGATAGAGACTAATGGCTGTGGAACCACATATACACATAGAAATATCTTCGATGCAGACGTAGATAATCCTGGGAGATGTTCAGGAGATTGTGAGAGAAGTGGGTTGAGATGTGTTTTGAAACCTTTCTTGAACACTGGGAGGGATTGTGGTGTTCGCTCCCTCTCTCTTTCTCTCTCACTCTGTCTGTGGTTGTCAGTCGCGCCAGTGCTTACTTGTGGCTATTGTTCACCCTGGTTACTGATAAACAGGGAGCTTAGTTACCAGCCCCTAAATGATTGGCTATTTTCGGTTTGAAAAAAGCGTTGCCGGGGGAACACAAGAGCTTGTGTAAATTTGAAAAAAGAAAACTGGTTCTATAGCATGGGGGTGTTGAGGTATTTCCACAATGATTATAAACTGAGAACTGGAGACCAAACCCCGATCTTCTCCTCCTACACCTCCCACCTCATAACTGGACTGAAAGCACCAAATTCCTTTCTGTAGTACTTGGACCATCAGGACAGTGATTTGTACCTTTTAATTTGCATTGTGGGCTCAGTTGTAATTGTAATACAACATTGAAATAGAGAGGAGATGCAAGTGCTCTTTGTTTCAGACACTTTTTTATTTTGAAAGGACAGGCAGGAAGAGATCTGCCTTGTTGATGTAAGTCTGCTGAGTGCATTATTTTTGGGTGTTGGAGACATCAGGCTACTGAGCTGCACTGAGACAGTGTCACATGTTCGCATTCCTGTATGAATCTCTGCCTTTGCTTCAGAGAGACAGCTAAGTAAGATGTGAACAAACTGACAGCTTCTCATATGCTTGCATAAGTAGAATTTCCATGCCCAATTTGTTAGGCTCAGCACTCCTATTTGACATTGTAGTGCGTTAGTTTCATTGCCTCAAGGTCTCTCATACAGTAACCTTTACATTTGTTCCTGTTGTTGTGTTTTCTGTGCAGTGAAATATATGGGGTAGCACATTTGGCTCAAATTCTTTTTATCTAATCTGGTCACGATAACTTAAGTGGCCAAAGTGACCAGTCTTCCCCTCTGTTTTTCTTCATGCTTTCTGCCTAAATTCTCTTGGTTGAGGCTGGCCGCACCCGTAATCACTCGGGTCTGAATAATTGTTTGTCTTTCATTTTTAACACCAAATCTTTATTAAACTCCAATAAAATATGATGCATCCACAAAAACTTTAACATCACAACACATAACAGCCCCGAATACCATACTCCAAACATTTAACAAAAACACCACAAATCATCCATACATCTATGAATTAATTGTTAAACAGCTCCCCAATTCATGAAACACCATACTCGAACTCCAGCTGCAGACTGTGTTTAGGGTAGGGTAGACAGAGGGTAGGACCATAAACCAAAATGCCACGGTAGCAGTAATCTACCTCATGCTGGTCGCTTCCATGTTTTATAGCTCTTCAGAGGTCAGAATGAGAGTGTGCATCAGTGTTAGGAAGGTGATGTTTCAAAAGGCTGTGAGGGGCATTCAAATGATTTTTATTTGCCTTCCTTTTTTGCTCGCGGTGCCCACATGTGGCTTCTGTTGTCCAGGCCTTCTTGTAACTAACTTTATGGCCCAGTGTGGGCACCTTTATCATTAGAGAGCTTCATGAATTAAGTACAATGTGTACATTTTAATGCCTTTTATGGCAGGAAGAAAGGAGAGTTTAGGACTAACCTGGTTGTGCTGTTTTCTTAATGAGGCTAACTGAGGAATGCGGACTGTGCCGAATTTATCCGTATGCATGTGGAAATTATTTGGCTTGCGTAGTGTTAAGCGCTTCAAGCATAAAACTTGAAGGTTCTGCATCGAAGGATCTCCCCCTCCCACTCAGAGCTGCTAAACCCCTCTCAACCTTGAAGAAGTCTCAAAACCCACCTGTTTCAGTCCTACTTTGTCTCCTGATCTATCTACTCCCCAACTTTCACTACATTATCTTTAATAATATATACTTCATATTAATTCTGTGTGTACTTATTTATATACTATGATTGTACTGCGGGAAGTGTGTATCTGCATTTGTATATGTGTTGGTGAAATACTCTTTTTTCACTTCGGAGATGTACATCATCCTGGAGTGTGTGTTAAATGAATAAATGTAAAAGTAAAAGTTGCAGTCTGTAAAATACAGAATGTTTGAAATGTAGAAATGCATATTTAATATATGAAATGCTTCAGCTCCGCTTTTGCTGTGCCTTTTTCCAAGGGCACCTTAAATGTGAGAGAGTGTGTGTTGCTGCCAGGGGATGGTTTCTTACTTTCTTGCGTGAACCTGAAACAGTCTCTGAACATGAAGGAATGATCTTTGAAGTGGGGGAGAATGTAAAAGTGAGGGACATGCTCAGCACGAACCCCCCTGCACCCTGGGGCCTCCACATGTTCCCGGGACATTCTATGCGTGATGGATGAGGTGACAAACAGGAATTACGCGGGCTAGTCCTACCCAGCTTCAGATATGGGGCTTGGCCCTAAAGGCGGAGATAAGAGGAATTCATTCTTTCTGTTTTGACCAAAATTCTTTTTCTGAATGCTTTTTCTGGCCGGGAGTTGAAAAAATTATAGCTCATTTGGTCTTTGGCATTGACATACAGGGAAAGGCCTCCATAAATATCTGTTTGAGATGTTAAACTTTTTGCCGAAGCTTCCTCACCTCATGGGAATATGGCTCTTCCCCGGTGGTCCAGCAAACTCCCCATGTCTCTATGATTGTTACCCACATGTGGGGCATTTGACTGCTACTGGATAGACACTGAGGTAGATTCAGGCAGAAAAAAGTCTGGGACCTTCAGCCAGCTCAGCCTGGGGGGGGTCATGTGTAACACCATACAATGATGTCAGGTGGATGTTGCTTTGTTTTCCTTGTAAATGCAGCTTGGCTATGTGTCAGAAGTGAGTCAAAAGGGTTACAGGGTTGCAGTCGGCCTAACTTTGCCCGGACAGAACTCCAACCTGATGTGTGAAGAGACCAGAACAGGTGTAGTTGAAGGTAGTTGAAGTTCATAATGTGGTTCATTTGAGAAGAACCCAATCTGACTGAAACCAATAGATCTTTCAGTCATATTAGAAAGAGAAAATGCTGAGCATTTTGGAAAAATGTGTCAACTAATGCATACATTCTTGGGCAGGTTAGTAATAGGTTGTACATTATTTTGCATTACTACATAAACATTTTTTGTTTTATATTTTATTAATACAGTAGAAAGAGAGGTTGAAGGATTTGCTTTGATGGTCATACTGGACACTGTGTTAGCAGCACAATCATCTTAACAAAGAACACAAAAATTGTACAAATACTAGCTGAGAGGGCCTTATGTGTAAAAGGCGCACGCATGCACACTGTGGTCCATTTAGCCACTATTGCTATATCTGTGTTAACGGGTACTGCTGGGTGTGTGAGTTCAGCTGCTGTACACAAGTCATTGTTTAAAGCATGATCTGATGGATGGCATTTAACTTGTCTGTAGCCGGAGGAAGGATTTTGTCAGGCATGACTCAGTGAACATCAGGGTTGGGATATTTTTGTTTTTATTTTGATAAGATTGGGCGATTTCTCAGCTGTGTTATGTCGTCGTCTCTGCATATCGCCAAAGGCTACAAGAGCTTCTAATCTGATCTGTCCTTCCAAGAGGCACTTCTGTTCTCAGTCTTCGGTGCTGCATATTTTTGGAGTAAACTGTATTCTTACTTATGAAATTTTGAATGTTAGTGCAAGACTGTATTTTTATAAAAGTGACGTGATGCCCGTTTGATGAGCATTGTACTTTATGACACTTCACTGTTGCTGTATGCAAACAAATTTCCTTTAATCGCTGTCATGAGGTTTGTGTTGGCTGAGGCCACAAAGTATAATGTAATGGTAATGCAATTACGTTCAGTGGCTGCCAGCTCCCCTCTGCTTGGCCAAGTAGCGGCTGGGGTGCAAATCTGCACCATGGGAGCATGGGAATGGCCTTCCTGCATAACCCTTTGGTTAGAAAGCAGGGAAGCCACTGCCCCCACCCCACCTCCCATAGCAGCTCTTTTGTCCAGTGATGGGTGATGGACTGGCGCCAGGGTACCAGCAGTGGGGCATTGGGACATTATTTAGGTCAACTGTCAGTCAGAGTGTTGTTACAGATACAAGGGATGGGCTCTCGCAAGAGCAGCCTCTCCCAAATAATACTTTACATGTAGTTTTTATGCCACGGTGTGATACTGGGGCTCATGTGATCAGTTAGCAATGGCTGCATAAGCCTGTTATAATGGGGACATTCCAGCACAGATGATAAACATGCTGCTTTCTTCCTTTACGAAGCTTAACTTAATTGCCCATGTAATGCAATTAACCCCCCCCCATCCCACTTGAGCCCGTGCCAGCAGTAATGCAGTGACCAGAGTTGTTCTTCTGGTCTCGATGTAGCACCTTTTATGCAGTCAGTTTTGTGAATGACATAGTTTAGCTGTAATCATCCATTATCAATGGGACAGAACAACCAAAATGATATCAGGTGAGCAAACACGACTATAAACCCAGACTGACTTATTACTGACCTGTGGTTGGTGCAGGGCTTTTGAATAAGCACTGGTATAAACACAGTTACTTTACTGTCTCTGACATACAACGCTAAATGTAAGGCTCTTTGGGTCTTTGGGGACAAGCTCATGGCAAGTTTGCTCCCAGAACAGCGCAGGGAGCTGTCAGGTTCATCCAGAACATTCTGTTTGGGTGATGTGGCAGTAACACATAAACACCCTGTTTAAAGGGCTGTTAACATGTGAACCTGTGACACTTGCATCCCAGAGCTCTGCGACTCCACCTATTATGGCATGGAAGCTGCTAACACCCTTGTTAAACAGAAACTTTTGTGAAAGTTTAATGCATGTACTTACTTTCCTGACACTTTCGCTTCTGCTATTCTTAGAAGGCGGCATTTAAAAGTGTGCCGTAGCTTCACTTCATCACCATTTATGTGACTTGAACTATACGTCACTTTGGTGAAAGACTTGGACTTGGTCTTTTGACTGTACACTAGAAGTTTATCAGGGATGTGTAGATGTGAACTTGTCTGAATATTTGGAACTGGAGTTGGAGACTGAATGGGTTTATAACAAAAATATGCTGCCTGAGTTTGCAGTTGTTGCTTACTAGTTGGTTGGTCACAATTTGGCAATTTGTGTGACCATTTATGTGGGAAGCACATGGCACTTAAAATATGCAACAGGCTACTTTATCTTTTATAGTCTACTTTTCAGTCGAATTTGAAATGTTACATGTGCCAGCCTTATTTTTTCACTATAAATTCAAATTAAAAAAATGCTGATTTGATTTTAATTTTAGGGCAAAAATTTGTCAATCTTTTTGTCTGGTGGCTTACTCTTCTCTCTTCTCTACTCTTCTCTGTATGTTTGTCTTTGGTTTTTCTGTATGAGAAAGGCTGTGGAATTCTGCATCCAGGCCTGCAGCGCTCCTGAAAAGGAGAGCTGCAGCAGTGTCTTGTGTTTAGCTCGTGGTCCATGCCATTTTGGTGGTCCAGTTTATACTGTACTTCCTTCAGGTCCCCCAGCACCTGTCCTCCATCCTGCTATGAATCATCAATCCTCTGCTGTGTTTGTCTGGAAATGGACACTGATCCTGGGTGAGGTTCCCATGAAATGAAGCACGAATTTTGCCCTGGCAGCGTTCCAGCTCGACAAAGACTTGCTCCTCCCTGTTTGCGGCGGCATAGATGTCACAGCATTTCTGGATGCTGCGAAGCTGTTTGCGAGGCCACAGAAGCTAGAGCTCTGCTCTCGCCATTTCCACTGATGTCAGTGCCAGGTGCACATGTTGAGGCAGAAGCGGTGCCATCAGTCAGCCCATCTGCGAGGATAATTCATGCACAGTGATTTACTTTGACAAGCTTATAACTGTGTCAGAGAACACCTGCTGAGAGCTGTGTCTTAGCCTCTGTTACTATTGTATGTCTTTTCTTAGTGTTCATATTGTACAGCATAATACAGTAATACCTCAATTAGTGTTGCTTTCTGTAGCTCTGTTCCACGGTAGTGCTCTTCTAGTTTAATCTTTTAAGCTTGTTTGTCCTAATAATTTGCAAACTTTTATAAATCATTTTCTTCACTTGCTATTAAAGGTATAACTATTTTTTTTTCTATTATGTTGCTAAGTTTTCAAGTTCCATTTATGCAATATACAGTATTAATGAGAGTTTATAGTGCTACTACATTAAGCTCCATTTCTCAACAACACATGCAGAGCACTAGTCCAGGTATTACTGTATTATTTATCTTAATTTTTGCAGTTTTGCAGAAATTACAATGCAAAGTCATAGCTAATTCTTACATACAGTAGATGTAAGTGAAACTCTCAAATTTTGTTGTCTAGAAACAGGGGAAATTGCTTTTCCTCTAGCAGCTTCCAGAAGTTAATGACTCGGTTCTGAATTTCCAGATTTTGGAGTTTGTTTCCCACTTTTCTTTTCTCTCTTGTGTCATGAATGAAAAGTTTACTCCGTATGACACTGAGATGACTTCTTCTGCCGACGTGTACAGAATTTTTATGGTCTCGACAGACTCCGTGGAAAAATACTATGATTTTCAGCCAGAATTTTTTCATGAAAAGGTTACATTTTAGAACAGCTTCGGGAACACATGACAAGTTAACCACACCTTGCTTGCTTGAAATTGCAGTCATGTTACACTTTAATGATTTATTCTGCCTCTGAGAAGTCAAGCTGGAATTACTAGTTGGAGATACTGGTCGGGCTTTGGAAAGTGGTGCATCATCATTATATTTCTGCAGTTTGTCTCCTCTACTGTGCTAATGAATTTTTAAGAAACTGCAAAAATCAGGAGAGAATGTCTTTCAGTTCAGAATTTTTACATTTTGTGTAATGTGACAGCATAGCTTTTTTAGTGAGAAGGTGGATTTTACGTTTTCCATGTTTGGTTTTAATGTATACACTGAAGAAACCTGACAGAGGTGGGGTCTTGGATGAGGTGTGTAATTTAAATAGGGCATCAGGTGGCACACTGGTTACAGCGATCATGTTCCAGTGGAATGACCTGGGAAGGTATTTACCCCGACTCCACTGAAAATGACCCAGTTGAATAAATGGGTTAATAATTGTGAGCTGTGGGGTGTAATTCACCTAGTATGTTGTGTCTGACAAAGGCATTGTCCAGATGAAGAAAATTCAGGAACTTCTACGCGTCTTTCAAACCCCTCTTGTTACAGAAAAGTTTGAAAATGCTGGCTTAACATTTACAACCCCGACTCGGAAAAAGTTGGGACGGTATGGAAAATGCAAATAAAAATAGAAAACATTTATTGCAGAATTCACTTTGACTTATAATCCATCAAACTAGCGTGCACTTCTGTGAAGGCACCATTAATGATGAAAAGTACATACAGATTTTGGAGCAACATATGCTGCCTTCAAGACGACATCTTTTCTATGGACCTGCATATTTCAACATGACGGTGCAAAACCGCATTCTGCGTGCATTGCACAGGCATGGCTACATTGGAAGAGGGAGCGGATGCTCGACTAACCTACCTGCAGTCCTGACCCAAGAATGTGTGGCGCATTTTGAAACGCACAATGCGACAACAAAGACCCCATACTGTTGCATACTTTAAAACTTGTTTACCTGAATAATGGGACAAAATTACACTTGAACGACTCAATTAATCGGTGTCTCCATTACCTAAATGTTCGAGGGTTGTAAGAAGGAAAGGCAATGTTAGAAAATTTGTAAATTATTTACTTCCCAACTTTTTTTGGAATGTGTTGCAGACCTTCAATGGCAAGAATGGATGTATATTTACACAAAAATGAAGTTGACCAGAGTAAACATTAAATATTTTGTCTTGTTTGTGATGGATTACAAGACTCATCTGTAATTTGTAGATAAATTGCATGTGTTGTATTGCTGCATGACTGTGTGAGGTGCACCTCCCATTTTGGTGTAGGAAACATGCCACCTGTTCTATGGTCTTTTCTGGTGGGCTCGTAACTTAGTCTTCAAAGGAGAAAGAGATATTTTTGGAATGGGGGAAGGGAAGTCAGAGGTCAAGGCATAGACAACCTTTCCACGTGTGGGTCCAGCACAAGCAGGACGGCAGTGGGGGTTTTGTGCCCCGGTTTGACAGCTTTGCCTACACTGAGTGGCAGTTGCAAGACCTTTCGCTTTGTGGTCCTATACATATACTGCAAGGGTGTCCACAGCATAGTGAAGCATGTACCTAGAAGATGCTAGGGTTCCCTGGAGTCCTGTCCCTCTTTATTTGTTTTGAGTTAGCGATGCTTTCTTGGCTGCTGTTTGTGAGGGTCATCTATTGGCAGTGAATAGAAATTGGTGGGGCGAGGTTTATGGGGGCCTTGTGAAACCAGGCTGGCTTCTCACTCACAGTCACTTTGTGCCGCAGCTGTGGAATGTCCAGCTGCTGAATGGGATTTTCTGCTAGCTGTGCAACTAGTGACACACACCACCAGCTCCTTGCCTGTGACGACCAAGTCGAGGCTTTTGGTGGCCCACCAAAGCGATAGAGGTGGCAGTATGGAATCTCTGCTCTTACAGTGCCTGTCACCGAGAGAGTCACACAGTGTGGCCAGGTGTGCTGGAGGTATATGTTGTACTTACTGTTGGTGCACTTTATCAGCTTTATATTGCACTTACCTGCTATTCTGAGTATTGCCTTATCAGTTTATGTCTGATAAGGTCTCTTTAGTTTGTAATTAGTATTAGAGTTGGAATGTCACCAACACAATGTTTGTACACAGTTAAATGTACTGTATGGTGTTAAACATAAGGTGGCTGTGTTTTCTAGCTTGGCCCTTTATCCAAATGGCTTACTACTGTAGGCTCATTAATAGAGCATGAGCGTAAGGTGAGTACCAGGAGCGAGGTGCTGCAGCAGGTTGGGGTTTGATCCAGGAAATGTCAGATAACAAAGCAGTGGTGCTAACCAGCACCATCCACTACCATCATAAAAGGTTGCTGTTCTAAAAATATGAGATTTAATGAAGAATGAATGTTGTAGAATAACAGGACATTTTCATACTTTTGTTTAACAATGCCGGCATTTTCACTGGAAGAACTGTTAATACTGTAACACTGTTATTTGAAGTGGATGTCTGGACTGCAGTTTCTGTTCTGTATCAACACCCTCTTTTGCATGCACCCATCTGATATACATACAGGTGATCAGCTTTTCACTGATGTTTATTTTACAGAAGAATGCACCCTTCTTGCATGTCCTTAATGTACTGCTGGTGGTGGAACACAGTGGAGAACAGTTGTTTTCTTCTGAGGTTCAGATGTTAATTGCAGTGTGTGGAATTCAGTTCCCAGGTCCGGTGTCATGTTACTGCATGGTGGTGGCAGACTCACTCGCTGGGTGATCTGGGCATTTTTTCATTTAATAAAAAACCAAGTATAGTGCTCAGATTTGGGAAGACACACACACACACACACACACACACACACACACACACACACGCACACATACTCCACTAAATGTCTTTCTGCAGACTAAGGAATTCTTCAGCAACACAGTTAATAATTACACTGTTTCGTAGAGGAATGCCAAGAAATGTTGTCATAACCTGGTCACTGGAAACATGACTGCTTCTTTGTTTTGTCTTGTTTTTATGTGCGTGCTTCCATGCTTGTACAGTGTGTGTGTGTGTGTGTGTGTGTGTGTGTGTGTGTGTGTGTGAATGTAATTGCTACTCAAGGGAGAGGTGAGCTGGGTGAAGTGGTCCAGCAGGTGCAGTAACAGTGCTGTCCACAGCCTGGAGAACAGGTGGAGGCTGGGGTAGGGGCTAATGTTCTCCTTAGTGGCTGCACTGCAACTGAAGGAAAACTGAAGCCATTTGTGTTCCTCTGGTTAACCACAAGCAAATGATCTGTCCGTTTTTGATTTGACAGTCTGATGGAAGCCATTCATTCAGACAGATGAGTGCACTAACTCACACCACCCTGAGTGAAGTGAATAGTGGTGCAGTTGAGACTGTTAGAACCAGTGCTGGAGGTGACAGCTGAGCACGTTTCACCTGTGTGAGCATTGCTACTGCCGTACCCGTTTCGGCTTTTGTAACATTATCCAGAACGAGTGCAGGACTGGGTTCCTATTGACTTGCTGAAGGAAAAAAGCTTGTCAACCATTACACTTTTTCTGACAGCATTATATTTTACTCCTGAAACTTGATATGTCTGTCTAACTGTAACATGATGTTTGTACCAGGCAGGCATTGGCCTGAACTGCCATACACAGCATCATATAAACAGTTTTTACCTCATTGTATGGATTTTGTCATGCAACAGTTCCTCTTTGTATTTTCAATGTTCACGCTACCAGTTGCTGAAGATCCAAACTTTTTCCAGTTTATTTATTAATTTATTTTAAATAGCACTTTGTCACTTACTGGTTTTCTAAAGCATCTCCTCATTATGCAGTGAAAATGTGCTTTGTTTCAGTGCACTATCATTAATATGACCGCCATGTGCAAACGGACAAAGTTGGAGTATGGAACAGACTTAGTTCAGCCTGTTATTACATTGTTTATAGCTCATGTCCGGCTTTGGTGAGTGTCTCTGATTAAGAACATGACAAATGATCTGCATTTATGGGATGAATTGGTCAGTAAAAAGTTAATGCTATATGCTTAACAATAATGGAAGCATGACTCAAATGTTTTTACAGATCCTTTAAATAAATGCAGGGACATTTGTATTATTACATTTTTATTGTGGCTTAGTGCTGAAAGTGACTTTGGCTTTATTAACAGATGAAGTTATGAAAAGATGTCTGTTGCCACTTGTGTCTGTGTAGTATGTGTTTTTGGTGTTCCTGCAGAATCCTTTAGCTACGTTCAAATGCTAACAAAGTGAGGCCTCGCTTTTCTTGTAAACCTCTGTTTTTGTACCAGTACATGTGGGCTCTTTGTGTGAGCAGCTGCTGTGGTGAGCCGGTGTGTGAATGGTGCAGTATGTGTGCCGGGGAGGGGGAGAGCATCTCCCTGAGTGTACACCGCTGTGAAACAGCTTGCGAGAGGGGAGTGTAACAGACTGGAAGCGACAGAGTTCCTTCTCACCCTTTGTTTAGCAATTACAAGGTGCTGCTTTCACATGATAGAGGAGTCTTCTGCCGACTGCGCTCTAAGTGAGAAACAGAGCTGTTGAACCCCCTTCCCCTCTCAGACCCCAGACGTCTACCCGCTTAAAGGAACAATGGCCTAAAACTCTCATGACCTGTCTTGACCTTGGATGTAGCTCGTCGGACTGTAAGGCCAGAGCAGTCTGGTTGCCCTTACCACTGACCCTCTGGTTGTGTCTGGGCTCCTGCATCCGCAGATGGGACGATTATGTACAAGGTTACCTGAGCATCTCATTGGGCACCTCTACATCACACAACTGCGTCAATCTCCCTGAATATGGAAGTGCTGCAGAATGATTTTGCTTGAAAGACAGAATATTTTTTTAGCTATGCGCAGGAATTTTGATATTAGTGTGTGAGCAAGCATTGCAGCCTGTTGTGTGATGGACTTGCTGTGAGGAGAAGGCGGGAATGCATCAAGTGAACCTTTAGCTAGGAGAAACAAAGTGAAAAGGTGCTGTGAAACTGCATAGCAACTGATTTCCAAAGCACCTCAGAACATAAGCATTCTCCCCATTTCTGTGCTGTGCTGTGATGGAATCGCTATTTCCCTAACAAATCTCAAGGTTTACTTTACATTTTCTCCTTCTATCCATGTTAGTTTTCCTCGGGTGCTTTGGCTTCCTTCCATAGTCCAAACAAGATATGTTTACTGTTGTAATTCGTATGATGAGAATGTATGGGTGGCCACCCTGACATAGATTGGTGTCCTGTCCAGTGTGTAGTTTTATATCCTAATGCTAGGATAGCCTCCGAACTGTTGCGCCCCTCACTGGGATAAGACACTTAATGATGCTGGATGAATGGATAATATTTCATACCGTCCTCTGATTTATTATTTATTATATCATTTAGCTGATGCCTTTGTCCAAGATCACTGTCGGGGTCACGTTAACACAAAGCACTGTGATTTATTGGTTTGTTTCTTTAACGTTTTTAGAAATATTACATGTGACAAAGCTTTGGATTTGGAGAAAAGATAATGAGTTGGACTCACTTAAGGCTGGTAGGTGACCTGTAGTCAGCATTTCTAGCCTAATGGGTGTGGTGTTTCCTTTCCTGTTCATTCTGCACCTTTTGGTTGGTTTACTGATGTAGTAAATGACAGCTTTGATGGTTAGTGCATTTCCATGTATTGATTTATCCGTGTTAAGCTACATACAGAGATTCACCCATTTACTATATTTCTGGGTAAACTTTACTGCATCAACTCAGGGCAGTTATTCAAGGGTAGCACAGCAGGAGGTGGAATTAAGTCAAGTGAAGTAGGAGTTTTATTGTCATTTAGACCATCTACACAGTACATGGCGAAACGAGACAGCGTTCCTCCAGGACCAAAGGTGCAACACAACAACACAAGTACAGCAGGAATAAAAATAAAGTGCAGCTGTACCAAATAAGAGTGATAAATAATTGTAATAAATAGGCAGTATAAATTACAGAAGGGTAGCAGCAACAGAGGAGGTGGGTGTTGGAATGATTGTCATTTTTTCTGGTTTAGCAGTCTGATGGCTACGGGGAAGAAACTGTTTTTCATCCTGGTGGTGTAGGTCCATATGCTGCGAAACCATTTTCTGGATGGCAGGAGGGAGAAGATTGAATGGGAGGGGTGTGTGGGATCATCCACAATGCTGGTGGCTTTGCGAATGCAGCGTGTGTTATCAATGTCAGTGACAGAGGGGATCGGAGCTCTGATGATTCTTTCAACTGTCCTCACTACAAACGTTGTGCGCTGTAGGGTTTTGCGGTCTGAAACTGTGCAGTTCCCAAACCAGGCAGTAATGCAGCTGCTTATGATGCTCTCGATGGTCCCTCTGTAGAATACGGTTAGGATAGGGTCAAGGAGGTGGGCTCTCTTCAGCCTCCATAGGAAGTAAAGACGTTGCTGGGCTTTCTTGGCAACATTAACATGGGTCCTTTAACTGTAACGCAAGAACTTGCTATGCTACCTGATGTCTATTTTATAATGTCATGTTGTAATATTGGACTGTTCATATTTTGATAAGCAGTTGAGTGTGTGGTAACATTCTGAAAAACTGGACACAGTGAGTGTTGACTCTTGGTGCCTGTGGCTCTCACTTTTCAGATGGGATCCACCGGGTGATGGCGACATGTACCCTGCGTGTGACCATCATCACAGACGACATGCTCACCAACAGCATCACGGTGCGCCTGGAGAACATGTCCCAGGAACGCTTCCTGTCTCCATTACTGTCGCTGTTTGTTGAGGGTGTAGCTGCCGTGTTGTCCACCGGCCGGGAGGACGTCTTCGTCTTCAACATCCAGAATGACACGGATGTGCGAGGCAGCATCCTCAATGTCACCTTCTCAGCCCTGCGGCCAGGTGCTGGGCCTGGGCACTACTTGCCATCGGAGGAGCTGCAGGAGCAGATCTACCTGAATCGCACCCTGCTAACGCTGGTCTCCTCACAGCGTGTCCTGCCCTTCGATGACAACATCTGCCTGCGCGAGCCTTGCGAGAACTACATGAAGTGTGTGTCAGTGTTGCGCTTCGATAGCTCGGCGCCCTTCATTGCATCTGACACCGTCCTCTTTAGGCCCATCCACCCAGTGAACGGCCTGCGCTGCCGTTGCCCCCCTGGCTTCACTGGTGACTACTGTGAGACGGAGATCGATCTATGTTACTCGGGGCCCTGTCGTAACAATGGCAAGTGTCGCAGCCGTGAGGGGGGTTACACCTGCGAGTGCCTAGAGGACTTTACAGGTAAGAGCTCCTTGCCATTAACTTGCTCTTTCTTTACATGTACATGTTCTTTCTACAAAAGGCTTTTACACTGAGATTATGATTTTCTCCAAAACACCTTACAATGTTATACTCCCTACAGTTACCCTCCCAAGAGTTGTTTTCCCGTCTTAAAAGTTGGATAAGTCTTACTGGAGTAATTCGGGTTAAATCAAATGGACACATGCAAAGTTTTATAGGACTGGAAAGTTATAAAAATGTCCCTGTGTTATGAACACCCAGACATAATGTTGAGATATGATGCAGATAACACAATTGGTTCCTGTTGCTAATTTTGTAGAAAAAAGCAGATAAACAGAAATGATGAGTATAGATACTATAGTTTCCTTGTGCTACAGTAAAAGAGGTCCTGTTATTGATATCACCTTCCTGAAAAAAAAAATCCATTCTGTGTGAAACCATCTTTGTTTTCATTTAATCTGTCTGCCAGTGCAGTGGAACCCAATGTATTGTGCATATGTAAATCTCAAGTGTTGTGCAAGTGTTTTTGCACCTGGTTACTTAACATAATGAACAGTGAGAAAAATCCCAGTTTAAAAGCAGAGCCTCATGTTTTCACTGAGGAGCAAAACAGTTTTAAGAGAATCTAGCCTATCTGAATTCCAGCTTGTGGGTTTAACTGTTCCCAGTGCATTATGGGAAGTGGAAGGGGTCACTAATGGTTAGAGGAAGGCTTGCATTTCTGAGCCCTTTCGGTGCCAGTCCCTTCACAGAAGTGCATGCTATTGGCATCTGTCGTCTGCAACGTGACCAGGGTCCCTTCCCAAATCCTAACAACAAGGGCTTCGTCCTGCCCCACTGCTTCCTGCACGGGGGCAATTACCTGCTGATCACTGAGGTCCGGTGCGGGGCTCCAGCCTTTGAAGGTCACAGTTTTAGTCCAGGTAGTTTTTCTAGTCATTATGCTGGTGACGACAGCCTGGGTGCCCTCCAGTTTCCTGCATTAGAGGAAAAGGGATCCGATCTGCCGATTTTGCGCTGAAAAGGGATTATTCTGTAGTGGCGACTGGCGACCTGTATCCTGCTTCACACAGCGGCTCGTGTGTTGAGACGGCAAATGATCAGCATTATGTCTGACGGGACTGTGATTGCTGGCATTCCACTCCCCACCCACAATTAGCCTGACCACTGCTGGACAAGGACACTCTGAGTTCCAGTTCTGAAATCTATAGTACCATCCAGTGAGAGCGACGTATGTTTTGGGGATAAAGATGCTAAAGAGCAAAGCTGACTTCTCTTGTAGTCCCCATGGCAAGGGAGTTCACCTGTGGCTATGTGCAAACAAGAGTTCAAGAGTCATCAGCTTGCCTGACCTTGGCTGCTTTTTATCTTCACTGGTAGAGCTTTAGCGGCATTTCAGCAAACATTAACTTCACATGGCACCTGTGGAGCAGGACTTCACAGCGGTGAGAGCAGAGTGAGGTGACCCTGCCAGTTTGCTGGTGTGTGTGAGCTTTGTACCTGATTTAGTCGTCACTCAGCCTGGCTACTTGCCGTTGTTCGCATCTCTGTGAGCAGCCCAGCAGCACAGAGAATGTTTGCCTGTGTCTTCTTCATCACCTTGAGAAACACATGTACCCAAAGGTTACTTTTACAACAGGAATCCTCAGTGGATTTGTGATAATAATTAAAATTTCTCTAGGTCAGCAGAACACATTATTCCCTAAACTCTGTAACCTGCAAATGTGCATTTTCCTAAGCTGTCTGAGTGCATTAACAAACTAACTTGTAATACGTGTGTGATGGAGGACAGCAAATCATGATAATGGAGTTCACCCACTTGTAAGAGCAAGAGCAGTACACAGAGCAGAAGCATAAACACAAGCAGAAAAACACTTTTTGTGCAAGCAGTGCTTTATTGCTTATCCTGAAAGCCACAGGTCATGAGGGGTCATGGACACAAGGGTCTACTATGTGGTTCCTTCTGACACGCTTCCCAAGTGTTCACTTAGGAGCCTGATTAAATTTAGCTCTGCATTAATTATAAATATTGAACAAATTATAAAAATAAATATTTAGATTGATATTCAAGCATTTAAAATGTTATTAAATTAGAATTACAATCTTATTGTTTCAAACTGTATGCTAGTAATAGTATTTTATGTACATGCAAACCAGTATCCATGTATTTTTAGCTATGTAAATTGCAAAGCTAGCTAAATTGCATGCAGCATTAATGCAATCCCATGTTTTCCATGTGGGCTTCACATGTCTCCCTCCTGCCCAGGCGAGCACTGTGAGGTGGACGTCCGCTCAGGCCGCTGTGTCCCCGGCGTGTGTAAGAATGGTGGCAAGTGTATAGACCTGCTGGTGGGTGGGTTCCTGTGCCAGTGTCCTGCGGGCGAGTATGAAAAACCCTACTGCGAGGTGACCACACGCAGCTTTCCTGGTCAATCCTTCGTCACCTTCAGAGGCCTGCGCCAGAGGTTCCACTTCACTTTGTCCTTCATGTGAGTACTGCATAAGTACTGTAACACTTTGCTCATTTACACCTCAGCGTCTCCCTGTACCTTTGCGTTTCACCTCCTTTCTCTGTTCCTGTACCTACTCTCCATACATCCTGTTCTATTGTCGCCTGTCTTCTATGACCCATGACAAATCCCTTTTCTTTGTCTGGGGTGTCCTCAAAAACCAGCTGTTGAATAAATAACCATATAAATTCTTTTCCCCAAATGGGGATTGTTAAATGAGTGTACTGCTATGTGCAGTGTATTCTGGAACTTTCTCTAGGACAGAGTGGGGTCCTTTGCGTGACGAGATTCCAACATGTTGTACAGTTTCCCAGTAATGACACAGTGGTGTAATAGATCATATTCACAGGGGCAGGTCTTCTGGAACAACCCCTAATTTGCAGGATACGTGGCGGCGCGGTGCTGACAAACAGTTCACAGGATCTTTGTCTGTGGGCTTGACATGTTGAGACACATCTGAACTCCAAGGGAACACTAAACCCAAGCCTCCCTCATCCCATCTCATATGAGAGTGGAGGCTGAAAAAGCAAAATTTGGTTAGGAATTTTATCAAATCACCAGGATATGGCTGTTGCTGAATGAAACATAGTTAGCAGTGGACTGATGAACTTGTACAGTGACAGGCAGCATAACACAACACTACTTGAATTATTATTACAGGTCTAAAACCCCTTATTCTAAATTCTGAAGTTCTGAATGCTCAATTTTTGCATCATTCTCACACAGCCACATGTAATGAACATTTACTGTGCTGCATGTATACTGTATATACAGGTATTGAGCTTAGTTTGAACCTGTATATATATATGAACTTGTTTTACTGAATGTTTTCTTTAGAAATAAAAAAAATTTACAGTCTCTATTTTTTCCACTATGTAATTTACAAATTTATTACTATATAAATAAATTGTAATACTATTTATAGTCTTTATATATCCTACTTAATGTGATTAATCATACATTTCTCCAAATAAATATTAGTGTGTTTTTTGGGGTGCCTGTAGGAAGGTTTTTACATAATGTACTGTATTTCCACAATAATACCTTTCTAAAGCCCAAAGAATTCTGAATTCTGAAATACATTTAACGTCAAGGATTTTGGATAAGGGATTTTGGACCTGTATTATTATTTGTTCATTTAGCTGACATTTTATAGTAGCTTACAGTGTTTGGCTGGTATGCTACAGTACTTACATTAGCTCTCCATGTATACAGCAGGGTCATAAATACAGGAGAAATACAAGGTTGGCAGCTTGCCTACAGCAGTAAGGGCAATTTGATGGCAGAAAAATGTCATTAGGGTCTCTCTGAGGCCCTTGGTCTGGGTAGGCAGCAGCAGTGGAAACAGGAAGTGTCTGTGATTTTGAAGATGTTATCGTTGTTTGGCTTCCTGTGGTGTTGTCCTGCTGTATCTGGTCCATGACTCCTCTTACCCTCATAATACCCCCATCACCGATCCCCTGCACAAGGTTTAATGAGGTGTGGTTCACTCTGCCAATATCAGGGTGCCCACGTCCTGTTGGTTGCCCTCTCATACTTCCCCTGGCTCTTCTGTTCCATCTCTGTCTCCCTCCTCTTTGTTTGGGGCCTCTTCCTCTTTCACCTGTATCCTTGTGTGTCTGCATACCATTGAGAGAAAAACTATGAATACCTCTCTGGTCCAGTATTTTTCCTATGGTAGACCTATGAACCCCGATCAATTGCAAAAGAACCCACAGGTTGTTTGTTCCTTTTTTGAGGACTGTACTCGTACCCTTACATCGATCACTGTAGGACACCCACTTAGGGGGAATAGCAATGCTGTGAACTTCTTCACTTTGTAAACTGTCTGCATGACTATGGACTGATGGAAACCAAAATCCTTTCCAGTTTTAGGAGTTTTAACTCTGTTGTGCATAACAGGTAAAAATAGTATTGTTTTTTATACAGTAGAACAGGTTAAACCCACACCTAAACTGACTAGAACACTTGTTATCCTCAATCCTAGCGGTTGACATACTTTTTTCACCAATTACTTTCTTACCAAGAGCGTAAAATGTTGTGTATGTTTGTCAAATAAAACTTTATGGCCGTACAGGTTTGCAACCAGGGAGAGGAATGCCCTCCTGCTCTATAATGGCAGGTTCAATGAGAAGCATGACTTCATTGCCCTGGAGATCACTGAAGAACAGGTTCAGCTGACCTTCTCTACAGGTATGAGAAAGTCCCCATAATGTCTTCTCTCATCACAGTACTGATAATGCTGAGGAAACAGTCACATCCATGATGGAGTGGTCACTTTTACTGCAGTTTTTTTTTAATGTTTCTTGCACGTTCCTTGTAAGTGTGTTGGTTGTACACTGATCCAGCCTTCTTAGGTCATCCAGAGTAAAGCACAGGAGATGTCAGTTTTGAAGTGAAGATTTTTGGTTTGAATTCCCACTCTCGCTGTAATACCCTTGACCAAGTTACTTACTGTGAGGTGCTCATGTAGGAATTACTCAGCTGTATAAGTAGGTAAATCAGTGTAAGTAGCTTAGTGTACAGGCCTGACACTGTGAATTGTCTTAGAGAAAGGCATTAGCTGAATGATTTTGCCTGTTAGATATTGCTAGGTTGCCTGCAGAAATGTGGCATAGCTAAGTGCTGGAGGTGTGAGTTGTGAAGTGTGCCGACCCTCGTTCATACATCGGTAGGAGCTTACCGCGGAAACAGCTGGTCAAAGTGCGATAACACACACATCCCCCTCCTTCCCCTACTTTCCAAAACAGGCCCACCCCCCACACCCATGCCAGTGACCTCAGGTTATAGCCTTCGCAGACTCAGAATTGGCAGTATCCATACAAACAGTGATAAATTCCCACAGGAGATATCAAAAGTCTTTTTTTTTTGTTCGGCCTGTGTTATAGAACAAAGAACCTTTAAACCACTCTTCCTGGGCTGGTAAGATGCGTTAAAGTGACAGCAGCCCTACAATGCGAATATGACAATTCATGACATTGCTCAGATTGTTAATACAGAGTAGTGAAGCTTCGAAGGTCTGGAACATTCCCCAGCAGTCTCTAAAAGGCTTGGTAAACATGGTTGCTTTGTTACTTATGGCTTTTCGTGGAGTCTGACAGGTCAGTCCTGCCTTTGGTAAATACTCAGTAACTCTTCTAAATCTTAGCTGATCGGTTCTGCTCAATGAATAGCATTCAGATGAGATTTAAAATCCCCAGGTATTTTCAACATGTGATTTATTGGCATTTCTGTGAAGCTGCTTTGTGAAATGTTTCTTTGAATGGAGAGGAACTGTTGTTTGTGTATAAGAAATCAAAGCACAGTTGAAAAGTTGGCATATGCACTTCTTTATACAGAACTTTGGTATTTCCTTGTTCATTCCTCCAGGAGAGACAAAAACCACGGTGTCACCTTTTGTCACTGGTGGGGTGAGCGATGGCCAATGGCACTCGGTGCAGCTGCATTACTACAACAAGGTGAGTGACAGCTACATTATCTGACCCCTCTGCCGACAGCTGATTTGGCAGTAATTTTCCTGGAGTTTAACTGAGCAGAAATCAGTCGTGGTCTCGGTCAGTCGTGCGGCACCACCATGGAACACTTCAGCTGGGAAATTATATGAATTCTTGTCTCAAGGTTCATATTGTTGTCCCATTTAAGCAGCAATCTGCAGAGATTATGAAATAAAAATATATCATAAATACATTTCAGAGGTATAAAAGTTTGCCTTAATTGTATATTATTTGGTTTTAGTTGTAGAAATTTGATCTAAAGCTCTACCTTTTCTTAGTGTGCCGGTTGTCACATACTCGACTCAGGTGTTTATTAAGGACAGCGTGCCTTTGAACTTTTTCCGCTTTGTGTGAATATATGAATCACATGTAGTTTACAGATCTCAACAAGTTACTCTGCTGCGTTCTGTTTGTTCTCGTAATGTGTGTCCCTTGTTGTTTATGGAGACATCTCTATGGGAACCACTGAGATGAATTACCTCGCAGCCTGTCTCAGCATATACCTTTTGTTTCGCTGTTGCACGCTCTCATTCTTTGCTGTTGTTACTGCTGTCGAGAGTGACGCCTCGGCTTTATTGTTCCTCAAGCTAACCGGTGAGCATGTGTCGCCGTCACCAGCAGTGTGCCCCTGCAAATAGACCCATTTGTTTTAGGGCAGGAGACGTAGGCACAGTGGATGGGTGCGTGTGGGTTCTCTTTTTTGCCCTGAAGAGGAGGAGCTTGGACAGAGGCCCTTAGAGAGCGCAGCTGTCTGAGTTCACGAGGAAATGCGATTTGTGGTATCAAACTGACTTAAACACACACTTACATCTCAACCACAACCACATAGTCGGAGCATCACAAAGGCTTGAGAATATGCAGCACACACCATTGGTTCTGTAGTTAATGCACACTTTTTCTGAGCTGCAGCATTTACTAATTCATCTGGGTGAGAGCCTTTAGCACAGAGGTGTCTTTGTTAATCTGGAGAGACACACCTCTCCATTCCTTTATTATTTGTATACATTATTTAACAGATTCCTTTATCTAATAATTTTATTTTTTATACTTAGCCACTTACCCATTTAATGAAGTGAATCCTCACTTAATACATTTAAAGCAAGTACCTTGAACGAAGGTACTTAGATTTGAGTCATGTGCTTGTTCCCATTTAAACTCAACAGAGGAGTATGGGTCAGTTATGTAGAGGACTAAAGCTTTACTGGAATGCGATGTGGGCTCTGATTCACCTCCAAATGAAAGTTTAACCTCCCCCCCTGCAGCCCTCTAACCTTGGGTTATGGAGTCAGAGGTCAGTTGCAGAAAGGTGTCCTGTGTTGCCCTGCTGTGCCCTGAGGAAAAGCCCTGTTCCCAGGGAGAGCTGCAGGTTCATAGTTCAAATGAAGAAGGCCTCGGTGGTTGTCATAGGAGCAGACACTTTTAATGGCGAGCTGCACATGTGGCTTTTCTTGAAAGACATGCAATAGAGAATACAAAAAAAAAAAAATGTGAGAAAGGCAGGAAACTTTTGAACATCGTACTTTTGTTAGGATTCATACTTGCATAGGTTTGCTTAACCAAGCCGGTATCCTCTAGGGAAGTATGTGTTTTGATAGAGGAGCTTAAGGTTTCAGTGTTGATGTCAGAGGAAGTGCCCTCATGTCACGAGAGACAGGGACTGTTGTTTTTTCATGCTGACCTGTAAAAAGAGAAGTTTGTTTTGTCTTTGCAGAGTATGTTTTTTTCATACCATCCAGAAAGGGTGTGAATATAGAGATCGACAGGTTGTCAAATTTAGATGTATTTAATATCAACAGGAGAACAAGGGATTTTGCTACCTGAAAGCTGCAGCTTTGGCAATCTGACAGACACTTAAAAGGAAATGGAGGCTATTATGTGTGGTAATTACTGAAGGGTGTTCTGTGTGTACAGTTTGTACCGAAACTGTCTGTTTGCCCATCTGCAAGCATTATAACCCAAAGAACGCCACTGCAGCAAAGAGCCCTGCATAGCAAAAAGGAATCTCTTCTACAGGATAGGTCCATGCACAGAAGAGACAATGAGAGAAAATGAGAAAAAAAGTTTTTAATTATTAAAATGTGTGAGAAATCTACAGAGTATTATAAACTGGCCATCCCTTGAATAAGGTAGTTCATTTAGTGAAAGCAGTGTACAAGTATAAAAGGATATGTAGTCTTTTGGATGAGGAAGACAATGTTTTAACCAGCAAACCAATTTCTGGTTGTGTGTGTGTGTGTGTGTGTGTGTGTGTGTGTGTAATAAATTAAGTCATAAACTCCAAACTATGTGTTGCCTTGGAAAAAAGCATGTGTTGAAAGAATTAATGTGAATGTAATCTTGATGGCAATGGGAATGCAGCAGAACACAATTGGCTTTTACATGGAATAACTCAAGGGTGCTGGCCCAGGTGTCACCCCTGTAAAGGAGGTGGCAGTAAGGGGGTTTCTCAACATACCAACAGTATTTTTCACATCCTGAAATCCCCCCTTCGTGTGCCCATGTCACAGGAGAACTAGTGTTACAGACACTAAATGGCACTGGTGCTAATTTGGAGGAAGCGTGGCGGTTGTCCTGCGGTGAGCCTCAAAGCAGGTTTCTGCTGACCTGGAAGGTAGAGGTTATCAACACATACGTCTCGGTGATGGAGCTCCACTCTTTCTGTCCACAGCAGCCCAGCTGTGTTCACTTAACCTTGACTTGCAGGCACCACACGTTTCCACTGGGTCACACTTGTTATTTTGTTTGCTGGCAAGCTTAGCGCCTACTTTTTTTAAATTTCACAAACGCCATTAATATTTGTTGTTACTGTTAAATGTACACATTTAAATACTTCAACGCTTTTTGCTTCAACTGCATAGTTGGTGAAAATACTGCAACACATTTGTAAGAAGGTGCTATGATGGACCAATCTGGAGAGTAGAGTTGGATTTTTTCCAGTTGGTTGCTTGATTTTATAGCCAGACCAGTGCAGCTTGAAATAGCTGTACTTCTATGAACCATGTCTAGATAAACCTATTTATATACATAAATAATAAATACATTTTTTTCACTGCTCATTTTGCCAGGAGGGCATTGTGTGTGTGTGTGTGTGTATAAAATATTATATATATTTATGTTTTAAATATTACTATATAATTTAAAAAAATCATATGTATTTATCTTTATAGGTATGCTATATTTTTTACATTTTCTTTCCTCTAACTTTGTGCACTGCGGACCTGAAGGCATTCATTTCACGCTCCCTTGTGTACCTGCTGTATAATGGTTTTAACACCAAACAGTTCTCGAACAAAGGTGCTGTAGTGAATACCTGACCAGATGTTGAATTAGTAAACTGAAAGATGCTCTGAATATATTATGGTACAGTTATCGCTTAAATGTGTAGGGAAAATAATTCTGTGTGTGAAATGGAAAGATGCATATACTGCAAAGCCTTGGTCACTTCCTGGAAGCAAGGAGCAGATGCACAAATTCCGGGCGAATTGTCTCTGATGTCAGCCAGGGCTGTGTGTCTGGCCTCAATGCAGGGGGGAGTTCTTGAGTTTAAACATCCAGCTGTGGTGTAGGCCTGGGAGCCTGTAGTGTTATGGGGTTGGCTGTCATATTGTCATGGAAGGACCTGTTTGACTCCTCACTGAGCTGATGCAACAAATGTTTCCCATCTAAATCAATGGGTAAATAGCTGAAAGTAGCTTAGCAAAACTAATATTGTAAGTCTCATTGGAAAAAAAGTGCAAAATAAATAAATGTTCACAGAATAGAATAGAAGTTCAGGGTTACCGAATGGTGTTATCTTTAATCTATCTACAGCCATTTATGTCATGTGCATACAGTAGTTCACAGACAAAAAATAACTAAAAAAATTAAATACATGAAATGTGAAACTTTCTCAAACACAAAACATTCAGGTGATGAAATAGGAAAAAATTTGTTCAGTCTGATGCAAAATGTGTTTTTTTACCTAGCAGCTGTCAGGTGATGAAAGCTGTCAGTTGGGCTTATTTTTGATTTTCAGAAAGGGTAATTATGTCTGTTAAAAGTTGCCATGTGGAAAGTTAAATCTGTTTGAGTAACAGTTTTAAGATGAATGCCACAATGTAGATGAAGAAATAATTTATTGAGGTTTTCCGAGACTAAGCAGAGAAGAGACGGCAGTCTTTCCTTTGCTCCTCTGCTCCAAGCAACCAGAACAGTGTCTGGCCTGGTTGGAAATTTATGACGCCTGATTTCAGTGCAGGCTTTGATGGAACATGTACAAAGTGGCAGGAAGATGGAACAGGAACTGAATTTATGGGCTGTTTTGTGGAATGTGGGGGAAAAGTGAGGGGGAACATTTCAGTTCACTTGGGACATTTCCAGGATTTAAGGTCTCTGAGTTGTTTAGTACAGTTGAAAGATGCGTTCAACTTATCTCTTGTGTTCTGGGTCATTCTCAAATCGTCCAACAATGAATACATTTCAACTAATGCTAGGTGTGTCTGCATCACTCTCAGAGAGATGTCAAGCCCTTCAGTTCATTAGCTTGGACTTGGTAGTGCAGCAGTTAGCCCTCACCATACTGTCAAATGAACCAGGGTTTTACTTGTCCTGAGTTGATGCACCAAAAACAATGGTGTCGACTAATTAAGTAAATAATAATCTTGTGATTGTATTAATACTTTGTTAACTGGACAAGTTTCTTTTACAAAGATAAACTCTCTTTTAGAAAATCTTGCACTCTCACCATTCACCTGGTTTTATATGTCAAAATTTGGTGAAAGGCTCAGTGTGCTCATGCTAGCATTCCTGCAGCATGTCCAACTGTAGTAAGCGGTGAAAAGATGGGCGATTATTGTGAGCGGGTGGATGGTCGTGTTTCAGCCGATTACTCCAGCCCGATCGGCCGCCAAACAGAGGGCGGGTGTCACCTTTTGCGCTGACATATTTCTTCAGATAGCTGAGGTCAGGTTACTGCTGGAACAACAGGGTTTTAGTAACAAGGAGGAATTTTATCTTGTTCCTCACTATGCCCTGTGGGGGAAGGCACGGAGGCGTACGCGGTTAGCTCTTGTCACGTCGATTTCAGCAGTGCACGCTGGTACCGCACAAATTTGTCAATAACACAAGTCTTCTCTGAGATTTCTCCAGCATGAGTGCAAATTCAGAATCCTACTTCTTTCAGGAGGCCGCCTTATGGAGGGCTTTTTTATGAGAAAGCCAATTAATGGAATGTAGGAATCACCGGTATGTACAACTGTTGCTTGGGAGCCTACCTTGTGGAAATGTTCACTAGGATGAGGAGCTCTTACTAACTGTATGATTCAGCCACCCGTCATTGTGATGACACATTTGCTCTCGTCCATGATGTGCCTGTAATGTTTCTCAACTTGCTGTATTGTAGGGCCTACATGTTATTCACATTTGTCTGTCCCAGTTGGGACTGCTTTCATGACTCTCTCCAGACATTGGTAGGTGCATCGCAGATTTTCTGGCTTCTGTTGGATTTCAGCAGTGAACTGCTTAATCTGTTTCATGTATGTGTAGACTTTTGAGCAGTTGTATGTTATGTTGAGTCAGTGGTGATGATAAAAAGCAGTCAATGAAGGATTAATCTCTCATCTTCTTGTCTGGTGTCCCACTGTAATAACCCTGAGGTATGGCAATTAGCTGTCTCACAAATCCAGAAACCATGCTGTTTTTTCACCCTGCAAGAGCATATTTATGTTAGCAGGATTACACACAAATGCCATCTGTCAGCTGTGCTTAAAGCCTACACAAAAGATGCATGGGTTGGTCCGTCTGATCTTTCAGGTATTCTGCTTAATAGGAACGAAGCCATTGATGGGCTTCCTTTTTAGACTGAGCTCAGGAGTCATTATTTGATCATGAGGCTGAGGCTGAGTGTACCTTTGCATCAGGATTACTGTTAATGTAGGTCATTTTAATAAAAAATGCATACTTTGAGTGCTTCAGGCACATTACATTTTTGCTGTGCCTGAGATGAACTTCATTCCATGGAGCTGGGAGTGGAGTTCACTCAGGTGTGTTTAGCTTACAGACACAAAACCTCAGACATCTGCTCTGCATTTGGGAAGCTGTACTGAATATGTCCTGCTGTCCATACTTTTGTACAGCAAGTTTGGCCTCTGTTAAAAGGGTGACACAATGAATTGCTGTGTGGGAGGCTGCATGGGAGTCAAACTGCACCACTATATTCAGACATAAGGCTTTCAGGTCTTCAGACTCCCTGAGTTCTGCTCCCATCTTTACCTCTCACCTGCTCACATTCTGGATGCATCGATAAACATCTTTTCTTTAAGGAGTGAGATCCTACACTGCGGGTTCAGCTTGGTCCACCTGCTCAGAGTTTGTGTCAGGGGAATGGGAACCTGGGACATCTTTCTGGCAGAATTCAGTGTTCATAATTTATCTAATTTGTCCTAAAACTTGAGCCACTGAGAGCTGCAGTAATGTTCAAGTGTGTGTATGTGTGTGCTGTGAATACCAGTTGAAATGAAACCTTTGCTGGTCTCTCACCGTGTCCATTGTTGCATACTTGAAAAGAAAACCACAGAACAAAACACGTGCCTGTTTCTCACTTCCAAAAAATGACGTGTAACTGATTAATGTAGTTTGTAATAGCAGGGTCAGTAATATGACCACCGTAATGTATAGCTTTGAAATGAGCCCCTTGTCCAATGAGTCATTAAACAGCACACTCCTTGTATGTCCTGAGGCTGCCCTGCTGTTGAAGTGCATAGGTTTCCCTCAGTAATCCTACCGTCTTAGATTTGCAGTGCCAGTGGGGAATGAGGTAATGGCTTGGGAGGCCATGGGTTAGCTGCACTACAGGTGCTTCCGACCCCACACGGTCCTCGTGGCGCTTCCTTTTCTTCTTTTCCTTTTCTGCCACAGCTTTTGCAGCCTGGACTGTCCCCAGCCATACCGCCAACTGATGACTACAGACTTCTTGTTCAAAAGGATGACCTCCTTCCACAATTGCTTTGATTTGTTTGGGGCTGAGAATGAAGACACAATGGTTCCTCATTTAATGTTTCATATGATTATAGTTTACTCTGTTTCCAGGGTTGCTGCTTGCATTTTCTGCAGCTCTGATACACAGCAGCTGTTTCCTTCACTATGCCACAACTGGTATAAAGGTATAGTAGGAAAAGGGTACAACTGTCACTTTTGTGGTTTTCACTGTAGGGATTGTGGAAACACAATTCTATCTGCTTTTTCCCCCACGTCTTTATACTTTGGGAGGAAACTCCATGCGATACCTGCAGTCTCACCATGCTGTGGCCACTTTTATAAAACTAGAACAAAGCACTGACACGACTGGATCAGAGCACTGCTACAAGGGGACTGGGGGGCACTGTACTGTCTTCATCACACTGGAAATGGAGAGGGTTGGATGGTACTGAGACCCAGTATCAGTGTTTAAAACATTATTTTATACATTAATGAAGTTGTTTTATCCAGTAAAGCTAAACAATTAATAAAAAATTAAATATCTTTAAAACAGGAGGTTGAAGCCTGGTCATGCCCAGACATGCCAAAATATGTTACAGGATTGACAGCTGCCCCTGAATACCCGCTATGGACCCATGGGCACAACTGATTTAGGACTCTGTAGAAAACCCAGTCCAGAGATAGAAGAGAAAATTTGGTTGGTTTTACTGCCAAGGCAGCTTGACTTTAGGTCTGCACAACTTCTCTATTGTGTTTTGGTGTTGTTGTTGTTGCTGTGTTGCAGGCTCTTGCTCATAGTAGGCCCTATTTGACTTTATTGTAATTTAATTATGGGCAGGAAAATAATAATAATTAAAAAAAAACTCATATTATGCTTAAAAATAGTTTTTTAAATGTGTATATATTCTTATTTTTTCTTGAATATTTTTGCAATGGTCCATACATTCAACATCTGTTAAAACTGACATCCAGAAAATTGTGGATAGACTGTATTTTGGAGCCAACTCTTGTGTTAAATACAGATTTGTAAAGGACATGGGACTCATACTGTGTCTGTATTGCTCCTGTGATTTCAGAAAAGATTCCCTCTTATAATTCTGGTTTACAGTGTTTGAAATAGAGTTGTCTGACACTAAACAAGACACCTGTTTTCATAAATAAATAAGTTATGGCTCCTTTTTTCTCCTAAAGGCGGCTCTGGTGAGGGTTTGCTGTATGATTGATGGCAGCTGCTCTGCCAGGTTTAGAGTGGCAGCTATTTGCGATTGAGTGGAACACTCGGTGGGACAGCTGAGCAAACAGTGTGTGATCCTTGCTGTTTGTGTGAAACACGTCTACCCCTGTAGGCTTTCTCCCTAGGTCACCATACAGGCAAGTACCTTCCCCCTTCACTTGGCACAGGGACTGGAGGAAGAGGGTGTGTGCCGGTGGGAGTGGATCTACGTGCTTATCGTTTTCACATGGGGAGGGTTCCCCACAGCTGCGCCCGCATGTTAGACAAAATGACCCCCATATGTCACATCTGGGCCAGCATCTGTGTGGCCTCATTTGGACAGCGTGTGTAGAAGCATCTCCAACCTTTGGTGCACACTGAGTTTTTCTGCAAGGGTTGGGTGTTAAGAGGTCTGAAAAAATATTTTGCTTCTCCCAAAGTTAAAGAGAAACTTAATCTGACTGTACTGTTGTTAAGGTTGTGAGTGTAATGATGACTGTGGCTGTTGTGAGTAAGAGTCCACAGTACCTGAAGATTTTCAGGAGTATGGTTCTACAAATTTGAAGTCAGTGTGCAGTACAGTGGGGCTGTTTCTGTAGATGCCATACCAGTGTTGGTTTGCATTCTTCAGTGGCATTAATCCACCCTTACGTCTTCTTGTGGTGGGTCCGGGAATACCAGAAACATCCAGCTGCTGCATAATGTCATCCTTACAAGTTGAGCTCCTTCTATGAAGAAGCTGACTGCGACTCACATTACCGCCACTGATCCATTGCTGCCCTGCACACAGGTGTGTTCCTGTCAGGTTTGAAAGTACTGGGAGTGTTTTGTTTGCTTCCTACATTTCTACAAGCAGACATCTCCTCCTTGATTTATGGCCCAAACTGCAATTATTTTGCAGACTTTCCTGTTAATTCATTGTGAGCAACAGGCAAGTGTCTTGCAGATGAAGTTTTCCCATTCTTTTTCAGCCCAAGCAGGAAATCTGCACTACCTACTCCTGTTTGCAGATGGGAGGGCCTCATCGAGAGGCTTTATCCCACTGGAAAAGAGTGATCCTGGCAGCTGCCTAAATCAGGCAGGAAAAAGCTCCCTGCCTGAGGTGAACTCAAAGCTCACTCTCCCGAGTCTGTTCTTGCAGTACGTAAGCCAGTTCCTGTGTCGGCCTGCTTTGGTAATCTCTCTCTAATGGCTAATAACAAGAATCAGGCTGGAATTTCTTACACATTATGTGTTTGAGGGTTGGACTGCAAACACGTGGGACTGAATTTCTGTTCTCAGGGGTCTGCTTTCAGAATCACTTTTTTGACCGCACTTTGTTCTGTGCAAACTGTAGTCCCTCTCAGACTACTTAACTTTTTGGCTTTACAAAAGCATTTTTTGGTGACAGGATGACAATAGTCTTGGCTTGGGCACAGATCAACTGTGTGCTGACATGGACACTTTGCCATGTGCTTATTTGCTGTTAGGTGCAGTTAAAGGTGACATTTTCTGTGAGGGCAATAGATCTGTAAATACAGTTTAAAAGAAAGGAATGAGACAGGCATTGAAAAGGAATTTTCCTTTTAATTATTTCCTTTGCTATTTTCCTTTGTGATTTCTGGGATGACATAACAGGAAGAAGATGTTGGACTGTGTGTTCAAATGTTCATACGTTTTCTCCTACAGTGTGAAGACCTGTGTGTCAGGTTTAATGACTCTAAGCTACACTACAGTGGACGCATATTCACCGATGGATGGATATGTGTGCTCTTTTTCTGTGCCCTTCAGTACTGTTAATAGTTACCAGTAAGTTTTTGCTTGCAGTGATTTGATGTCTGGAAGCAAAATTAAATAGGTAACGTGGAAAACTGGAGTAAAGGGTGAAAGGATACAGATAGGTTGCTGTGGTATAGTGAAATGTTTTATCTGGATTGTAAGTTATGAGTTTACCATTGTAGTGAGTTAAAGTTTGGCTTGGATAAAAATATCAACAACATTTCATCCATTCCTTTCCATTCTGCAATAATGAAGCTGGTCAGGGAACAGATATAGCTTTTTTGGCCACTAGTTCCCTTTTCTCTATGTGCTTCAAGGGTCCATCTGGTCAGAGAGAGAAAAATAGCAGCTGCATTGTTGGAGCCAAGAGGTCAGAGGTCAGAGGTCAGAGTTGAGTGTATAATTACAACTTTGTTTTTTATAATCCTTTGTTATCAGATTGATGGTCTCTGATGTAGCGTCTTGAAAAACAGGAGTACAGTTTGAACTGCTTGATTTTGAAAGAAGTGTTAGTCAAACTCAAGAAGGAGGAAGAAGGAGCTTTTTGATGGCCTTGCCAATGAATGACAGTTGTTACCTATTAAATTTTGTAAGTCTCAGTGGAATAACAGTGATATTCATTCTGCTCTTTGGCTTGCAAATAGATCAGAAGAGCACTTCAATTTAAATATTTTTAATGCCCTCTCCTTATCAATAGGTAGTCATCAGGACAGCGACTTGTTTTGGTGATACATTTAGTCAAGAAACCTAGCTTTGTGTTTGCTGAGTAAAGAAAGAACAACTGGCTGTTAGAGATTTTTGCATACATCTGAGATCTTCTGATAGATGCCTGTAGGTATCTCATAAAACCTTGCACTTTTGCACTTGACGACAGACACAGCAGGCAGATTTGGCACACACTATAAGGGGTCACCATCATTGGGAACAGGCACATGTTTGGAGTAGTCAGATATGTATAGTAGGTTTCTCAGGTCATTTTAGGTTAAGGTTTGAAAGGTTAGGTAGGTAGAAAATGTGGAAAGGTATAGCAAGAGGTAGAGTTAGGGTTAGGGGCCAGTAACTTCTATCCCTTTTGTTGCAGTGTGTCGTTCATTTGCAGTTTCAGTGTCCCTCAGGGAGAACTCTGTGATGTGTAGATCTTGTGATATAGCATTTTGGATACTGTTGTCCCTGTGCAGACATTCAGAAACTCTTCAGGTTGTGGAAAAGAGCTAAGATGTGTCTGGATTAAAGTTATTAGCAGAACCACTAAGATTAGATTTATTCGTGAAGTCTGAAAATTCAATTTTGTGTTAATTTTTAAATTGCAACATAGATAAAAGGAGCAACACAGAGAAATGGCAGCTTTATCAATTGCAGCTTGTGCATAGTTCCTATAAAATATGTAGATCAAACTTTATCCAGCAAAAAAGGATTAATAATTTCAGTCATCCATACAGAAGACATTTTGAGTAAAGGTGATAATAATAGAATGCAAGCACTTAAGTACAGTAATAAACAGACTGCATCTGTCCCCAGGTATACATCCTCCTTATTTATATCCTGATGAAATGTCTCTTTTTTTATACCAAAAATTGAGAATCAGTTTGGAGCTTCTGTTATAACATTTTCTAGTCTAACAATGTACTGTACCTGGTCTCGTCCTGAAGTAATGATTTTAAGCAACATATATCTAAAATTATGATTTTTTTTAGGTGAAAACGGTTCATGCTATATAATGTTTTATTACATTGAATGCATTATGAATCTTGGTTTTATTGTTAATTCCTTCGAGCCATAGTGTCTGGTATGTATCTGCAATAAAGCTTAACTATGCCTTTGCTCATACCATGCAATATATTACATCATCTGCTTTCCAAAGGCTCATCATAACATCCAAACTGTAAGTGGTAAAATGTTGAATAACCTGCCAAGTGCGCATGAAAGGGATCTGGTGTGGCTTTGGGTCAAAATGGCATTGCTAAATGTTTGTTGCTCTGCAAAGAGAAGAGAGTGATGATGGACAGTGAATTATGATGGTTTAGTTTCCTCTTGGGATACACCTATACTCCGGTATTTGAGCTTCATGTTTCCAAATTCCTCCTATAATGAGCGATGCATAATTAATACCTAGCTCTATATTTGAATCAAGAAGTCCTGGAATAACAAGTGGTATCTGAGCGAATTTGAAACACATCAGCAAAATATTCAAATACAAAGCATGGGTATACAAAGTACAAATGCAAAGCCAGGTATCAGCACTCCGGCTATCATCTGCGTTCTTAGTCTTTGCCTTGTGTGGTCCGTATTCAAAATCTGTTTCCCTCTTTTGTGATTTTGTTCACTTCTGTTTAGTTGGAAAACACCCCAGTAACAGTTCATTACAGTAGCAGCTCATCACAATAGGTGTATTTTAGTTTTGTCCTATTTCATGTTTTTAAATAATTTTTACTGTTAAATGTCTGTAAGTATTACTATTTGTAATAAGGAACAAAATGCAACAGTTGATACTAAATAAAAAAGTACATATAAGCATGAAAATTTGTATGAATTACCTCATTGCATTATGGTAAGATCATTGGTGTTTAAAGTGTTTTTATTGTGCCAAAATGGGTATTTTAGAGTGTTGGTGATATTTTGGGGAAATTAACTGGGGTTTCTTAGATGAACTTAAAACAGATCTTAATTTTTCTCCTAAGAAATAAGCCTCCCCAAAATGTTTCCCAGAGTTTGTGATACTCCTAATTTTTTAGGAACCAATTACACTTGTAATACTGATAGATAGGTGTAATTTGTCCATTTTGTCATACTGTGATCAATTCTTTCTTTTCTAGCCAAACATTGGACGTCTTGGTATTCCCCATGGACCCTCAGGAGAGAAGGTGGCTGTGGTTGCCGTGGATGACTGTGACATTGCCATGGCAGTACGCTTTGGAAATGAGATTGGGAATTACTCATGTGCCGCACAAGGCACCCAGATGGGACAAAAGAAGTGAGCTTGTTTTCCTGTCTGCCTCTGGCCATCATACCACACTTAACAGCCTTTCTTTTTCCTTCAGATACCTGGTCTAGGGCTTCAAATTCCACGTCCTTCTGTCCAAAGTCCTTCAGTCTAATATCCCAAGTGAAAGTAACTTGAATGCTTGATTAACAGTTTTTACAAAAAAATTGTTGTGTTCTTGGTAACTTTTTTGATTTTTGTGGGTCTTTATACCATGTCAATTTACACCTTGTTTCAGTACATTTAGCACACAGTAAGCGTTTCTGTTGCTTAAACCAGAAGCAACATCCAGTAAGGTGGAGTAATTGTGTACTGAGGTGAAAACAGGGTTTGAACAAATGTAATAAACACTTAAAACACAAAGTGAAAACAAACACTGCATAACCACCAAACCAGTCTCTCCAGTCTGATAAGCAGTGGCCTGTTTGATAATTCCCTGTGCCACTCAGTGCTCAGGTGAGTTGTAGATTTTTTACCAGCAAGAATGGTCTGTGTAACCTTGCCCCACAATGAAACTTCACAGTATGTCAGACCTCCTGTTGCTTAATACGTTTCAAATTACTGCTCAGAACAGATCAAATTATTTGGAAAAACAAGGGCAGCATCACAAAGTTAGTCACAGCAATTCCCAAGAGTCTTGAGGGTTTGGTTTTGCGTCTGTAACTGGGGGATTAAAAAAAGAAAATCACATGACTTCTCAATACCGACCACCATGTGCAAAGGGTTCTGTCACCATTGCCGCACATTGTGTTCCTGTTACATCATTACATCAGCAGCCCATAATGTGAGACTTGAGCACCTTAATTTACCAGCCTGATTAACCAGCTTCTTAGGCTAAGTCTGTGTAGTCTCCATTGTGTTGGGCAATATGAGCCAAAACCCACTTTCCAAAACTTACAACTAAGCAATACCCTTAGCTTTCTCTAGGCAAATAGAGGTCTGTTGGTAGTCTCAATGGGGTTCTGGTTAATAACGCTTCATGTACAAATAAAGGATTGACAGAGAAGAATGAAGGAGAGGCCATTCTGTTGTATTTTAGAAAAGGGTGCATAAACTGGAAAAATATCAAAGTAAATGGGCCTTTATTTCATCATATCTCTGCTATCCATTAAAAAAATTATAGCAATAAAGTAGCTGAAGTTCACACAATCAGCATTATTTAGAGAGACCAGGATTTACCTTCTTAGCTTTGTAATCAGTTATTGAGGGACCTCTGAGTCACCATCTGTCCTGTCTCTACAGGTCTTTGGATCTCACAGGCCCACTGCTTTTGGGTGGGGTACCAAACTTGCCCGAAGACTTCCCTGTGAGGAACCGCGACTTTGTGGGCTGCATAAGGAACCTCACCATTGACAGCCAACCCATCGATATGGCAGGCTTCATCGCCAACAACGGGACTACTGCAGGTCTGCAGGCCCATTATGCAGTCAACTGTCTTCCACTTGATGCACTCGCTTGCAACTAACATATAAATAAAAGTATAGTAATGTCATGTTTTTCATATATGTATTTCACATATTTAGATTTAAATATATTAGACAAATGTCTGATAGTCTTGCTTGTGCTTAATGTTTCTACCATCAGCATTTTTGACAATTCTTGCACTTTCTGTATAGGCTGTGCAGCCAAACGCGACTTGTGCTCGAAGAACATGTGTCAAAATGGCGGCACCTGCATAAACAAGTGGAACACGTACTTCTGTGACTGCCCACTACGTTTTGGCGGCAAGAACTGTGAACAAGGTGAGGGACCTCACACGAATGTCTACTATACTCTGTGTGTGTGTGTGTGTGTGTGTGTGTGTGTGTGTGTGTGTGTGTGTGTGTGTGTGTGTGGCATTCTAAAGGAAGCGCACTGTAGTAGAGTAATGATGTCTGCTGATTATACAAGGCTGGTCCTCAGGATGCAGACACTGTGATTAATGTATCTGAACTTCCTCTGAAGGAAATGTTTGCCTGGCTAGGCATATGGCCCCATCATGGCACTTCACTATACTTGCACTACACTGACTACACTCTGTTGAGTTGCCAGATGTAGGAAACTGGGAGGATCTGTGTGTTTTATCAAAAGGAAGTCACCATTTTAAATAAATTACCTTATTCTCAGTACCAAAGCCAAAAAGTGACCTGCTCAGGCTCACCTGACAACTTCTGGAGAATTAGGAAATATAAAAGCAGTATTTTTGGCTCTTTGCAGTAGTATGAAGCACTTTTTAGTGTCTGATGTAGCTGGTTTTAATGCCAAATAAATAATTCAACCTATTTTCTTGGTGGTGCAGTTGGTAGTGCTATTAGAGTGTCGGTTTGAATCTGGCTCAGTCTAGTCTAAAAATGAAAGGAACACTTTTGAATCAGAGTATAGCATCAAGTCAATGAAACTTCTGGGATGTTGATCTGGTCAGTTAAGTAGCAGAGGGGGTTGTTAATCCGTTTCAGCTGCTTTGGTGTTCATGAAATTAACAATGAGACGACCCCTAAAACAGTAATGGTTTAACAGGTGGAGGCCACTGACATTTTTCCCTCCTCATCTTTTCTGACTGTTTTTTCACTAGTTTTGCGTTTGGCTACGGTCAGTGTCACTACTGGTAGCATGAGGCGATACCTGGACCCTACAGAGGTTGAACAGGTAGTCCAACTTCTCCAGGATGGCGCATCAATACGGGCATGGAGGAGATTCCAGGAGACAGGCAGTTACTCTAGGAGAGCCGGACAGGGCCGTAGAAGGTCCTTAACTCATCAGCAGGACCGGTATCTGCTCCTTTGGGCAAGGAGGAACAGGATGAGCGCTGCCAGAGCCCTACAAAATGACCTCCAGCAGGCCACTGGTGTGAATGTCTCTGACCAAACAATCAGAAACAGACTTCATGAGGGTGGCCTGAGGGACCGACGTCCTCTAGCGGGCCCTGCGCTCACTGCCTGGCACCGTGGTGCTCGATTGGCATTTGCCATAGAATACCAGAATTGGCAGGTCCACCACTGGCAGCCTGTGCTTTTCACAGATGAGAGCAGTTTCACCCTGAGCACATGTGACAGACGTGAAAGGATCTGGAGAAGCCGTGGAGAACGTTATGCTGCCTGTAACATCATTCAGCATGACCAGTTTGGTGGTGGGTCAGTGATGGTCTGGGGAGGCATATCCATGGAGGGATGCACAGACCTCTACAGGCTAGACAATGGTACCTTGACTGCCATTAGGTATCGGGATGAAATCCTTGGACCCATTGTCAGACCCTACGCTGGTGCAGTGGGTCCTGGGTTCCTCCTGGTGCACGACAATGCCCGGCCTCATGTGGCGAGAGTATGCAGGCAGTTCCTGGAGGATGAAGGAATTGATACCGTTGACTGCCCCCACGCTCGCCTGACCTAAATCCAATAGATCACCTCTGGGACATTATGTTTCGACACATCAGACTGTCCAGGAGCTCAGTGATGCCCTGGTCCAAATCTGGAAGGAGATCCCCCCAGGACACCATCCGTCGTCTCATTAGGAGCATCCCCTGACGTTGTCAGGCATGCATACAAGCACATGGGGGCCATACAAACTACCGAGTACGATTTTGAGTTCCTGCAATAAAATTTCGGCAAAATGGACTAGTCTTTGAATTCAGGCCTCTGTAGGTTGATAATTTTCATTTCCATCAAATGATGTGGCACCCTTTTGTTCCTGACACATTGTCCAGTCCATATCAATATAGATATCCAGCATGATTTTTTTCCCCATTGAGATCTGATGTGTTTTCAAAGTGTTCCTTTAATTTTTTTGAGCAGGGTATATTAGAGGTTCATTGGTGATGCCAAAGTGATTCCAGGATAAACTCTAGACTGCCACAACCCTGCCCAGAGCAAACAGTTAAGGATAATGAATGGATGGATCTTGTTCTGCTTCATAATCCATCCATCCATCCATCCATCCATCCATCAATTTTCTTTAAGCCCTTGTTCATTGTGGGGTCATTGTGGATTGCAACCTATCCCGGAAACACAATATACAAGGCAGACTGGACACACTCTTAATGGACAATTTCAAACACACGCATGCACACAAAATGCAGTAAGTTTTGTGTCATAAATATGTATCTTTTTCATCTTTCGGCTGCTCCCGTTAGGGGTCGCCACAGCAGATCAATTGATTCCACTTCTGTGTCATAAATATGTATATTTGAACCAAAATAGGAATCTAAAGCATCTGATGGAAACCCCTGAAAACAGACATAGAACATACTAACTCCACATACTGTAGAGTAAGCCAGATTTAAACCCAAAACATAGTTCATGAGCTGTGAGGCACCAGCATAACCCACTACACCACTGTGCAGCCCTTTTCTCAAAATACCTACTTAGGTTTTCATGTGAGATGGGGTCTTGTGACATTATTTCATGAATTCATTGCTGAAGTTGAAGTATGAATGGAGTATTTAACTCTTTGTTATGGAGTTGGTCCATAATGAGAAACACCTTTTCTTGTGATTGATACAGCTGTACCTGGCTCATGGTTGGTCCTTGCAGGATAGGTAAACACTAGGAAAGAACCTGCAGCTTGGTCTCCAACAGTTATTGCAGTCAATGGGAGGCTCCAGGTCTTCTACGACTTAATAACAGACATGTTGCGGTAACAGAGTCACAGAGGCTGATTCACTCACCTGTCAGTTTGCGGTATAGTGTGTGTGTGATGTGGTGTGTGTTTTGCAAGTCTCAGTTAGATTTTGGGTGTTACATTGCAGATTGCCTAATGTGTTCCCATGTGGAACGACGTCGAGCATCATTATAGCTGAATTGCATTGCAATCAGACTGCAGCAGTTCAGTCTGTGCTTGGAATGCAGCGTCACAAACATTCATTGTCCAGAATCTAAATTGAGTGCCTTCCAGCAACAGGAAACTGAATCTTTTAGAAAGATGACCCACAGTTAGATCTGAAGTAGCACAAGAGCACAAGGTGGTCCTCACCTTGCTACCTGTAGTGACTATGTTTTGCAGTGCAGAAGAATGGCAGAGACAATTGGAAAAGCTTATAAACAACTTTTCCACAGGCTCTGCACTATTGAGCAATTGCGATCAATGCTTATGGGGAAAAATATTTGCCCTGGAGGCCTGATGAGATGAGCACTCCAGCTGTTTCCAAGGAAAGTAGCCCAGGTAACACCAGCAAATACCTATGCTACCTCTGATAGCATTGTGCCTTGCCACAAGTCTGGTGGACTTCCAGAACATCTTCCTCTGACATGAAAATTGTACAAATCTCATTGTTTTTGGGATGTCATCTACTTGGGAACATGGCAAGATTTTTTATTGTAATTATATCTGCAGCTGTTTATGCAGCATGCTTTGAGTTTTTTTTCCCTTTCTTTGTGCTTTTTTATCTGTTTAAGAGACCATCGCTGTTGGTTAGTTAAGGCACACAAATTCCTTCCACGTAGAATCAGATGCCTCCACACTTCAGAACTTCTTAGCTTGTCACATCTTGCAGACAAGAACAGTGAATATAGATAGGTTTTGTACATGAAACAGCCATCCTTTTCAGGTCTCTTGCTCTGGGGCCTTTGTTTTAGTCCACTTGGGTGTTGGTGTGTGCAAGATATTTGTGCATATAAGCATGAGGTTATATATTTTAACTGTGCAGCGACCTAAAACATAGCCTGGTGGCACAGTGGGTAACTGGTGAGCTATGCATTAAGGCATACATTTTCCTGTGTTCACAACCTAAAGGTGGGCACAGAATGAAGAAACAGGAATTGACTTTCTCCCTTTCCATTAAAACTGCACTTATCCTATTCTTACTGAACCAACCAAGGCTCTGTTCACTGACATCTCTCTGCTGTGGCATTAGTGTGTCTCTTTGGCTGAGATCCATAATGTACTTCTGTGTCCCTCCATAGCTATGCCATCTCCTCAGTACTTTAATGGTCAAGCCGTGGTGTCCTGGAGTGAACCGGATATAACTATTGCCATCCCCTGGTACCTGGGCCTGATGTTCCGGACCCGGCAGAGCAGCGGGACTTTAATTCAAGCCAGTGCTGGGGTGTCTTCCAGGATAAACCTTGAGGTGCGCCAAAGATTTCATGCAGTGCATGATACAGCATCAGTCTGCAGCACACACTTCACTGCCCAGGGACAATCCACATTAACTACTGTTTACATTCCTAGCACGAGGGTAAATGTAGATAAACAGATGCTTTTTTTTAGTGGTTACTATTGACGACCTTGTTGGCCTGGTATCACAAGCATTGTTAAATGAATACTGTTACCCCAAGGCAATCTCACTACAGACCTGTTGTCATCATCAGTCCCAAAGAGTTCCAGTAAGCCTCCTGCAGTTAAAGACTGTTGAACTTTTGGTTTTAGTTTCTGATTCATGCCTCAACCCAATCTCCCTTCAGATCAGCAACAAGCACTTGTGCTTCGAGGTGTTTCTTGGAGAGAGGAGGATCGCCAGGCTGCAGTTCACTCAGGTCCGGGTCAATGATGGGGACTGGCATCATGTGCTGGTGGAGCTGAAGAGCATCAAGGATGGAAAAGACATCCAGTACATGGCCACAGTTGTGCTGGACTATGGCATGTTCCAGGTGAAGGCTTTTTGTAAAGTCATTTTAGTATCACATTTCATGTCTAGTCATGTTCAAGGAAAACGGTCTGTTAATAGAGACCTGCAGAAAAGCCTCTAAAGGTCTCTCAGTGCTGCCATGAGCTGTGAACACTGCTGTAGGTATATTAGCATGAAAGTGTAACTGTGGAGGTCAGACACCATGTTATGCTCCTGCAGTATTGCCTTGTGAGATTTCAGAGGTTTAACATGCAATATTCTAGAAGGCAGCAGCTTCAGGAGAAGGGGTAAACATTAGCACCGTGTTTAGGTGTTAGACATTAACCTGATGGGGGTGGGGTGTAATAATAACCATACATTCTGTCCTGCAGAGCACAGTGGAAATTGGAAACGAGCTTCCAGGTCAGAGGCTAAAAGGCCTGTTTGTGGGAGGAATTCTAGGCTCAGATGATCTGGTCCAATATGGCTTCCAGGGCTGCATGCAGGTGGGTCCCTGTTTCCATCTCTGTCTGTATTTAGCACACACACGTTCACCTGTATGTGCATGCAATGGCAGAACAACCCAACTATTCACCTTCTGTCCTGTAGGGTGTACGTATGGGAGAGACAGCCACCAACACGGGGAACATCAACATGCTACAGGGTCAGAAGATTGGTGTGGTGGAGGGCTGTGACCTGGCTGATCCCTGTGATGCCAACTTGTGTCCTGAACACAGTCACTGCAGCGATGATTGGAGCGCACACACCTGCGTCTGTGACCCAGGTGACCTCAAAAGGCTAAGACTACCCACAATCATTGGCGTCAACCTTAGCCACACCGAGAATCTCAGAAGTGCAGCTGGTCATACTCTTCCCAAAATTTGGGGCTTTTTAAACACATTTGGGAAGATCGTCTCCCTAAGCATTCTGAAGCCAAGTACTAAGAATGGTCTCTGCTGCCTCCTCAGGTTACTTTGGAAAAGACTGTGTGCACGCTTGCCAGCTCAACCCCTGTGAACATGTGTCCAGCTGCATCCGCAAGCCTAGCTCCTCCCACGGCTACACCTGTGAGTGCGGCCAGAACTACTACGGACAATACTGCGAGAAAAAGTATGACCCTTACCTTACCTTTGCATTGCACAACCATCACATAAACCTAAACTCTTCCATCTTTCAGTCCAAGGTTACATCAAGTTTATGAGTCTCTCTGCTGCACAGTCTCACAGGACACTGGTTATCTCATGGTGGACAAAGAACAGCTTCCTGTTAACAGCTTGTCTGGTTTTCATTGTCATACAGGGCTGCGCTGTGTATTAGTGTTGCTGTGTGTGACTCCTGCAGCCCCGTGTAGTGCTCCAAGCAGCTGTCCTGGCAGACTCTCCTGTGCTGTAGTAGAAGCTGTGGCTCTGTGATTTATTTCTCTGTGGAAATGCACCCCAGGCTAACTGTGTCAGTGTCCTGGCAACAGCCCCGCAGCATTGGGGAATTATAATAACCAGGCTGCTGCATGTTCATACAGGTGCTCATGTTTGTTCAGCGTTCCTGCTTGGTTCACCCTATGCTGAAGCCCTGTGCAGAACTGTCTTCTGTGAGGAGCAGCAGTAGGTCTAGTAGGTGAGCAACCAGACTGGTGGCTCCAGAACTGGTTGATCGGGTCACCAAAGCATTCCTGCTGGTGTACCATGGAGAAGGATATTTAAGATGTAGAGCTCTTATAAATATTCCACAGGTAGTTATTTCAAGTGTTAAAAAATTGCCCCGTTCCCTCCCAGGTGCATTCAAAGCCATGTGTAAACCTGGCGGCCAGTGATTCCAACACAGGCTTTGAATCACCCTGACTCCAGTAAAGCAGGTAATGATAATGAATGGATGGATGGATTGATAAAAAAAAATTATCCTCTAAATGAACTGGCATCCTGTCCAAGGTGAATTCTGCCTCATGCTTTATGTTTCCTCGATAGGATTCAGACCACCAAACTCACCTTATTCAAGTGTTTACTGATAAGGGATGGATGAATAATAATAAAAATATCAAACAATAATACTATTTTTTGAGCAAGAGTGAAACAGGCTCCTGTTAAATTAAGTGTTTGGAGTTTTGGTCTCAGGATTCAGATAGAAACCTAGGTTCACTTGTGGCTTCTCAGCAGACACATTGCCAAGTGGCCTTGGGTTGTGAGAGAAATTTCTTTAGCATTTAGTATCCAGGAGGGTCCAGGGTCATATGAACTACAGCAGCTCTCAGTTCTGCCTTTTGGGTGCATTCTCTCTAGTAGCCACTGATAAACATTGTGGATTTTATTGCTTTTGTGCCTTGATGTTGTGTACTGTGGTGATTGAGAAATAATAGTTTCACGCCTACTTTGATTGGGAAATAATAATTTCCCACCTTTTTTTGCACCCTCTGTGAGCTTTTCCAGGAGTCGCACTTCGCTGTGAGGAATACATATAGGTTCCTGTTCCTTTATATGTTAGGGAGCAAAATAGCAGGAGTTTAAAAAGCAAATGGGAGTCTGTCAGTACAGGGAAACATGAGATGTCTGTAGGCTTGGTGGACCCGCAGCTGCTGCGCTATTGTGCCTTTAGAGCCAGCTTCAAGCACAGTGTCACCTTGGATGTTTTGGGCAAGAAGAGCTTGCCGCTTCAGCGAGTCTTTATGGATGTTTGGTCTTCCACTCTGCTGTTTCTGTCTGGTTGTCTGGTGCTTGGGCACTATATTGCCCAAGATGGTAAAGTGAAAAGGAGTTTAAATGGTTGCTGTTTTATTTGCTTGAGATATAGGATTAAAGTAACATAAAACTACCGTGATACACACACAGCATTGCTGACTGTAAAATGAAATACACACGTTTCACAATGGAAGACTGTTAATGTCAGAAGTGAGTTTTCATTTAAAATTTAGTTAATGAAATCCCATTAAAGAGAAGCAAGAAAAATGCAAGGAAAAGCGTGGAGGTGTCTGAAATGTGAGATGTTGACACTGTCATGTGGTTGTGGTTTCTGTGTACATGCAGGGTGGACCAGCCTTGTCCTCGTGGCTGGTGGGGGAACCCAGTCTGCGGGCCTTGTAACTGTAATGTCAACAAGGGTTTTAACCCGGACTGCAACAAGACAACGGGCGAGTGCTACTGTAAGGTACTGTAAGGATATGTGGTTGCTGAGCTGGATACACTAAGCTCACTGGACATATAGTCTGTAAGCCTTTTGTCTCATGGATCTTGACCAAAAGGGTGTTTTCGGATGTATTTGTGTTATTGCTTGCCTCATGACTGCTGTCTGCCCAGCAGGAGCCGCTAACTTTTCCCTGCTCTGCAGGACAATTACTTCAGGCCCAAGGGTGAGGACACCTGCTACCCATGTGAATGCTACCCTCTGGGTGCTCACACGCGTACCTGTAACCCAGACACAGGCCAGTGCTCCTGCAAGGCAGGCGTGATTGGACGGCAGTGCAACCGCTGTGACAACCCCTTCGCCGAGGTCACGGCCAACGGGTGTGAGGGTAGGTGACTACACGTAATTCAGGTTTGTTAAAAAAGTTAAGCCTAAACTGGCAGCTTCTGTCCTGCGTAAGACATATTGTTAGTTGAACTTTTGTCAAATCAGTTTGTAAGTTAATCATTAATGTTTCTGTGCTGTGAGTGTGCTATTATTTCACAGCATGCGAAAATTATACTGACTTGTGAGAATAGTTTCTTTTCTTTAGTGCAAATTAGGAGATCTGGATTGGTAGGTCAGTTACCGCTTTAATGAATGTATACAGGTGAGTCCAGCCCGTAACAATAATCCTCCTTGTATTTGATCCTCAGTTGTTTACGAGGGCTGCCCCAAGGCCTTTGAAGCAGGAATCTGGTGGCCCAAAACCATGTTTGGGCATCCCGCAGCTGTGAACTGTCCCAAAGGATCCATTGGTAAATAACTTTATTTTTCTAAATGGATGCAGCGAGAAAACCTGGCTGTATAAATGGGTCAGTCATTGTAAAGCTGATTGCCTAACATTGATAATAACCATGGACAAAGGAGTGTTTAAAAAAGCTTTTCATTATGCAAGACACAAGGAACTGACTAAACAGAACTGTATTACTGTGCTATATTACAACCCACGTATAGTTAACGTTGAGAGTTTTGACAGATGGGCATACATTGGAAGTCATTTGAGGACAGAGGCTGAATTGTATGGGAGGTCTGGTTCAGGCTTCAGGTCACTGGGCTGTTGAAGTGTGTTTTCTGACAGCATTCTCATTAGTCAGTCTTGACATTGAGGCTGTTTAATTGGCCAAGCATGTACAGAAGTTGTCCTTGTTGGCCGAGCTTGCAGATCTCCAAAGAACGCCTCCGATGAGCCAAGTCTTTTGTCCTGGTGACTTGGCAGGGCTTACAGGAGGATCTGCGGATGTGTCTAGCACTCTCTGAGATGCTGTGTGTGTGAAGGAATGCCCTCCAGCTGAAGTACCTCCACAGGGCAAGATATCAGAAAGAGCCACACTCAAAAAGGCCCTTTCTCTGTTACTTTACCCCTGCTGGTGCCCCTTATATTCTTTGGCTTTGAGTGCTTTTTCCTTGCTAAGACTCACCTCAATTTTGAGACTGCACTCATTATTTACTCATTTTCTAAACTGAAGAACAGCAAGTCAAAGCAGTCAAAGAATCTCAGTTCTGATCTCAGCTACAGTACCCTTAAGCAAGACACTTGGATTGGTCTAGTGAAAATGGTCCTGCTATGTAAATGGGTAAATCCACTTAAGTAATATAACAATGAGAAAAGTGCTGGATAAATAAAATATTTATTTTGTTTAAGCAAATTTTAATTGCATATTTTTGCTTTAATCCAGATATAGTGAGTTTTTTTTTTAAATATTCATATCTATGTTGAAGGTACAGTATGTTTTCTGCTCTCTTCCCCTCTCCTCAAATTCTCTTGCTCTTCAGTCTGAAACCATTGCTCCCCTCACAGTCCATAGGGAGCCACAGAGGACTGTGAGAAGGCACAGCTTAGTTGTCCTTGATGGATCTTTTATTCTTTTCTTCCCGTGATCATCCTTCGCAGGTACCGCCATCCGACACTGCAGCGATGAGAAAGGCTGGCTTCCCCCTGAGCTCTTCAACTGCACCACCATTACCTTCTCGCAGCTGAGGAAACTGGTCTGTGTCCAGTTGGTGTCACATAAAATCCTAGCTGCAGAAAGTCACCATCTGCCCCTTCACTTCATATCCTTCTGTTTAACCTGTCCCATTCTCCCCTGACTTCTCTTCAGAATGAGGAGATACACCGGAACGAGACAGTCATGAATGGTGAGAAGTCCACGGGCATCGCCCGCATGCTAGGGAATGCCACCACGCACACGAACACCTTTTATGGCAACGACGTGAGGACAGCGTACCATCTGCTGTCCCGGCTGCTGGAATACGAGAGCCAACAACAGGGCTTTGAGCTGTCTGCTACACAGGATGCTGATTTCAACCAGGTGTGCTGCTTACCTGTTTGTGGCTACAGGAGAACTTCAGCTGATACTTAGAACAGGACACCTTAGAGCAGTGGTGGGCAAGCAAAGGTCACATGGTCATGCAAACTGTTGGTGTTTGGTGCCCCCCTATGACGTGCACCCTCATTATCTTAACTCTAATTGACTCTCTGAAAACCAAGCCATTAAAATCTAAATTAATTTTGGTTTCATTATTGATTATATTCATATATACTGTAATATGTATAATTTGTTTTTCAAGATATTTCAAAAGAAACTAAACTTTTAGAAAAAAAATGACAGTCCTGGACATAGGATACTAGGTGTCCACAGTTTTTTTTTTGATGAAAATGACTAAATGATGAAAACTAGGAAGAAACTAATTTTACTATTACTTTGCTTTATTACAAACCAAAATTTATTTTGTTCAAAATCTAACCATACCCTAATCCTGAATGTAAATATTCCAGTTTCTTTTTTTGACAATTTTGAATGTTTCACAATTAATATTCCATAACCCTAAACCTCTAATACTCCCTTTGAAGGAGTCTTAAAAATATTCCTCAGCATTACTACAGTAGATGCAAAAGTAGAAAAAATGAGTCTCCTAGTTAGAGAACTAGTATTTATGATTATATTAGAATTTCCACCATATAAAATAAAATCGATCAACTAAAATAGATGATACTATGAAATAAGAATAAAATAAATAAGTACACCTAAAATTTAAACAATGAAAGCTAAACTAAAACCAAAAAACAAACATTAACTGTCAAAAAGGCTTACCAGAAGTTTTTATCATCCCTCCCTAAAATTATATACAAATAGGACACTTGATATTAATAAGTTATGATAATAGTGCATCCTTCTGGCTGTATTATTATCTATTGTTATTATTATTCACTTGATTCCTTGATTTAAAACAATTTACACTTTTACACTTTAATCTGGCCATATTCTGGTAGTGATTAGATTAATTTAAATAACCGTTTACGCAATACAGTACTTATTTCAAATTTAAAAAATTAAAAATATACAAATATGCAGGATTGTTTGTATGATATGAGGCAATCTGCAAAAATGCAGACATGGTTATGAAATTAAGGTAGCTTTAGAGTGTAATAGTTTGTTAAATCCCCCTTGTCAGCGCAGGTTTGGTTGAAGTAAAAGATTTTTCCCTGCAGCAGAATGCAATCCAGGCTCTGAGAAAAACGTCTTGAGAGGATTATATGTAAGTTATACAGCACGTGGTGACAAGTGTTTTGGCCGGGAGCAACAAAGGCCAGGTATCATGGCTCACATCAGAACCAATTTGCTTGCTGCTTTCACTTTCCCAGTAATAACGGAGCAATTTCTCAATGGTCAGGTCAGAATGAAAGGTGTGGATGGAACAGTTAGCTACGAGGACAACTGGGCTCACTGTGGCCATGGTGATCATAGTAGAGTAGGTTTCCTGATACTTCAGTTGTCATTCAGGTATTGGCACAGCTTCATATGTAATCTTTGGGTCCAGATGAAGGTTAAGAAGATTGGTGGCCTTGGTGTACTACTCTTCCTCTTGTGGTTTGAACAGACCACCCTCAAGCTCCCTGTCTCCTAAGTGCTGACTGGCTGCTTGTTTTTGTGGACATTACAGAACATTGTCAAAGCTGGCAGTGCCATCCTAGACCCCAAGAACAAGGATCACTGGGAGCAGATTCAACGATCTGAGGGTGGCACCGCACACCTACTTCGGGATTTTGAGGAGTATGCCAACATCCTGGCACAGAACATGAAGAGGACCTACTTGAAACCCTTCACCATTGTGACAGACAATATGAGTGAGCCACTTATGTCTTGACTTGCACCATGGAGTGTATATATCTGTTTCGATTGCAAATGTAGCACCAATGTATTTATATAATATATTTAAAATAAATTTTTTATAAATGCACATATTGAAGAAAGGAGAACTTGTCCACACTTGTCTGCTCCTCAGAGATTTCTATGATAGTCAAAATGACAAGGAGAGTATTGACAACTGTTTCTTATGACCAGTTGTTGCTGTTGACTACCTGGACACCTCCAGTCCAGACCACGCCAAGATTCCTCGCTTCCAGGAAATCCGGGACACCTATCCGAAAGACCTGGAATCTTCTGTCCAATTCCCAGAGTTCACCCTTAAAGCGAGTGATGGCAAAGGTACAGCTGCATTTTGGTTTTGGTTAAAAAAAAGAAATTGCCTTGGTCTAGCTCCATCCAGCAGTGAAACTCTTCAAATGTTTGGTCTCAGTGCCTGCCCACTGTGTCCATAAGTTCATGTTAGTCTCTGCTCAGATTGAAGACTTTTAAAGGACACTGTTTTATATCATATCACCTCACATACAAGTTGCATCCATGTCCAGACATTACTGCCCACACATTATCAGTTGTTAGTTCCATGTCGGTGTAAACTGTGCATATACATACCATAGTGCAGATAAGAACGACACCCTACAAGCTGCTGTTTTTAAAAAAGATTCCACCCAAGCTGTGTTTATTATGGAAATAAGCTGCCCCCCATGATAGTATAAATAATTTTTCTTTTCCCTGATTCTTGCCTATGTGTCTCCACAGGGGACTCCACAGAGGAACCTCCAACTCAGACAGATGCCACTGAAGTGGGCCACTCACAATCTGTAAAGAAGAGGCGACACGCGGATGGTGATGGGCCTCTTCCCATTGCCATGGTCATTGTTTATAGGTCACTGGGCCAGCTTCTGCCCGAACGCTATGACCCAGACCGCCGGAGCCTGAGGTACCGTTCTGAACGAGGGAGCCGCTTTATAGTTAGTGACAATAATACATTGCTCCCCATAGACCACCAGCACAGCAGCGTAAGTGCGCATCACCCTGAGCCTGTTTCTCTCATGTGACATGATTATTGGTTTAAGTCGTAAACTGTGCATCACAGACCATATACACAAAACAGCCTTAACACAGAGTTCACAGAAGAAAAGGCTCTTTTATACAGTGTAAATGTCAAAATATTTAACCAGGCTTTTATGAATGGGTACTTCAAATAAAACACACTGATACGGCACACTCTGAGGCATCTAAAGGTGGCTGCTTGGCTCATTGTCAGAAAAGAATGCATGTACAAGAGGCTTCCGTTTCTGTTTTTGTCTAGGCTGCCCAACCGCCCTGTCATCAACACTCCCATTGTGAGCACAGCAGTCCACAGTGAGGGGGTGACATTAACCACCCCCCTGGAGCAGCCAATCACTCTGGACTACACCCTGCTTGAGACAGAGGAGCGCACCAAGCCGGTCTGTGTATTCTGGAACCACTCCATAGCGTAGGTCCTCCTCGTGTATCTCCCACACTTCTGTTCCTTTCACAGATGTTTATGTGTGTCACCCTGCTGTTCAAAATAATGACCCTTGTTGGGTGGTTTGGTCCAGGGTTGGAGGAACAGGTGGCTGGTCCTCAAAAGGATGTGAGCTGGTTTCCAGAAACAGCACGCATATTCGGTGCCAGTGTAATCATATGACAAGCTTTGCCGTGCTCATGGACATCTCCAAACGAGAGGTAGCTTCCTCTAGCAGTGCCTAAAGTACTGAATAAACAGGAATGCTTTCTCCTGGCTGCGCTGAGCTAATTTCTTACCCCCCATTCCCTCTGTGTCCGTCACCCATCCAGCATGGGGATGTGCTACCCCTGAAGATTGTAACCTACACCACTGTGTCAGCTTCTCTAGTGGCCCTCCTCCTCACCTTCATTCTGCTGGCCATGATCCGAAAACTACATTCCAACTTACACAGCATCCACAAGAACTTGGTGACTGCGCTCTTCTTCTCTGAGCTTGTCTTCCTCGTCGGCATCAACCAGACAGAAAATCCGGTAAGTAGCATTTTGATTTTTCTTCACGCACACTCATGCTATGCCACCTGTAATGTTTCTACTGCTTCATGACATGACCTATGTGTACTATGACAGTTACCAGGGCAAATTTTAAATTCCAGGAAGAATGCATAAAAATTATATATCTTCTGTGGTGTCAGAAAAAACTACAAGATATAACTTTCATTCTCCTCTTTGACATTAAAAATGTTGAAAGATTAAAATTAATAATGAGTCATTGCAGCTTTTATTTGTACACATAAAAGTCATTTATATGCAATGGGCTGCACTACACTTCATTTCTGCCAAGACGTGGGTTTTGTAACATATGTAAACCCATATTCTTCTTTAATTAAGAGTTTAAAACGTGCGATATCCCGATTAGGTCACTGCACACAAAGATTTTTGGCTCTTAACAAATCAAAGGGATTAAGTGGAAGACAGGAGCCGGGGGCTGTGTTTGGAGTTGGAAATCATTGGTGGCCTAACAAGGCAGATCTAAATTGCACCATACATGAGGACAATGATGGTCACACTTGCTCAACACTGGACGTATCTAACTATAGTACTGTAGTAGAATGATTATCACAGGGATTTATGGGTACAGAACCCATGTAGGTATGTCAGCCTGGTTGAAAATGAGGGTGTGGATGGAGCTGGCCAGAGACATTGCCTTTATTCGCCCAGAGCACTCCTAAACATCAATGATGACAGGAGATTAGTTCATACTAAAGTCCTCTGTTTGTCAGTTGGCTCATCTTCTCTTTAACTTATAATGAGCATGTCTGCATTAGAATATGCATGCTTCACATCAGATAAAGGAAAGGTATTAAATATCCAAGGTGTGCTTGTTTCCAGGTACAGGCACACATTCAGATATATGTTTGTAATCCTACACGCATTGCAAGTGTTCCTTTTTTAGCCTTGCCAGATGTTCTGCAATTACTGGCAGGTTTGTACACCTAAAATTAGGAATCTCAATCCTCATGCAGGTTTGAGTAATTCACTTTGAAAGGGTGCCAGCTTGGAGTAGAATAGGATTCTTCTTTGATGTCTTCATGATCATCATTTCAGGAACACTTCATTTTCAGTGGCTGCCTGAAAGAGCTGGGAATTAGTGTATGATTTTTCTTTACCCAACCTGCTGGGTACCTCATAAACTCACCTAAGGACACATGACCATCCTCCAGTGGGGAACTCTCCAGACAGTGGTGATTTATCACCTCTCAGGACCTTGTGTCTGTGGCTTGCCGCCCAGCTCCACTCCTGTTTTAGCATACCTGAGGATTTGCCATGGCCCATGGTGCAAGATAAGGGATGTAGTCCCTTTTTTTGTGTGTGTCTCCTTCACCCCCACGGAAGAGGATCAGGCTTTGACAGGCATAACCTCGGTGTGCAGGGAGAACTGGAAAGCAGTAGAAGCAGTTATTGTCAGCCACATACCAAAGTTTGGGAGTCAGGCAGTGCTCTTTTTCAGTTGCATTCTCACAGTAGCTGGATGAGCTCCCAGTATGCTACAGCCCAATTTAGGATTTATTTAGGGATATAATACAGGGAATGTTGAGAAAATTTAACCAGTGAGAAAGAAACTAAACCTTCAAACTGTACACACTTCAGGACACACACTTATTAGAACAACCCAGTAACCAAGCACTTTCCCAGGGTTGAGCAAAGCCAACAAAACAAACAGAAATGCCCACCCTTTTTGCATTAAATTAACTACCCTAGCAAATAAAAACAAGCAAAAGTACCTTTCTACCCTTTCTAACAGTAAAACCTGGAGAAAACTGTACAAAGAAAATAGCACAAAGCCCTTTCTGGAGGTTGCTTGACATTTACAAACATTTACAAGAGCACAACAGTTTCAAAGGCTATTTACAAACATGTGGCAAGTGGGTATAACAACACAACAGCTAGACAGTTCACAAAGTATCTCTTAATCACAGCAATAGCACACAACTCTCTCTGGCCCCTATGCCTACCCCTGTGTATGCCCCTGCTCCTGCCCCTGTGTATGCCTCTGCCTCCACCTCTTCCTCTTTTTGGTTCAGGTGCCAATGTTAATTATGCCATCTTCTCCAGTAGCATCCAATTAGACTCGAAAGGTCCACCTGTTGAGCGCAGACGGAAGAGTGAGAAACATGCACACACAAAATACTGAAAGCCTTAATCCCAAGGCTGTCGCACCAGCTAGACTGATCCAAACCAATGTCCTGGTTGTCACTGAGTAGCCTGTCAACTGTATGTTGACTTCCTTATATGCATTACAGCAGGCTTATACAGTCCCAAGGCAGAAGTGCTCTTGATTAATTATTTGGGTTTTCTCTATTTAATCTGCAAAGGTCTGTATTTATAAGCAGGATTAACTATTTTTTGCAACCGAATGTCACATTCTGGTAGAACTCAATGGCCTTTTCAGCTTCTAACACCATCCCTTTCCCAAATCGGTCTCTTCTCTAGTTTGTGTGCACGGTGATTGCCATCCTTCTGCACTACTTCTACATGTGTACCTTTGCTTGGATGTTCGTGGAGGGCCTGCATATCTACCGCATGCTAACTGAGGTGCGCAACATTGACCATGGCCACATGCGTTTTTACTATGCCATCGGCTGGGGGATCCCTGCTATCATCACTGGTAAGAGCTGCCACATCCACCATTTTATTTCTTTGTCATTCTGCCACAGCATAGCAGTGTGGGAAGTCTGGAATGAGAAGTATTTTCTGCCTTTAGGAAGAGTTTCCTCAAGATGGCTGCTCTAGATGAACTGGGCTGCTAGTTCCCACAATTGAATGTAATCACTTTTCACATTCCAAATTGGCAAAAGGATATTGGCATCTGGAGACACTGACATGAAGCTCGCAGCCTTGGCATTTCTTCTCCAGTTCCCTGCTGACATAGAATTGGTATGCAGTTTTGCCCTTGTTGCATTGTCTCACTTTTCTGGGTCCACTTTCAGGTTTGGCTGTGGGCCTTGACCCTCAAGGCTATGGAAACCCTGACTTCTGCTGGGTGTCCGTCCATGACACCCTCATCTGGAGCTTTGCTGGGCCCATTTCTATCGTGGTTCTGGTGAGCTCATGTGGCCTTTACTACTTTGTTTCTCTGCCCCTCACCCTGTACTACGCCTCTTGGTAAGAGGAGTGGAGAGAACACCAGAACTTCAATTCTAGTGCAACAGAAATGTTTTCTGTCATTTTGTGTCACTGGTTAAAGATAATAGTTTGAATATGTATGTGTCTTGATTTTTTAACAGCATCTGTCTCTTTCCCCAAAGGTCAACATTGTGGTGTTTGTGCTGGCTGCCAAGGCCTCATGTGGAAGGAGGCGGCGGATGTTTGAGAAATCAGGAGCGATGTAAGTATAGAGAAATATCCTGCAAGGATAAAATATCTTTACTTCCTATGAAATAGTGAAGATATTTTATCCTTGTAGGATGTGTAGAATGAAGGCACCTGTAAGGCTGTGATTCCTTAGAACATTCTGCTCATTTATCCCTAACCTGCCACCACCTTCCAGATCGGCTCTACGCACCGCCTTTGTGCTGCTGCTGCTCATTAGCGCCACCTGGCTTCTAGGCTTGATGGCGGTCAACAGTGATGTCATGACCTTCCACTACCTTTTTGCTGTCTTCAGCTGTCTACAGGTGAGCAGGCCCTTCCTGAGTGAATTCCTGACAGATGTGTCTATGGTGTGATATCATGTGGTTGTGTGTCATCATGTAGAATACAACACTGAACAACTTTATTTGCAAGTTTACTGTTAAAGCCTTTGTTCAGTTCCCAAGTACTTTGTATACTCCTAATGTGCATGGTTTTATTAATTTAGCAGAGAGACACAAAAATGGGCTGCTGGAATGCCTTTGTCCTCATAATAGAAAGAGCATGTGCTGCTAGATATGGGGCTGGTCTAACATTTGGTTTTCTCCATCACCTTTTTGTTAGGGTATATTCATTTTCTTCTTCCACTGTGTATTCAACAAAGAAGTGACAAAGAATCTGAAGAACATCTTCACGGGAAAGAAACCAACTCCAGATGAATCCAATGCAACACGTGCCACTCTGCTGACTGTGAGTATCCAGGATGCATGTAATTGTCAAGTGCTGAGGCATTTTATCCACACGGTCATCAGAGAACTTCCCAGGTACACTAGATGTTCAGTCTTATACAGATTTATATGACATGGGCTCACTGATATTATAGTCAAGGCCTGGTCTCTGCTGGCAGTAAGTGTAGGGGAGTATAGGCAACCCTCTAAATCTGACACATTCCTGAAAATGTGATGGATATCAAATTTTCTAATACCAGGGGCCTGTGTTCCATTATTTTAGATAACAAAAATAATACTGTGTTTGCAGCCCATTCCAAAAACCCCAACCCATTTCCTCAAATATAGCTAAAACACCCTTAAACACCTATAAGACAGTCCACCAAGGATTTCTGCTTTTCTATAAAGCCTTTAAAACACCAGTTACTCAAGAATTAAATAGTTATTACTCCATATATTTGTGTGAAGTGTGGAATGATGCTGCACAGTATTGGGACCCAAATTACGTTTTCCTTCAACACTTTAACAAACGTAATGCAAACAATAAAATATCACATTAAAGACAAATTGGGTGCTTAGCAATTAATGCATATTTCACTTGACGTGGGGAAGATGACTGCAATAATCTTTAAACAATGCGTTAGACACAATTCTACTACGGGATAGACACCTCTCTTAAATTACATTTACTTCCTATAATTCCTCACTATTCTAAAGCAATCTTTTCCACATTTCTAACACTCCACATCCTCTTACCAGATGTATGTGCAATGTGAAACATTTTTACTAGCATGTGCTTTGAAATTTTTTCTGGTGTAGATTTGTGATAGCTGGTTTTTGAATTTGATCATTTAGGGTAATTTTTTTTTTACAATTTGTTATTGAAAGCAAAGGATACCTGTATAAATGAGAAAATGCAATATAAAGCAGGCTCACTTATAATCCTTTCAAATATGTTATACCTAATGTCCACCTTGTATTGGTACTACATTGTATAATAGAGTCTTACACAGTGATGAATTTTCGGTAATTTCCATAGAGTGATTCATTTTTGCAGCTTAGGTAGTGGATGTGCTTATTACTGTTGAAATAATGTGTTAAGGGTAAACAGTAAGGTAGGATGAGGGAAGAGGGGATAAGGAAAAGCTTAATGTAGTTTTGGATTAAAACTCCTTACTCTTAAGAGTTGTTGTATTCCTTAAGAATGTGACCCTTTTTCAGCAATGTGACTAATCCAGGCTGACAGAGCAATGACAAGAAAAGGCTTTATCCCTAGAACTAACCCTCTTTCTTATCCTCCCGCTTATAGCGATCTCTGAACTGCAACAATACGTACATGGAGGATGGTGCCCTGTACCGCACACCCATTGGGGAGTCCACCGTCTCCATGGAGACCAGTGTCAGGTCAGCCCAGAGCCACCGTGACTACCTTGCTTATGCCCTCAGGTAACCAGGTGATGGGTGCTCAGCAAGTGCTTCTGAAGGTCTGACCTTTGTAGCCAGCTAAGGCTAATGTTGATTCTCAGCTTTTACCAAATTAATATTAATGCTTAACATGCTTAATAATATATTATACTGTAAAATATGTAATCGAGGCCTGTAGTTTGTGCTCAGCTATCATAATTTTGTTACATGTTCTAAGCTAATGCTAATATAACTTAATGGTCTGTACTAAGCTACCACTAATACAAGCTAAATTCTGTGCACATCTAACACGAACATGGGCCCACTATTCTTCACTGCCCCCTCCCCCCTGGGGGACCTCCCTTTAGAGGATCTGAGATGCACATGCATGCATGAACATGCACACAAACACATGCTGTAGCATCAGAGTATCTGCTGTGGTTATTGCTGGCAAAGATGTGTTTTAACCTCAGGGATTGCTGGCTCCAGTCCAGCTTCTGTAGGGCCCCCAAAACATATCCCCAATCCACTGGGATAGAAATGGCTGGGCCTCTTTTTGCCTGTGGCTAAAGCTGGACTGTGATTTGTTATACCAAAGTCCAGCAGCCAAAGTGAGGTATTTTGTAATTCAATGAAGTTGAAATTGACATTTTTCAGCATGTGGACAGCTGTGGTGCTACACAGTGAATGGCTGCATCAGAGACAGGACACAGTGCCCTTTTCTTTACATCCTATCCCCCTCCCCATTTGCCATTACAGGGATGACTCAGGATTTAAGCCCAGTGGCTCATCAGGCACCGCTAAAGTGGGACACGCTGATGGGGAGTCCTCCATCTTCCACCGAAACAACACCAAGGGAGAAGGTACTATATGTGACAAGCAGGAAGGGAGTCCTGGCCACACAGTACATTTTTTTTTGCTTCTTGTCCTACAGTTCTAACACTATTTCACATCTGTTTAGATTCGGATTCAGACAGTGAGCTCTCAGTAGATGAGCACAGCAGCTCTTATGCCTCCTCCCACTCCTCAGACAGTGAGGAGGATGAGGTGGACATCAAAGGCAAATGGAACCTCAGCACACCCAAGAACAACGAGCGCCAGCCCCTGCACAGCACCCCCAAAGGTATCAAAGAAGCCTCCACTCTCAGATAGATGTTGAATCTGGCTTGGTTTATATGGGTCTCACCAAGGTGCTCAGGGTTTCTCCCCAATCCAGAGATATGTTTTGGGTGAATTGATTACTCTAGAATTATTTGGTGTGTGTATGTGTGTGTGTGTACTGGGGAGAGCTCACGCAACGGGACATGCTCGTATTGGTGTAGCCACCTTGCGATAGACTGGTGCCCCAACTAGGAGTTCCCTAGTTTGGACCCATTGATTCCATAATAAGCTCTAGATCGCCATACATCTGACCAAGATAAAGCAGTTGCTGATGATGATGGATGGATGGATGGATGGATGGATAAATGGATGGTTGGATAGATGGTTGGATGAACAGACTGTTCATTGTGTGTAGGCTCAGCTCTAAGCCAGGGAATCACACACTTAGTGCTTTACAAACTCATTCACTGTATAAGTGGACTCTCACATGGTCTCATATAAATGGTTTCCCTGTGTTGATACGATCCAGTGAACACGGTATCCAATCACGTGAAGCCTTACTGGCCGACAGATGGGATAACAGCCAGTGACAGTGAGGACCCCGGCAGGGTGGAGAAGTTGCGGGTAGAGACCAAGGTCAACGTGGAGCTTCACTCAGAGAACAAGCTGAACCACATCGAAGAACCCTCTGAAGACAAGGATCTGCTGGGCAAAGAAGTGAGCCCCCCGAGCCAGCACAACAGCAATCAGCACTCTGAGCAAAGGAAAGGTGAGTGGGTTACCTTTTGAATGTAAAATTAATAGAAATGCTAAATAATAGGAAGCCAAGAAGGAAGATGAAGATTCAGAATTCCACAAGTCACATGGTATCGTGCTAAGCATCAAAGATTAAAGCCATTAATGTCACGATAAATCAGCTATGATTCCAATAATGGAGTCATCTGCTTACCAGTCATAGTTTGACAAAATTGCATGTGCCAACTTCTTAGGGATTCTGAAGAACAAGATCACCTACCCACCTCCGCTGACAGACAAGAACATGAAGAACCGCCTGCGGGAGAAGCTGTTGGACTACAACCCACCCATCACCAGGGCCCCATCACTGAGCTCCAACGAGGCCATCCGAACAGCACATGGGAACAATGGTGTAATCATCAAGCCACCCCATCAGCCCTTGCTGACATCCAGGGAGCAACCGAACGGGGTTGCAATGAGCTTGCGGGGAGGCTTAGTCAATGGGGGTGACGACACAGACTCTGAGTGAGTGACCGACAACTTTCACTCTCAGCTGATTTCAACACACCGCAGGAAACGGAGCCAAAAAGAAACCAAAAGCCACATCTCAAAAGTAGAACCTCTGTTAATAAAAGCAACAAGAATAATCATGTCATTACCTCAAAGACGGTCTAAATTAATAATTTAATAATTATTCAATATTAATAATTTAGCAAAATGTTGAACAGATGTTTGATGTTGTGCTGTAGTTGGTGTTCAGTTTGGCTCACCTGTCTCTAAAGCACTTGAGGAATATGCAGAGTCTATGTGCAGAATGTGTGTATGGATCTCCTATGTGATTGCTCCCTCTCTCCCCATGCAGTGGCAGTAACGAAACCTCAATCTGACACATGAGGAAGCGCATGTGTCTCTGTGTCATTGGTGGTGGCAGCAGGATGTCACATGGAGCCCCACCCTGGCAACCCTGCAGTCCACCAGCTCTTTGGCTCCTGTGGAGTACAGTTTTTACGCATATTTCTGCCTGACACTGAAAAAGGGAATGAATGTGACCGTGTGGCCACCACTAAGGGACACAACTCCGTCCTGTGCCGCGGTGCCCCTGAACTTGTGATTTGTTAAACTTCAGACTGTAATAATCTCCATGTTATGAGAAACTGTCACTAGGTGGTGCTGTTTGCCAACGCATCACTTTGGCCCATTTATACTTCTATGCAGAAGAGAGAGAGTGGGGGTGCTCTGCTGCCACTGTGAACTGGGTCCACACCATGTCAGTGCCCACCACTGACCTTGGGCACAGTGCTAGTTTTACCATGAGTCCATTCTGCCTGGCAGAATTGGAAATACAGCACCACACCACCATCTCCAGACCGCCTTTCCTTCAAAGGAGAACAGTCTAAACCTAATGGACTCATCTGTAGATACACTCAGAATGTAATTTTTTGCCTTTAATCGGTTTTACTGATGGGGCTAAATGCTCATGTGTAAACTGTAATTAGTATTATTTTTAACAAATCAATTTCGCGTTCTGCTCGTGGGGTTAATGTGCTACTTTTACTTGCAGGTGGCTATTATACAGTGAGTTGACATTATCATGCCACACATCCAAATGATTTACACTGAAAAAGGGCTTTACTTTGAAAATCTGTTTCTGGATGACAGGTAACCATTTCGTGGGAATGAAGAACAGCTCAGTCTGAGATGCTCCGTGATCCCTCACTGCAAGCCCTCTTACCCCACGTGTGTTGTAGATCCAAAGGAGAGTAGGGACTCGGTGGGGACCGTCCGAGGGGAATAGCATCGCCCAGTGTTGAAATACAGCCTAAATGTGCCTTCTGCCTGAGGAAAAGGTGCTTAATGGTTGCTGTGTCCAGTAAAAAAAATAGGAGAGCCAAGTGGTTGGGTACTGAGTTGCATTTCATACAGCACCCAGGAGAAGCAGGTTGCCTCTGTGCCTTTAGCATAAAGGGCTGTGAGAACAGTGAAGGCATGTTGACAGGAAGTTGCATTTGTGACAACAGCAGCTATCATGAGTCACATCCACTGTTGTGCAGGGGTACTTTGTGAGGCGTGGTGAACGTCGCAGCAGTGCCCTGAACAGTCGCTGCTGCTTACAGCACGGAAGCTGGCGTGAGCTCAGCTGCCCCCACATGTGCTTCTGTCATTCCATCTGCGTCCTGATGCAAGTCACAAGACCTCACCAGGTGCAGAGTGCCTTCTTCCTTGTAGTCCCGTGAAATGGCACCCAGAACTGCTCTCCAGCGAGAAGCACAGAGACTCCACGTTCACACACCTCCACACACTTCCAGGCTCATGCGGCATCACACACCATGACGATTGCTGCTTACACCACCAAAAAAGGACGACTACGACCCTTCTGTGCTAAACGCGGTTTTATTAAAGACCATTCTCAAGTTTTGCAATCAAAATTATTGCCATGATGATGGCCTGCCAGCGTGCCTGCCAGAGTGTATTTTTTTAACATGCTTTTCTATACCGTATTTCCACTGTATGGGCTGAAGGACCCTGTGTTTTTAAAGGAGGGATTTTGTACCGAGGTCTAATTTTGTAAGCGTCCCGATGTGAAACCCACAGGAATGAACTCCTAGAGCCAAGGTGTGAGGTTCAACCGCTGGCGTCTCCTGCCAAAAAGGTGCAGAGGGCGGACCACGCCTTTCAGCCACGTTTCTTACCACGCCGACTGTTTCTCAATTTTTTTTCGATTGTAGACACTGGATATGTTTTGTAACATAATTGTATTTATTTTTACTGCTGTGAAGACACTGGAAAAGAAACCATTAAAATTTTAATGAAATTTAAGTTTTCTAATTCATGGCTTTTTTTT